>CM046334.1:25870154-26470154 GCA_025403435.1 Artocarpus heterophyllus
AAGTGTAAGAATTATTCCATAACATAGCTAACATATATAAGTGTTACTCAACCTATCTTCTCTTGAAAATATTGATCTAAAATACCTTTTTCTAATTTTCAAAACATTCAAGTAAATCTACCAGTCATAAAACTGACTAACCTTTAAGGATTCATAATCCTATATCTTTCAATTCATATTCCATTAGAGAATGCAAATTTTCAAAAATAAAGTAACAAATATATATAACTCTTAGATTTTTCTTTAGCCATAAAAATTTCATTTAGTAATTTAAATAAATCACACAATCAATACTACAAAAGCTGCCAACAAAGCCTAGGCAGTAAGCAGCCCTAATTAAAAATTACGGATTAAATCATTTATGCCATAAAATAATTTATAAAAATTACAACATATAAAAATCATAACATGTCTAAAATTTAGCTCCAAATAAATTCGTAGTAATTTAAAACACACGTTTAAATTTAGAGTTAATATTAACATTGGACATGCTAAACAATGAACATGCTTCATTCAAATATTTTTAGAAAATAAAATTGGTATGATATGCTTCTGAAATTTTTATGTGACATTTTAACATATAAATAAAAGTTAAAAAAATAATAAATCATACAAAACACATTTAAAAGTATAATTTATCATCTCACAAATTACATAGAGCATATTAGGTAGACATTTATAACCACTGAGTACTTGGCAATTAATAACGACAATTTAAAGAAGTAAAACAACAATAATAACAGGACTGAGGTTCAAAGGTTCTATTCTGACAATTATCTTCAATATATTTTAGTTTCTCTTTTTATTTATTAGTTGGTTTAAGTATACACTATACCATCCTATGTCGACAATAAATCAAGATTTACCAAGCGTTTACTGTGTCATTCCATATCTATAATGTAGCAAAAACACAACTTAATAAATAAGCAGCATTTCAACATAACTTAACTAAAATAACAACCAAGATAGTAAGTTAAGCATTTATCGAGCCATTCTCTGTCTACGAGTAATCAAGGTCCTCCCAAGCATTATCCGTGCCAGTCTATGTCGTCGATAAATTAGAACCGTAATTTTGACAGAGTTCTAGCTAAGAAAATATTGAAATTCTAAATTTTCTAAGAAAATATTTTGGCATTACAACAGCTTAGAAAACTAAAAAAAAAAACCAAAAATATTTAAGATAATTTTGCCAGAATTTTCCCCTCTCCCCTCAGCTAAAAAGAAATTTAAAAAGACATAATTAATAAAGTACTACTAATATTATTGAGCATAATTTTTACAACATCAACTAGAAAATATTTTACAAGAAACTAGACTGAAAACTGAAATAAAAACTAAACTATAACTATTATAACAGTATTTTTATACTGTAAGAGGGGTGCCTTAACTGAGGCAAATGCCTCAGTGTTTATAGGAGCTTAAAATCACTATTTGCCATTTGCAATTATTATTTTTTTCTTGATGAAAGTTGACAAATTCGGATCATATTGATCCTTTTCCTCTTCTACACTTATCCGCGTTCCTGAGTGTGCAGATTTTCCTTTGTAATCCCGTGTGACGCGACATCTAGTAGTACTAAAATGGACTGATCGTGATCGTTGATCACCAGATCCAACGGCTCCAAATGCACTCGAGAATGGGCCTAGGTGGGACCAGTGGGACCGAGATTTGAGGCCATCAGATTGGTCTTTGTCAGCTGATCGAACAGCTAGAAAGACGGATGCACGTGGAGTCGACCGCACGAGATCCAACGCGGCCTGAGATGCTTCTCTGACTCGTCTACAGCTTGTCGGCGCATGTGATGCACGCGCCAATCAGAAAATGACATGTGGACAGCACTGCGAGTTTCTGCTGACGCACCGGATGACGCGATAACACGCGTCCCTCTGTTTGACGGCTGAGATCGTTCTGTCAGTTGATCCGACGGTCAGAAATGTGCCACGTGTCCCCTTTAGATGAATTCCAATATTTTGATGCATTTGATGTCTGATTTTATCCGTTTTGGTGTCGTTTTGCTCCGTTTTTCCTCTAGATTTCAAATCTAAAATTCACAGACATACTAGAATTAATTATTTTACAAACATAATATTTATATTAACATTAAAAATATTTATTTTATATTAAAACACACAAAAATAAATAAAAACTCCTAAAATTTCTAGTCCGTTACGGTTTAGCACATATATAATTTTTACGACTTGAAAATATTTTTAGAAATTACTAAAAATATAGTAAAACATATTTATAAACTTAAAACACACTAAAACTCAAAATAAAATAACCGCATTACTTTTATGGTTTTAACTATTTACAAACTAAACACATATTTAACACACCGAAATGACTCTAAAAATTACTAAAAATATTATTAAATATAAAAACACACTAAAAATGCATTTTTAAACATATTTTCACACTAAGACACAAAAATACTTATTAACACAAAATGTTATTAATTAGAGGATTTAATGAGAAATAAAAGCATAAGTAAATGATTTAAGCCTTGTAAAATATACACTTTTACAGTCGCATCAAGCATCTTGAGCATTTGAGGATTGTGCTGTAAAGATTGAAGAATCATCAACTTTACACCAAATTCTCAAAATGTGAATTCTAGCTAGACCATGTGGCATTCTTGGGTCATGTGATCTCTAAAGATGGTGTGATGGTTGATCCTATGAAGGTGGAAGCTATTAATAACTAGAGCCGACCAAAGGCTATTAGTGAGATAAGAAGTTTCTTGGCGTTAGTAGGATATTACAAGAAGTTTATGGAAGTTTTTCCAAGTTGGCTATGCCTCTAACAATAATTACTCGAAAGGGAAAGAAGTTTGAATGGAGTGATGAATATGAGCAAAGTTTCCAAGAGTTAAAAAGGAGACTAACGAGTGCACCTATTCTGACAATTCCAAAACGTGATGAAGGGTTTGTGATCTACATGACGCTTCAAAATGGGTCTTGGTGCCGTGTTAATGCAACATGAGAAAGTAATAGCCTATGCCTCAAGATAGTTGAAAGATTATGAGAAGAAATACCCCACTCATGATTTAGAATTGGCAGCCATGATTTTTGCACTTAAGATTTGAAGGCACAATTTGTACAAAGTCCATTGTAAGATTTTCATTGATCACCAAAGCTTGAAGTGCTTTTTCACGCAGTAAGACTTGAATATGAGGCAACGAAGATGGCTTGAGTTGGTAAAGGACTATGATTGTGAGATCTTTTATCATCTAGGCAAGGTGAAGAAGGTGGTTGATGCACTGAGCAAAAAATCTTCTATGGCATTGATGTCAATAAAGTAAGGGAAAGGTCCCAGCCGTTGCAAAGGAGATTGTGGATTTCGGTATCGAGTTGATTTCAGGACAACTATCATGTTTGACTTTGGCTCCAACATTGTTTAATGACATCTAAGAGAAATAAGATCAAGATCTATGTCTTCTAAGGATTAAACGAGAGGTAAAAGAGGGAAAATTTGATAGTTTCCATGTTTCTGATGATGGAGTTCTATTTTTTAGAGATCGACTGTGTGTGCTAAACATTGATGACTTGAGGAAGCAAGTGTTGGAAGAAGCTCATGTTACATCCTATAATATGCATTCTGGTTCCACTAAGATGTATAATGACATGAGAAATAGTTTTTGGTGGTTTGAAATGTGGAGAAATGTGGCTAAATATGTTAAGAAATGCTTGACCTGCCAGCAAGCCAAGGCAGAACACCTAAGACTAGGAGAAATGTTGCAGTCTATTCAGATACCTGAGTGGAAATAGGAAGATATATCTATGGACTTCATCAATGGGTTAATTAAGACCACCAACGGATTCGATGTTATTTGGGTGATAGCCGATAGTTTGATGAAATCAATGCATTTTCTACTTGTGAGGATGACATATTCATTGGAGAAGCTTACCGATCTATATGTTAAGAAGATAATGAGACTTTCACGGTATTCCCAAATCTATTATCTCAGATAGAGATAGTAGATTTACATCACATTTTTGGAAAAGTGTTTAGGCAGCTATGGAAAAAAAACTACAGTTTAGTTTTGCTTTTTATCCTCAGACAGATGGATAAACTAAGAGAACAAATCAAATATTAAAAGATGTGCTCTGTACCTGTGCTTTAGACTTCAGAGGAAATTGGTACGAGAAATTATCACTGGCAGAATTTGTTTACAATAATAGTTATCAAGCGATGATAGGGATGGCACCCTACGAGGCGTTGTACAGGAGGCAGTGTAGGATGCTGATTTATTGGCACGAGGTAGAAGAGAAGAAAAAGATGGAAACTGAGATGAAAAAGAAAACAGACTTTATAGATAAGACGACAGATGCAGTAAAGATCATTTGCCAAAGAATTGAGACTGCTTAGAGCCGATAGAAGAGCTACTTTGATATTCGACAAAGGCCTCTATAGTTTGCCGTGGGTGACCTTGTTTTTATCGAAGTGGCCTCGATGAAGCAAGTGATGAGATTTGGCAAGAAAAGGAAGCTTAGTCCACGTTATGTAGGACCTTATGAGATTACCAAGCGAGTTGGTAATGTGGCTTACGAGTTGGACTTGCCCAAGGAGATGTCAACCATTCACAATGTTTTCCATGTCCCAATGTTAAAGAAGTATGTAGCAGACCTTGACCATGTGATCAAACCACAAACAATACATGTTCGAGAAGACTTAAGTTATGAGGAGAAACCTATAGAGATTTTAGATAGAGAAATCCGAAAGCTAAGGAACAAAGAGATCTCATTGGTAAAAGTGTTATGGCATAACCATTGAGTGAAGGAGGCGACATGGGAACAAGAGGATGATATGAAAACTAGATACCCTGAATTATTCTAAGTTTCGAGGATGAAACTTCTATAAGGTAGGAGGGATTGTAACACCCCATTTTTCTATTTAATGGTAAATGGAAAGTCTAACACTATAATTGACGATAATGATATCATTACTAACGTGCTCCTTGGTGATATTACAGGTAACAGTGATGAGGGTTCGATGTGCTAGGAAAAGTTTACACCAATTATGTAGAGATTATAGTTATTTATGAATTAGTGACGTGATGATGTATTTTGTTTTGTTTTAATTAAATAAAAAATAATAAGAAGAAATCAATTAAGTAATTTGTTTTTATTTAATATATTTATATATAAGACTATATAAGTTAAATTATATATATAACTATATATATCTGATACATAAAATAACAAACATCGTTATATATGTATATAAAAGTATAAGCCAAGAATGTTTTGGGCTTTTGGGCATGCAACAAGCTTTACCAAGAAAAATAAAAAGAAAAAAAGAGAGAATAACACGTGGGAAAAGAAAAAAGGGTTTCATAAGCAGCCCACACTTAAAAACTATATAAAGACCTCCTATTAGTAACCTTAGACTCACACCTTATTCCTTTCGTATTGATTGGCTTCATGCTTGGTTTTCTTTGGCTTTATCAAGATTTCCAATT
This sequence comes from Artocarpus heterophyllus, assembly GCA_025403435.1. NCBI lineage: Eukaryota > Viridiplantae > Streptophyta > Magnoliopsida > Rosales > Moraceae > Artocarpus > Artocarpus heterophyllus. Next base: position 25,875,616 of record CM046334.1, read on the forward strand.
TTTCTGTTTTCACTCATCTTATTAAGTGTATTGATCATTTAATGTGTTTGTTTGATGTTTTGGTGCCTTAGATTAGTATTATAATTATTATTATTATCGCATGGATTCTTTTATTGTATGTATTTCATGTCAATTGGTAATTGAAAAGAGTTGATGATTTGGTTGTTTCGATTAACCTCTCATTAAACCCTAGATTGGAGATATCATAGATTTTTATATTTTCATTATGTAGATCTTTGTGGATGTATTTTATTATCAATTATCATCATGTTAATTATCTGTCTACAATTTTAATTATCAGATTGGTATCGAATTTTTTTGATGCCTTATGCTTACTTTTCATACATAGACACGATAGCCATTGTGTTCTAGTGATTTATGATTCTGTTCTTATATTTTTTCCAAATACTAGACATCTTAAGCTTTTGTTTGGCTTATGAATCGCTTAAATTGGAGTTTTCTTTAAATAGTTATAATTTTTTGAAATTAACCCAGAAAACTGTGTAGTTTTACACGGACCTGAACTTCAGACTGAATTCAAAGGCTTTTTAGTCATGCAAATTATTGGCAAAATATGCAAATAATATATCAAACTCTTCATTTTTTAGTCTAGTTTTTAATGCCATTCGTTTTGACTGATTTGGACTTAAGATGAAATTATTATGAATTTTTAAGAAAGTAAAGGTCATTCTGCCTACTTTTGGGAATTATGTTCTAGGTTCATAAATTGTGATTTTGTGCTACTTGATGTTATTACATGACGAGGTGATGTTCAGTGATGGTATGAGATGTTTATATGTTGTTAATAGTATTATTAATGACTTAGGATCAATATGAATGTTTGGCATGAACCCTTAAAAGAAGTGAGCACACCGAAGACCCAAGCCGTCGTGTTAACCACCATTGAAGGTTGAGTAAGTCTAGAGGTCAAGTAAGTACATTTCTCACCTGCAATATGATTGTTCAAAATTAAAAAGATTGATGTTGATGATATATTATGTAATACATTTTAAGATGAGGATATTTAATAATGAGAAAATTGATGGAATACGATGAAAGATGATATTATTTTTACCTCATTATTTTATTTGATGGATATCTTTTTATTAAAACCTATATATATATATATATATATTATCTATATTATTATTTTAATGTTTTAAAAAAGGCATTATACACTTGACGAATTGTGATGATGGGGTCCAGTAAGCGGACCGACTGGTGAGCGGTCTCTTCATCTTGTCACCGTTGATTTGGGGTTTGCTCCCTCTATTTCCGTGACTAGCGTGCTATGACGTACAACACTACGGCCCTACTAAAGATGGATATTTTGAAGTATTACTATATATATTATTTAATGATGAATTTATTTTATTGAAGATTGTTAATTAATGAAATGCTTTGTAAGAGTTAGGGTGTACTTACTAAGCATTATGCTAACTAGATGTTTCTCATATTACAGTTAGGCACAAGAGTTAGGTATGAAGGTGGGGAAGCTCGATGCGGGTTTGTGTGTGGTGGCGGAAACAGAATATCGGAGTGATGCATTCTAAATTAATTATGATTTCAACTTTTATTCAATTATTTATAATTTCACAGATTTCAGTTTTTCACTTATTTTATGAGATTCCGAAAGTTAAAGATACTTGTTAAGTTTAAAGTTTCTTTTTTAATGATGCAACTATGTTTTTATTTTTAGATGAAGTTTATTTGATTTGATTGATAAGTCATGTTTAAAAAAATCAAACTATTTTCGTATTACTTTGTTTATTTAGTTTCGTAAAAATTATGTGTTACCATAAATAATAAATATTATAAGACGGTAACTGTGACGTCCCATGAGGGGGTGTGACAGGCTGTGGTTGGTTGCTTTACCTTAATGCCTACCAAACTTTGTCTACATGTGACCAATCAAATTGGTGGGTTTAAGTCCCACTAAAAAATGTGGGTGAAGGAACAAGAGGACTATGTTATTTTACATGAGAATTTTTTATTGGAGTGGAGTATGACTATTGTCGTGTTTGACAATGTAAGTTAGAATCAAAACTTTTGATTGCTATAATATAAAGCTCTCACATTCTATAATGTTAAGAAAAAATAAAATATTATAAAGGTGTTTGGAAGAGTGGTGGGAACCGTTGGTTAGGAAACCTTTACTGCATTATAGCTTAAAATTATCTTTTCTATCTTAAAATTATGCTAATTATAATTTTCGTGACGGCAATTATAGTTTTCAAAAATTAGTGTACCAAATTACTAGTGAAAACTAATTATTTTGCTATTTTTTATAGGGAAATCTTTACTGCATTATAGCTTGCTGTATTGTTGCTTGAGGTTAACTTGTAAAATTAGTAAAAAGTGTGTGCAAATAAAAAGAAAAAATAGAATAAATCAAATGCTTTAGATAATTATTTGGTGCTAAAATTCCATATCAGTTACGAAACATACAAAAGATTCTCAAAACTTTACCATTTTAATTTTATGTTTTAAAATATTATTTTAAAATTTGTTAAGAATATTTTTTTTCTTTTAAACTTTCTTTGTAAAATCCTTTGTCATTTTAAACTGAAAATTTTCAATCTTTCAAGAACCCACCTCCTTGTGGATATAACAATCATTTCTATATTACAAATGTCTGTGGGCGACACAACAATTGACAAACTGAAGTTGAGCCACGAGAAGCTCTAACCTAACCACCTTGTTCGGTTTAAACAGGGAATGAAAAACTGCCCCATCAACCAAGTTACTAGCAATATGGGCTAAGGTTTACACAACAATATCTTTGCTCAACACGTCCCAACTGTTCATAAAAAGAGCTAAAGAAAACCCATCAAGATTGGGGACCTTGTTACCATCACATTTGAAAACGGCTATGTCTATCTAAATTTCATCTCCAACAACTTGGAACTTGATCTAGATATTGGACTCCAATCCAAACAGAGAACCCACTAAACTCACCCCTAGAAGAAGTGTAAAAACTTTGGGGGAAAAAAAATTTGTCACTTCCAAGACTGTCTTCTAGATGAAAATATTGATATCTATAAAAATATCGATCCTTACATTTTATAGAAATAACAGCGGAGGTTGGAAATTAGTGTAAAATAAGCAAAGTCATTTAAAAACACTTTAAGACTGTTTGATACGTAGGTTCAAAACCATTTAAGACAGTTCAAATTGACATTTGATGGAGGAATAACTGATGCCAGTTTAAACCATGAAGACGGTTTTAAATCATCCAACGCACTTCAAAATCCAAACTTTGCCTTCCTCAAGTTCACATGGTTTGAACCATTTTTTACAGGAAAAATTATTCTTATGCTCTTTTTCCTTTCATAAACTATAGCTTTTTAAATACCAATTCTCGTTTTAAACTTGAAGTAATGTTTTACTCTCGTTTTAAACCTTTACGTTCCAACGTCAATTCAGAACTATCGTTTAAACCACACAATTTAGAACCTACAATTTAAACATAAAGTTCTAAATCACATCATTTCAAATGCATGTACCAAACGAACCATTATTTTTAAATGAGACTTTAACAAACTCTAAAATTGTCAATAGTGCATAATTTAGATGAAATTCTCATCCAAAATATTAAGTATGTGATAAATATGAATAGTACAAGTTATCATAATATAATAAATGATAAACATATGATTTTAAATCGAGTAAAATAGTTAAAATTCAACATAATAGAAGTACTTTACATGCATAATCTCATACAAGAGAAGAAAACATCAGTACCATCGAGAGCTTCTAAGAGGTTCAAAGATATTTGGAATACCTTTTTGGTTTAAACAATATTAATATCAAGACATAAAATTTAAATAGTTTCTTGTATAATTCTAAACATACCACGCATATCTCTTCATCCCTACGCACTATCTCTCAAATGCTAAGGAGTAAAGTTGCTACAAAGTAAGAAATAATACAAAGTTTTCAACTTCTCCACTTCTCCTTCAGTCTTATTACCTTACAGATTTGGTCATCTCATTGTACAAAGTTCATCATGATTCAAAAAACTACAAACTACACGTAAAAAGTAAATAAAAAACATAAATTGTATAACATTGAAAAATAAATTTATAAAAAACTGTATAAAAAAAAAGTAAATAAAAAGGACATGAATTTTATATTAGAAAAATAAATTTAAAGAAGGATATTTTGTAGATATTGTACCAATATATCCATAAGAATTTTTGTAAAATTTCCTCATATTCAATCATTTAACATTATAATTTTTACAGAAATTGATATTTCCAATCAAAATATCGATATCCGTGAAAATTTTCATGAAAAATTCAAACTATTCTGCGAAAAAGATACAACAACTCTATTTCTATATAGGTACTTCCAGAATATAAGAATTTTTGAAGAAATATGGATAGAAAAGTCAATTTTTCAATCCTTGCTTCTGATCCACTATTAGCCCACTTGCTATTTCCAGCTTAGAAATGATATTTTTTTGACTTCCTCGCACTCAGCAATCTATGAAAAACTGCCCTATCCACCCATCTCAAAGTCACCAGGTTAAATGCGCATATAGTTAAGCCAGCCTCGAGCGCCAAGTCGTACTGAAGAAATTACAGGAAAGCAATTTTTTTCTCTCCCGACTTAGAGATTAAAATTGGCAATAAATTGTCTCATAATAGCAACACTATCTTGTAACTCTTTAATGAAACATGTTCACCTTATTTGGTATCATTTTATTTATTTATTTATTTTGTATTTTAGCAAAGAAGAATGGTGGAGATTGTCTTAAACAAAGATCTTCACCCACCTCTTACCTTTTGTTTCATAAACAATAACAAAGATTTTACCAAAAAAGAACTAGAAAGATTGTTGAGGAAGACAAACTGGATATTTGGTCAGCTGAAGTTTGAGTCCTGCTTAAAAGAGGAAGATTTTTCAGGGGGAGGACGCCTTTGAGCCAGCATTTGCTTTGTTCTTTCAAGAACACCAAAGAAAATTGAACCTCCAATGCCCATCCAAAGCACTCTTGGTGCAGTACCCTGGAGAAATGACAGCCCAACAAATGGTACAAGAAGCTATCGCAAGATGAGAAGACAAAATACTCGATTCACTGTTATTTCAACAACTTGGATTAATTTATTGCGGTAAACATGTTCAACATTACAGTGGTCATTACAAGACAGTATGAAAGAACAAAGTGGGCTATGCTACCTTAACTGATGCCATCAAATAGGTCAAGAACATAAACAGTAGGAGTTGAGCAAAACCACAAGAAGTTTTACAGGACATTACTCCTAAGTAAAGAGTAAGTTTAAGGACCTGCTTGGAGGGCTTTTTTTATTTTTAAAAACCAAATGAAAAGTGGGGATCGGCTCGAAATCTTTGAGAGATGCCCACACTCCAATTCACATTTATGAACCAAAAAAAAAAAAAAAAAAGCGTCAAAGCAGGTTCCAAGTATCTCAATTTGTTTATTTAACTGCAAAAATACTTGATTAACGATGTAACTATTAAGTACACAAGTGGAAAAATGTGGAGTTATACTGCTTTCATACAAACGAGCAATGTTAATGGAAAAGGAGAAGGAAGGTGGCAAAGAAAACGAAATATGCATATCAAACCCTGTAATCCAAGAGATCAAGAAAGTAAAGTCTCAATCAATTAAAAGAAGTTTCTTACATACATACAATCCAAATCAGGGAAAATTTTGGAGAGAGAGAGAAAAGAACAGTTATACCTTGAAAAACACATGATTTCCTTCTTCTCTCATTATAGTCTGAACGCAATCACAAATCCCTTTGTACTGTTTTGTTGATCCCTTAAAGAAATTTAAAAGAAAAATTAAGAAATGAAAGGTTCTACTAGTTTTTTCTCAAAGGATAAAAGAAGTGATAATCAACACCTGAACCATAAATCTCGTTTTTCTCAAAGGATAAAAGAAGTGATAATCAACACCTGAACCATTAATCTCGTTTTGATAACATCAAGAGGAGTAGTTATTGCTCCAGTTATTGCACCTGCAAGTCAACAGAGTTAAACTTGGAAAAATTCCATAAGAAAAGGAAAACATCTTTAGCATACAAATGGCAAGTTCAAATCACTACACAGCAAGTGCACGACTTCGAAGAGGGTGCTGGGGAACGTAGTTCAAACAAAAAGTTTGAACCAAAGTTGGTTTAAAATTCAAATTCTGAGAGAAAACATTGCAATAAAGTTGGTTTGAACAACAATTGTGTTGTGAACTATGTTCCCAAACGCCACAGTAATAAATTTCTTAAACGAAAAGAAAAGAGAAAAAAAAAAGAAAGAAAGAAAGAAAGAAAGTGTAAGATATGATGAGCTTGCTGTACGAGTATCAATAGTAGTTGACAAAATGGATTGAACAATCCAAATAATTATAGAAGATGTATAATAACAAACAGCCAAACACATCAACAGGGATATGAGTTAATGATGAGCAAAAAACAATATTGCTTGTGTATTCCTTAATAAACACATGGCGACATAGATGAAGGCATTAGCAATAATCATCTCGAATAGAAATATTACAATACTGGCTAGCAACAAAGCTTTTTCCTATAGTTATTTAGGTTATTAAAATAGATATTATTTGTTATTTTGTTTTTCCAAAATCTTGTTTTTTTATCAGGGGAAAAGAATTATACACGTATCACAATATTAGCCCAATAGATGTGAACGATAACAACAGTCGCAAAAGCATGACGCATTAGAATGCCAAGATGATTTATAGAAATAAATTCAGTGATGTACCCATATAATGTAGGCTTCTGACTAGTTATTGAACAACTTGCATCACATTTCTTTGGGATTTGATACTTTTTCCGAGCTACAAAGATCTTTCTTTTTTGGTTTTGATAAGTTTCTTTGAAGTTCAAATCACAGGAGTAACAAACTACTAAGACTTCTAGATTAGAGACCAGATATTAGAAAAGTAAACAAGTCTTGATATTTTTTGAGAAATTGAATTTTCAACATTGCATTTATAGTTAGTCGACATCTACGAAAATGATTTCCACAATGAAGTAGTTTGGGAAAGAGTTAGCCTCAAGATATGAAGATAACTCTTTTGTTCTATCAGATAGCTAGTGTTAAAGTCCGGCAACATCTAAAAAAAATTGAAATTGAAGAAAATTAGTCCTTGCATCAGAACAACAAAAGTATAGCAAAAAAATGTCATTTGAATTCCCAGGTCATGTGAAGGTAAAGCTACCAGCAAAAGCACCAATAATGGCAGTTTCAAGATCATTCGGCTCCCTCCTTGCCTGCATAAAAGGAGAAAAGGATCACTTCATAGGAAAAACGCAGGACATTCTATACTGCAAAAATTAGCTGATTACTTTTGAAAGAACAATGGAAATAGGTCAAGCTAATGAAATCTAATCAGATATATTCCAAATATGCCAATCAAGTACCCCAACGTTCATGGTTAAAGTTCATAAGATTATGCATTAATTAGCCGTTATATCTTACAAGTTTTCATTCTTTCCATGGATGTTTTTGTACCTTCATCTAAACTGATAATTAACCTCCCCACCTACCGCTAGCTTATATCCTATCCGCAGCTGCTCATACATGCAGAATTGAATAGCATCAAATGGCAAATCTCGCAATAAGAATGATCCATACCCCTGAAATCTCACGAAGACAAAAAGTCAAATGCACGAAGAGTATATTGTGAACTGACAGAAAATTGTTTTCACATGCATAATGTATCAAAAATAGCTAAACAAAAAAATCACACCGTGCTTGCGATGATTGAGTAGGCACCTTATCTTGTCCAAAAAGAAGTAATTTATTGTCTCTAGGAGAGAATAGGTGAGATTGGAGTATAGAATCTTAACTCCAAAGACAGGATTGACATACCGCATAAAGGCCTTTAAAACCCTCGTGAGTAACAATAAGACGCACAGCAGCTGGTGCTGAATTAAAGTGCCCAGTTTGCATCCGTTGCTTAACAACCTGGAAGGAAATAAATACACATAACCCCAAGAATGAAAATATATACAAAAATAAATAAAGCCATGAAAGGAGAGAACAATGAGGGAAAATGATATAAGCTATGCTACCTCTGTTGGAACACGTATGAGGGATGAAGCAGCACCTCCAACAAAACCTGCAGCCTGTATCAAGCCCAAAGATTCATCAAAATGAAAAGAAATTCTGAACAGTGCATTGAGAGGAAAACAAAAAAAAAAAAAAAAACATAAAAAAAGGAAGAAAAAATCTTCACTTGTGCACTTACAAGGAAGTACTATCTAAGGACAATCATTACTGTAACCAAACACAAACAAAATTATATTAATATATCAGTGTAGAGACAGAAATATCAGTTGTTCAAATAACAAGGACCCAAGAGATCAGATTCTAGTAATGTACAAGCTTTTTAATTTTACGTCTGTGAAAAAAAAATACAAACATCAAGTACCAAAAACAAGTTCTTTGCATTCAAATACACCTTGTTTTGCTCCATTTGCTTAATTAAAAGATGTCAAATAGACAAACTGCTTCATATTTGTATTGGGAGAACTAACAAGTACTAATATTATAAGAAGGAACAAGGGGCAAAAAGGAATGAAAAGTAGAAGAGAATTTTACATCGAGAAAACTCTTATATTGAAAATTGAGCATGCAGTCAAAAAGTGCCAGAAAATGAACCTTGAAAAATTACAAAGTCAAGCTTTCACAACGAGCTGACCTTTTAATTTGTACAGCAACCTACTTTCACAACAAGAGAAAACGAAACACAACCACGCACATGCACATATTAAAGATGCAATCAACAACAATCGGGATAAAATCTAGCAACAAGAAGATATTTAGTTTAGTAAATAAAAATGAAATCTCAGCCAACAAATGCGCATTTCACAACATACCAAGTCAGCTAATGCGCTAAGCTTCTCAGGAAAATAAGTTAATAAGGTCTGCTTTGTAGGTTCATATACACCTACACATATAGCAGAAGCCCTGTAGAGAAGAGAAAGCCTATCAGCCTAAGGGCACCCAAAAAGAAAATAGACATTCAGTTTAACTAGTAAACTGGATGGACTTATGAAGCAAAAACTATAAATAAATTCTGCAAGTGAAACATAGCATGGAGAGAATGTATTGAAGAGAAGGAAATGCATTAGAGAAAGTGTACTCACGGTAAGGAACCAACAAGATTTCCAGTCAATCCAGAATATAGGTCCTTCAAAATTATTCTCCCTCCACCATAAGCAACCTAAAATGAATTCGCAGGAAGAGACAACATAAGCTGATTGTTAGCGCAAAAAAAACGTAAAGCAGGTACAGGTAACATAAGCAGATTGTTACCCAAAAAAAAAAAAAAATTGTACAACGCGTAATATCAAGAAATGTGTAATAGAATAAAGGCTTTAACATAGTTAGCAATCCTTCATTTTCGGGGATCGCCTATGACAGTTATTGGAAGATGATATTCCTAGCTCCTACAACTACCAAATTATACATACAGCTTAAAGAATAATCAAGATCAAAAACTAAGAACAAATCGATGCAGATCACAGAACTTGGAAGCAATCCATCTATCCTCACATGGTGGAATAGACAACGACACACCAAACTAAACAAATTAGCTCGTAAGAAGCACAAAACCTTGAGATGCCACTACCTCACAAAACAATTAAGAAGATAACCATCTAACTTAGCTGCAGGGATACTGATGTAGAATGTATATGATAATTCTACTCAAAAGATGGTCAGAACAAACATTCAGCATACTTTCTTAGGAAGGGAATATTTAGCATACATGACATGCCTGTAATCGGGTTTTTATTGTGTCAATTGGGTATAAAACTGCTTCTACAATGACGCCTGCAACACCTCCAGCTACACTGCCCTCTGAAAAATCCATAACAACGAAAAGCATACCGATATTTATATCTTTAGTACGGAAAGAGGATTTAACAACAAGCGTTTATTTTAGGACTGTAAAAGAACGAAGTAAAAATAAAAAATAGCAAGTTTGTAGTTTATGGTAGTTAACAGTACATGAAAAAACTTCGAAACATCTATCATTACCAAACCAAAACTAAATATGTCAACCTCCAATTCTTTAGCTAACATACATGTTAAACACAGTTAAAACCAAGTTCTGTTACAGATTACTTATATTTTTAAAAAATATTATTAATAAATATGTAAGATTAGAGGGGAAAAAACCTTCAAAATGTGACATAATATGTACCATATAAAGAGCGTAGAAAATCGAACGGCTTGTCTTGTCCTGTGGTAGTGATTGATGCGAAGAGGGTATTTGATTCCATTTGAATGCTACTCCAATCCCACGCCAAAGCACCTGAAAAATTAACCCATTTAGCCCAACACCTTAAAAAATATATGTAATATATTGGTACCGAATCGGGAAAAAAAAAAGGGTTGAAGTATTGCCCACGAGAGAGGGAAATTACCAGACGAATGTCCCGAAGAATTTTTTGAACGCATTGCCATTTTGACTTGAACTCTATTTGTTTTTGGTTTTGATCACTTTCTAAGCTCTGTGGTGTATGTTAACATTAATGACTGAGAAGGAAAGAAAATGACATTGCCTAATGGAAGATTTTGAAGAAAGGCCAAAAAAAAATTTTGAATCGGGAAATGACTTTTTTCTTTAATCAAAAAATATGTTTTTTGTGTAGATAAATTATCCTTATTTAAAAAATAAATAAGAAAAATAACTATAGTAGGATAAAAAAATAAAACTGTTTTGATATTTAAAAAGTTTTTTTTTGTGCCAAAAACTGATAAAAAAAAAAGGTCATTTCCTAAAAAATTTTCCCAAAAAGTCATTTTTATAAATCCCCTTGGCTTAAAGGCTTTTACAAGCTTCCAAATTACACTCTCGCCCTTTTCCCAAGCTTTTCTTCGTTGTTGCTCCCTGAATTTCTTCTTTATTGGCAACTAGTCCTCTATAAAAAATTGAAAAGTAACCCCTAAATTTGAAATGTATGTCAACTGGACTCGAATTGATAACTGTTAGAGTTCTGCATGGTGTGATCCCATCTTAGTCTTGTTTGGCAACATATTTCTCACATGCTATAATATAAAACAAAAGTTTACTAAAATTTAAATATCTCGTATTTTATAGTGTTTAAGTTCTAATTTCAAGTTCTAACTTACTTTTAAACACTGCATTTGGTAAGAGTAAAAGCCATCCCATTTTGATGGTCTAAAAATTAACACCCTCAAATAATCAAGCCGCTGCTAAATCTTTGAAATTTATAAAACAAAAAATAACATAAAAGAATTCTATATAATTTCACAAATAGTGTTATTTATATCCCGTACTTTTTCACGTCCTATATTTTGAGAAACTATTTTGCTGAAAAGATTTTTACTTTTCTTTTCTTCTTAGCTAATTTTCAATTTCAATTATTCATTTAAACTTGAAATTACTTGATTTTATACATCTATTCTCCAAAATGATTTCCTTGAATTTGTTTTTCTTGAGAATCAATCACACACCCCTTTAACCATTGAGATTTCCACTTCTTAACCTTGACTTCCAACCATGTTAGAGACTCAGATGTAGCTGAGTCAGTTATAATAGATTTTGTTATAGATTGTAACAAACTCAACACTAGTTGTGAAGTTAGTTAGGAGGTTATGGTTAGTTAACAAAATAATACTCTAATCAATTGTAAATAACAAACAAGTATAAATATACAATACAACCTCTCAGTAGTCAATTCACTCTAAGAGTTCATTCCTCTCACATTCATTCTTCAACACTTTCCTTTACTTTCTAGTCTGCCAAACACATGACTTTGTCTTCGTATCAGAGCTGTTTAGAGTGAATTTTTTTGGTGATTTCTTGAGCACACCTGCGACTTCTTCCATGGCATCTGGAGCTACTTCTTCATATTCTCAGTCTGCCACCTCAGCTATTGCTATTCCTCCTTAATTTGCTCAATTCTTGAAGACGAACTCTTGTTCTCCATTTTCATCAAGTCTGAGCATCACCATATCTGTCAAGCTTGAGGCGAACAACTATCTGGTATGGAGATCACAAGTTTTTCTAGCTTTTCGTGGTCATAATCTTCAAGGCTACATTTTTGGTACAAAATCTTGTCCCTCTGAATTCATTGAATCTAGGCAACAGAATGGTGAATTAGTTCGAGAACCAAATCTAGAGGATAAGCAGTGGATTAGAGAGGATCAATTTGCTTCTCAGTTGGCTTCTTTCTTCTCTCTCTCCTCCACTTCTTTGGAGTATGGCTAGATTACATACATCTCTTGCTGTGTGGAATTCACTCGAACACTTGTTTACTGTTCGATCAAAGGCTCGTCTCTTGAATCTCAAGATTCAACTTCAAACTACCAAAAAAAGTTTGCTCTCTGTCTCTGACTATTGTTCTAAGATGGAGAGTATTGTAGATTCTCTTGCAATGGCAGGCTATGATATATATCTGATGAAGATCTTATTGTGTCAATTCTTGCTGGATTACCTATGGAATATGATCTTGTTGTTGCTATGGTTAATGCTCGTTTGGAATCCATGGATCTTACTGTTCAAGAAGTTTAGGCTATGGTTCTTACTCAAGAAAGTCGCATAGAGCAACAAAATAGTGCTATGTCTCTTGAATTGAATAATACAACAAATCTAACAACAAATTTGACTAAACCTCATACTCGAGGAGGCTTTGGTGGTCATGATCATGGAGTTAATTGCTCAAATTTCAACAGAGGCAGAGGTAAAGTAGGTCACAACTCTAGAGGTCGTGGCTCTAAACCTACTTCCCAAATCTGTGGAAAGCAAGGTCATACAACCTTAGATTGCTGGTATAGAATTAGGGGTGAACAGCGGGCAGTTTGGCAGTTTTTGGGCCGGTGCGGTTCGGTTATTTTGGATGGCGGGTTGGCGATTAACCAACCCGCAAACCGCCCACCATATGGCGGGCGGTTTTGGTTTGGTTTTGGGTGGTTGCGAGCGGATTGAAGCGGTTTAAACCTATGCTATTGCCCAATGTAATTTTTTGGACTTTTTTTTTTTAAGTGAAGAAAATTTATAGAAAATATAAGATGATAATACATAAAAAATTCCCAACAACAAGCAAGTTTGATGCCTAAAGACAATGACCATATTCACTTGGAGTGTAGATAGTTTTAGGTTTTCTGGCATCACTGCATGAGGTTTGCACACATTGTAATGAAGATGCCTAAAGATGAGTGTAGATAGTTTTAGGTTTTTTTTTTTTGAATAATAAATATATAGGAGGGCGAGTTCAGATTGAACCCGTCCTTAAAAACTTAAAATCAAACCCGCCCACCTAAATATATTGGTGAACCCACCCCCAAGTGGATTGCTAACGTAAACCCGCTTTTTTCGAGATGAGTGGGCCCGGGCGCGGGCTGTTGGCAGGTGCAGGGCAGTTTTTGTACAGCCCTATATAGAATGGATGAATCCTACTAGCCAACTTCGTATGGAACCAACACCACCAATAATCAAATCCAAGCCAAAGCCACTACTTTCTTCACTGGACCTGAAACAATAACAAATCCATGTTAGTATGCAAATACTTGAGCTACTCATCATGTCACAACAAATCTTGAGAATTTGAATCTGAAGACTGATTACAATGGAGGTGAAAATTTGATGGTTGGAAATGGTAAATGTCTTGACATTACTCATATTGGTTCTATTACTTTACCAGCTCAATCCTTTAGGTCACTTAAATTGCTAAATGTTCTTCGTGTGCCTTCACCTAAAGACATTACTCATATAATGTTTTTGTTGAATTTCATTCTACATTTTGTGTTGTTAAGGACAAGGTCATAGGGAAGGTTCTGCTCAAAGGAACTCTTAAAGATGGACTATATAAGATGAATGCATCAGTTTCTAGTGCTCCATGTTCAACTAAGAGTAAAAGAAGTTGTGGCGCTTCTTAGTCTGAAAATTGTGTGTCTCAATCCTATCTTATATCAAATTCTGTAGTCAAAAACACAAATACAATTTCTCATTGTAATAAACCTATGTTTGTTCCCAAGTCTGTATAGAATTTGCCTTATACTCATCCTACTTGTCTAACAATGTCTAAATTTATGTAACAACAATGTGGCATAGGCGTTTAGGCCATGCTTGTAGCAAAATAATTTCCACTGCTCTCAAGTCGTGTAATGTTTCAATTCCAAATAATAAAGAATTCTTTTGTTCCTTCTGTCAATATGGGAAAAGTCATACTTTACTTTTCTCTATGTCAATGACAAAAACAACTCGTCCTCTTGAACTAGTTCACACTGATTTATGGGAACCAGCCCAAGTTTTGTCTTCCCATGGTTATAGGAATTATATCCATTTTCTTGATGACTATACTAGATATACTTGGATCTATCCACTTAAACTCAAATATGAAGCTCTACCTGTCTTTCATACCTATAAATTTCTAGTTGAAAATTAGTTTGACTCTTAAATCAAAATGATACAGAGTGACTGGGGGGTGAGTATAGATCTTTGTTAGAAAAATAGTACGCAGCGGAATTTTAAAAATTTTATATCAGAGTATTTTCCAAAACACAAGTTGGACATGCTATATGCATAAATCAACCGGATCTTACTAACCTTTGACTGCCGAAGAACTCCCGCAATCCATGAAGAGAAGTAACATTCTAGAAGAGCCTCAACCAACTGGTCTTTTTTGCTATTCTCTATCCATGATCGGAGTGAGTGTAGGCTCACACGTACAGCTCTTCCTCCAGGTGACTCTCCTTCCAACCAATTGAGAGAACCCAAAGCTAGTGTTCGTGATTTGTGAACAAGAGCTCTCAGGGAGTTTTCAGATTCTCACCAGCAGAGTATCACTTTTAATCTCTCAATTTATCTAAATAACTTAAGTAACTTACTCCCTATTTATAGAGATTGGGTCTAGGGTCAGTCCTTATCAGATTAGGTCTCAAAATTTGAATTAGAATCAAATTCGGATCAATATATGATAAGATCCATGTAAAAACACATAATCTTATCCTTCGCTCATCGACAGGCCGAACAGGCCCCATCAACATGCCGAACTGCCTATTAATATCTCAGCAAATCTTTTATTTTCCACCTAAGATTCTATAGGATAAAGTCTCAATTTTAATTTAGATAACCCAATAGAAAAGTTATCTAATTAAAACACTTTATCTAGATAATCTCTAGGAAAATAAATAAATTCCTAACAATTCTACAAGTTTATCTTGATTTAATTTATTCAAAATTAAATCAACTGATAAACAAACAAGAATTATCTGATCCCAATAATTAACAAGTTTATCTTGAATTAATTTTATCACAAAATTAATTCAACCGATAAACAGACATGAATTATTTGATTCTTCTGAATTTCAACCAATCTAATAAATCTGACATAAGTCACCAATTAGTAGAAAAACACGTCGTATTGTTACAGGATGTTATGAGCTAGTAAAGGAGACCAAATAGACCTATATTATTCAAGCTCCCGATAATTATAAAACCCAATATCCCATATATACATTTCTTAATTATCAACTCCAACGCTACTCCACTAAAAGCTTGGAGCTGCACTCGTGAACTACATAGAATTATGAAGCCCATATAGCTAAGTCTCCATGATATATCATAGTGTATTGTATCCCTATATAATCATCCATAATCGGCTTAAGGACAAGTCTGTCTTATCTTCCCGATTATTTTTATCTTACGTTCCATTATCTCACCATCGAAAAACTTACCATCCAAAGATAGTATACCATTCGGTTACACCTATGTATCCAAATGGTTGAGCGCTTCAGTTTTTCAATTACAAAATAACGCATATAAGAGGATATCACTACTCCTAAAGAGGAGCTATGTATTCCATATTTATGAATAACAGGTCTACGCCATCAAGAGTCATACCTCCAACGTACCGGCATGCATACCACTATTAAGATGTGGGTGTCACTCTTTGGTACATCAAAAGACGTAAGTCAAGACAACGGGCCCACTATTCATCTCAGGATTAAGATACAATATAAATGATTGTCTAAAGTGAATCGATTTGCCGAGACAGAATTATTAATCCAAATCAATTCACTTTATGTCCTGATCCAACACATCGTCACCTATGACAACGTGCCAATCTTTCTATTCACGGAGTCCACCTCTGATGGTCAAGACAAACCATCTCTCAATTGGGATATAGACAACATAAAAATCTTTACATGAATAAAGCACCCAACTTTATTCCCTCAATTGCGGATCTTATGATTTAGGCCGTCATCCTAAGAATCGTGTCTTCCGCATAATCTGTCCATCATATGCCCAATTCTTAAGGTTTAGACCGACAGTCTCAGACTATTGTTTGTTTAACATACATTCAACAAATATGAACGTAAAGAAGACAAGATTTGGTATATAAACAATAAATAAATTCTTTGTTGATAAAAAAATGTCTCCAAAAACTTATTACATTTTTACTCCTTAGGGCATACATGTCTAACAATCTCCCACTTGCACTAAGTGAGTAAATATGACAAATCTCGCATCCCCATAGCTTCCACATGCCTCTCGAAGACTCTCCCAGCAAGTGTCTTCGTAAATAGGTCAACTAAATTGTCATCTGACGCGATCTTGCACACCGTGACATGCTTACTCTTGATCAATATGCTTTTGATCAACGAAGTCTTTTATCACATGATACTTTTGATCAATATGCTTACTCTTCTTGTGAAATCTTGGTTCCTTAGCATTAGCTACTGCCACACTATTATCACAGTATAGTGATACCGCCTTATCCATACCAGGAACTACCTCAAGATCCCCAAAGAACTTGCGAAGCCACACTGCTTCTTTCGAAGTATCACTAGCCACCACATACTCGGCCTCCATCGTTGAATCCAAAGTGCAATCTTGCTTCACACTTCTCCAACTGATGGCACCGCCGCCTAGAGTAAATACAAAACCCGAAGTCGATGTCTTAGAATCCATACAGGATTGAAAATCTGAGTCAGTAAATCCTAAAGGAGTCAAGTCCTCACCTGAATATACAAGCATATACCCTCGAGTCCTTCTCAGGTACTTGAAAATATGCTTTACCGCAACCCAATAATTCGGTCCTGGATCCGCCTAAAATCGACTTTCAATCCCAACCGCATAACAAATATTCGGTCGTGTGCAAAGCATGTCATACATGAGACTACCCACTGCCGAAGCATAAGACACCTTCTTCATGTATTCTCTTTCTTCCTTAGACTTTAGAGAGTCTTTCTTAGAAAGACTAATTCTAGACCTAGATGGTTGCCCACCTTTCTTGGAATCATGCATTGCAAACCTCTTGAGAATTTTATCTATGTAGTCGGCTTAGGACAAAGCTATCATTTTGTTCTTCCTATCCTGAAAGATCTGGATACCAAGAATAAAATTAACCTCACCCAAGTCCTTCATATCAAACTGCTTGGTCAACCATAATTTGACCAATGACAATGCCCCAATGTCATTGCCAATTAGCAAAATGTCATTTACATAGAGCAGTAGAAAAACCACCTTCCCATTTTTCATGTGATTGTAAACACATGGCTCGTCCACATTTTGTGAGAAACTATAAGTCTTGATTACCTGATCAAATCTTATGTTCCAAGAATGAGAAGCTTGCTTAAGTCCATAAATTGACTTTAGCAGCTTCCAAACCTTACCCTCTTGACCCTTTACCTTGAACCCATCTGGTTGTTCTATATAAATGGACTCATGAAGATAGCCATTTAGAAAAGCTGTCTTGACATTCATCTGTCAAATCTCGTAGTCGAGAGCGGCAGCTATGGACAAGAGAATCTGGATGGACTTAAGCATGGCTACAGGTGAAAAAGTTTCCTCATAATCGATTCCTTCCTTTTGCATATAACCGTTAGCTACCAGTCTAGCCTTAAAAGGTTTCGACCTTTCCATCCACTCCTTTTTTCCTCTTGTAGATCCACTTACACCCTATGGGTTTTACCCCTTCGGGAAGATCCACAAGCTCCTAGACTTGATTAGTCTCCATAGACTTCATCTCAGTGTTTATGGCCTCTGTCCAGAGTTTTGAATCAACATCCTCTATAGCCTCTACGTAAGTATAAGGATCCCTATCATGTTTATTCGGTTCAGCCAAAAAGACTTCCCTATTGAACTTATACCTCTCAGGTTGACGCCCAATCCTCCCACTACGCCAAAGCCCTGCAGGTTGTTATTCAGGTTTGTTTGGTTTTTCTACACTGATCGGAACGGTTTTATTTGGAACCTCCAGAGTGATCGGATCACTCCTTAACTCCTCAAGCACTACTTTGCTTCGAGGTTTAAAGTCGTCCATGTAACTCTCCTTAAGGAAAGTTGCATTAGTTGAAACCACGACTTTATTTTCCTTTGGGTTATAGAAATAACCCCTTTGGTCCCTTTTGGATATCCTACAAACACATAAACTTCTGAACGTGCTTCCAACTTATTCGAATCCTTAAACAGGACATGAGCCAGACATCCCCATATGCGAATATGGTTTAAGGATGTCTTCCTGCCTGTCCACAACTCGTGTGGAGTTTTAGGGACCGATTTTAAAGACACATTGTTCAAAAGATAACATGCGGTTTGTAGTGCATATCCCCAAAAAGATAAAGGCAATGATGAATAACTCATCATGGACCTAACCATGTCCAATAAAGTCCTATTCCTTCTATCTGCTATGCCATTCTGCTGCGGAGTGCCTGGTGCAGTCAAATGAAATAAAATCTCATCCTCTAATAAGTGTCCCAAGAACTCATCAGAAAGGTATTCTCCACCTCGATCGAATCGAAGTGCCTTTATGGGTTTACCCAATTGCTTTTCCACTTCAGCCTGAAACTCTCTAAACTTGTCAAAAGTTTTGCTTTTGTGGTGCATCAGGTACATATACCCATATTTTGAGTAATCATCAATAAAAGTGACGAAGTACTCATACCCTCCTCGTGCCCGGATGTTCATCGATCCGCAAACATTATTATGCACAAGTTCTAGAAACCCTTCGGCCCTATTGCCCTTAGATCCGAATGGTCTTTTGGTCATTTTATCCTCCAAATAAGATTTACATTGAGGTATAGATTCCACCTTTAAGTGACTTAATGTCCATCCCTTACCAACCTTTGAATCCTATTTAGGTTAATATGACCAAGGCGTAAATGCCAAAGATAAGTCTTATTAGAGTGAGAAGTTTTAAGTCTTTTAGAGTTATTATCATTCATCTCAGCATTAAGCAATAAGTCCATCTTAGGTTTGATAAAATATAGATTTTTTGCATCCATCCAGAATAGATAAAAGATTTGTTTTTATGAATCACCACTTTATCATTAAAAGCAACCAAATAGGAGTCTTTAAATAAACTAGCTATAGAAATTAAATTATTTTTAATTTAGGAACATAAAAACAGTCTTGCAAAAATAAATTCCTATAATTATCAAAATAAAGATGGACGTCTCTCACTACTTCCGTCGAGACCAAGGATCCATCGCTCATCTGAAGCGTGAAGTCTTCATGCAGCAGACTTCTCGTTTCTTTGAACCCCTGTAGAGAAACACAACCATGATTAGTTGTATCAGAATCTATGACCTAAATGTCACTAGATTCCTCAACCAAATAAGTTTCTAAATATAGAAGATCACACCTACCTCTTTTAGAAAGGAAGTCCTTGCAATGCTTCTTAATGTGCCCAACCTTTCCACAAAAGAAGTACTTAAGCTTCTTTGGGTTCTTCTTCTTCTTTTTCTTGCTCTTGGTGTTAGCAGGAATAGAAGACTTCACGTTCTTAGCCCGTTGCTTCTTTCCATTCCCAGAGTTAGGATTGGAACCAGAAGCAGCTACCATGTTGGCCTCTCCACCCGTAGGAGACTCCCTAATCAGCAGCTCAAACTCCTGTAACTGTTTCATTAATTCTATCAAGGTCATATCCCGTCTATTGCTTAAATTAAATATAGCTCTAAACGGAATGAATTCCTTTGAAAAAGTCTCAATGACCATAGTCATCTGAGTTTTAGCATCGATGTCGGCTCCATTGGTTTGAGCCTCAGCGAGGTAACCCATGACCAACATCATATGCTCCTTTACAGATGTCCCCAGCCTCTGCTTACAGTTAAGAAGTTTTCGAAGCGCCCCTTACCTCTTTGTTATGGCTTGGTCTCCAAACATATCCTCAAGATTATCTAAGATCTGCTTCATAGTCTCATAATCCTGATGTTGAGCCTGCAGCATGTTATTCATGCTAGCCATAACATAGCAGCGGGCCTGATCATTAGCATCTTTCCAGCGATCATACGCTTGGAATTGCTCATTAGTTGAGTCTCTTGTAGGCTCAGGAGGACAAGGGGTTGTTAGCACATACTTCAGTTTCTCAAAGGAGAGGACGATATCCAGGTTTCGTTTCCAATCAATATAATTCTCTCCAGTTAATAGGTTTTTGTCAAGTATCAAAGATAAAGCATTTTTAGACATTTTTTAATCTACAATAAAGAATCAAATACCAAACATAAGCAAACATATCATAATAATTTAGTAAGATAACACAATCATGTAAAAAAAATACAAATGTGTTTATGTTTCAAAACCTTGAAAATATCACAACTTTACAACGATAATTCCTAACTCAGAATTCAATAAGCTCCTAGGGGAGTCATGCCAAATTCAATCAGGAACACGAATCCCCTCCTGATTGATATATGCCATCAAGGACCCATATGATCCAACATATATTAATAATTGTTTCTTTGGCCATTAATTTTATTAACAGAGCTCCCAGGGGAGGTTAATAATAAAATTAACGTGAGTGTATAACCATCATTTTAATATTTTATCCATGATTTATAATCACCGCCTAGGGGTGTGCAACCATAAATCATGCCAAAATACCTTGTGCTCTCAGAGATCTAATTTGGTACATGATAGAAATCCCTTCCTAGGGGCAGGACCACCATGTTCTGCCTATGGACCAATGATGGAGGCCTTAGGTCCTCTCTTCGAAAAACTTCTCCCATTTAATCTTTTGAAATCAAGGTTTTATTTTAAGAATATGCATGAACAATTTTAATTTGAGTGGCACTCCCTATTCTATATGACATGTTATCAATATACATGGCAAATCATATTATAATGCAGACAAGCAAAATAATCAAGCAAAGCTACAAGCAAAATAGTAAATAACCGTAATATTATGGTTCCACCCTAGAGAATAGAAAACATAGATTACAAGAGAATAATCGAAACATATCATCGATTCCTCATCCTTGAATCCACAAGCTGTATCCTTCTTCATGTAATCTCCATCTTCAAGTGTTCAATCCCGTATGAATCAAATACTTCATATTTCTTGTCATATCCAAATTTAATGTCTCTCAGAATTGTCCCAAAAATAAAATCAAAACTACACCTTTTCTGAAAGAATTTCCAGCTCTCTACTGGCAAGCCGATCTGGGTGATCGGCCTACCGATCTTCAAATCAGCTTGTCGATGCACGAAAGATCGGCCTACCGAACTGAAAGTTTGGCTTATCACCAGAGCCGCTTGATTTTTGCTCCGCTGTCGGCTTTCCGAACCTTACATTCGGCCTACCAATTTGCGACCATCGGCCGGCTAAACTGGTAAGTTTGGCATGCCAACCGAGCAGAAATCCCCATTCCAGAAAATACAATTTTTAAAGCAATTCATCAATTTTATTTTCAACAATTCAAAAACATAAAATTAGAGACTCAGGAAATACTTGGGAGCACCATAATCAATCTTTTAGATTCGCCTTTTAGATCTGTTTTTCTCTGAATAATTATTTAATTACAAAAATCTTACAAAATTAAATAATAATTCCTAGACGGAGATGATAGTCCACCATCTAATTATAGAAAAAACCTAGATACACATTCTAAACTCTAAGGAACCATAATCGGTATAATTAATTAATTAATAATTAAATAATGATTTAATCAACCATAATCAATTAATAAACATTCACCATATAATCCATGACAATATATATAATATATAGAAACCTAGAGTGCCAACTCTCTATAAAATTAAATTCAAGCATAAGAATGATTAAGATCATAAAATTTATACATATAACATGATTACAAACTCGTAAATTTATGTAAAAACCATGGCTCTTATACCAATTGTTAGAAAAATAGTACGCAGCGGAATTTTAAAAATTTTATATCATAGTATTTTCTAAAACATAAGTTTGACATGCTATATGCATAAATTAACCGGATCTTACTAACATTTGAATGCCGAAGAACTCCCGCAATCCGTGAATAGAAGTAATGTTCCAAAAGAGCCTCAACCAACTAGTCTTCTTTGCTATTCTCTATCCACGATTGGAGTAAGTCTCACATGTGCAGCTCTTCCTCCAAGTGACTCTCCTTCCAACCAATTGAGAGAACCCAAAGCTAGTGTTCGTGATTTGTGAACAAGAGCTCTCAGGGAGTTTTCAGATTCTCACCAGCAGAGTATCACTCTAAATCTCTCAATTTATCTAAATAACTTATGTAACTTACTTCCTATTTATAGAGGTTGGGTCTAGGGTCAGTCCTTATCAGATTAGGTCTCAAAATTCGAATCAGAATCAAATTCGGATCAATATCTGATAAGATCTGCGTAAAAACATGTGATCTTATCCTTCGCTCATCGGTAGCCCGCTCGATTAGGATGATCGGCAGGCCAAACTTGAGGATCGGCTTGCCGAACTATCGATTAATATCTCAGAAAATCTTTTATTTTTCACCCAATAATATAGGATAAAGTCTCAGTTTTAATTCAAATAACCCAATAGAAAAGTTATCTGATTAAAACAACTTTATCTAGATAATATCTAGGAAAATAAATGAATTCCTAATAATTCTAAAAGTTTATCTTGATCTAATTTATTTAAAATTAAATCAACCGATAAACAGACAAGAATTATTCGATCCTAATAATTCAACAAGCTTATCTTGAATTAATTTTGTCATAAAATTAATTCAACCGATAAATAGACATGAATTATTTAATTCTTTCGAATTTCAACCAATCTAATAAATCTGACATAAGTCACTAATTGGTGGAAAAACACGCCGTATCGTTACAGGATGTTGTGAGTTAGCAAAGGGGACCAAATGGACCTATATAGTTCAAGCTCCTGATAATTATGAAACTCAATATCCCAGATATACATTTCATAATTATCAACTCCAATGCTACTCCACTAAAAGCTTAAAACTGCACTCTCAAACTACATAGAATTACGAAGCCCGTATAGCTAAGTCTCCATGACATATAATAGTGTATCGTATCCCTATATGATCATCCATAATTGGCTTAAGGACAAGTTCTGTCTTACTTTTCCTATTATTTTTATCTTACGTTTCATTATCTCACCATCGAAAAACTTAGCTTCCAAAGACAATATAACATTCGGTTACACCTATGTATCCAAATGGTTGAGCGCTCCAGTTTTCCAATTATAGGATAACGCATATAAGAGGATATCACTACTCCTAAAGAGAAGCTATAGATTTCATATCTACGAATAACAGGTCTACGCCATCAAGAGTCATGCCTCTAATGTACCGACATGCATACCACTATTAAGATGTCGGTGTCACCCTTGGTACATCAAAAGACACAAGTCAAGACAACGGGCTCACTATTCATCTCAGGATTAAGATACAATACAAATAATTGTCTAAAGTAAATCGATTTGCCGAGATAGAATTATTAATCCAAATCAATTCACTTTATGTCCCGATCTAATACATCATCACCTATGACAACGTGCCAATGTTTCTATTCACAGAGTCCACCTACGATGGCCAAGACAAACCATCTCCCAATTGGGATATAGACAACATAACAATCTTTACATGAATAAAGTGCCTAACTTTATTCTCTCGATTGCAGATCTTATGATTTAGACCATCACCTTAAGAATCGTGTCTTTCGCATAATCTATCAATCATATGCCTAATTCTTAAGGTTTAGACCGACAGTCTCAGATTGTTGTTTGCTTAACATACATTCAACAAATATGAACATAAAGAGGACAAAATTTGGTATATAAACAATAAATAAATTCTTTATTGATAAAAAAAATGTCTCCAAAACTTATTACATTTTTACTCCTTAGGGCATACATGTCTAACAATCATTTGCTCTTGTTTTGGAAAAATTTGGTATTGGTATGAGACATCCTTGTCCACATATTCATGAGCAAAATGGCAAAGCAAAATGAAAACATAGACACGTAGTTGAGCTTAGGCTAACATTCTTAGCTCAAGCTTCTATGCCTCTCTCTTTTTGGTGGGATGCATTCTCTGCTATAGCCTTTACCATAAATCGCCTTCCATCCAATGTTCTTGATAATGTTAGTCCTTTTCACAAATTATTTCATTCTTTTCCTAATCTTCCTTGCCTCAAAGTATTTGGTTGTTCATCTTATCCTCACTTATGTCAATATAACACTCATAAACTTCAATTCAGATCCTCTAAGTGTTTGTTTCTAGGTTATAGTGGTATCCATAAAGGCTATAAATGTCTTCATCCCTCTGGTCGTGTTTATATTTCTAGAAATCTTGTTTTTAATGAAAATGAATTCTCATACTCTAAACTATCTAGTACACATCTCAATCCTTGTGTGAGTTATTCTTCAACTGTATTACCACAACTTGTCTTTACTCCAGGAACATAAGCATCAGAAACTAGCACAAATTTACTGAACTCATCTATAAGTTTCTTGCTGAAATAAGTCAGGTTCTTGAACTTTCTGCTACATATCTCTAACACCTGCCATTTTTCATGTAATGGTTAATGTTAGATGATTAACGACATTGTGTAATTTCTTTATGAAATAGTATTACTGACCATTTATTTGAGAATTATGATAAATGACGGTCACGTAAAATTGATGTGCTCAGAATGTTCATGTCATTTATAATGTCTACATGATAAATATTTAATGTTTTGTTTTTGTATTTTTTTATGTGGTACTTCAGCAAGCCGAATTATCTTTCTAGAACGGCAGGACGATGGATTTCATCAGTAGGCCGAATCTCATAACTTCAGCAGGCCAATCCTAGTAGTTCGCAGGCTAAAGGTTGCTGACGAGCAATTAGCAGATAATCTCAAAAAATTGTGGCATTGATGATTAATATGATAGGTTGTAATATTCTGAAATATTGGCATATTTTATTTTGTCTCTTTCCTTATTTCATGTAAAGGAGTAGTTGACTTTTATGATGATTGATTTTCATAATAAGGTTTCCTATTTTGATAATTTAAATTTTGGTAAGTGGAGCAAATTTGAGAATCATGAATTATCTTTTATCCTTTTATTTCTTTAACAATTGATTAGTTGACTTATTTGGAATTTCATACATGGTTGGTCAAGTCATCATTATTGTATTTCCCGATTATTCTTAAGACATTCTCTTCTATTTTCTCCTCTCTCTCACAAATTCCCCTCATCCAATTTAGGAAAAAAAATTTATACTTTAAAAAAAAAAAACACACACACAATCTCATTCAAACTCCTCCATCCCTTACATATCTCTCTCTACTCCTTCAACCCATAGTTTCCATGATTTTTTCATCCTCTTCTACTCCATATTTACTGCAAAGGCATGAAGAATATCAAGGAATTTCAAAGTTTTCTTTTGGCCAAATCCAAGGGGAAATAGAGAAGCACCATCTTAAAGTAAGTTTCCATTCTAGACCTAACCTGCAATTATAGGATTTGTGAGATTCTGACTTCCATAACTTTGTCTACAAATGTCCGTTTGCTATGAAATTTTAGTATGTTGTTTATATTTATGTTAGATGATGTTGCTCAAAGTTTTACATTATTTGGAATTTCTCTATCCTAAGATATTGAATTTCATTCTCTACCACTCACGAACAAACTATTGTTGATCAATTAAGTTTTAGAAAAGTCCAGTATGTGTTTAAGGGGACAAACGAATTGTGATTTGTATGAAATTTTATAGATATCTTCATTTATATGTTAGGCTATGATTTGACAAGTTTCATAGTTTTTCTATTAGTTGTTTAAGAGTTATTGAAATTTTTGTTAGTTAGGTTTTTATTGCTATCATACTTGTAAATTCTGGACTTCTTATTTATGTGACTTTTATTATGGCTAAACGAATTTATTTGACAACGAAACTTTCTGTGGTATTGTATTTATGTGTTTATAGATTGTCATAAAAATTTTAGGGTCAAAGTAATTTTATTTTATTTATTTTAGAATGATGATCGAATGGTGTTCACTGCCTTATGTATTTAAAGTTAATTTTACTCTTGAGTTCAAATGTATATTTTGAATTGTTTGGAATTTGTTTGAAGCTAAATTTTGGATATGTTGTAGTTTTATGTGCCTTTTCCATGTAGGATTTTTATTAAATTAATTTTGGTATAGATAATTTATTACATAGACCTTAGTTATGGCTGCTTACTGTTCTGTTTATACTGGCAGATTTCATGTTATGAATTATGTGATGTGTTTTAATTATCCAATGGAATTTTTATAACTATGGAAAAATTAGGATAATGTATATATATATGTTACCTTAGTCCCTGCAAAGTTACATGCTTTAAATGTATGTGAATTGTGAATTTGTGAGTTGTGATCCATAATGGTCAGACTGGTTTTTACTATTGCAGTTTTGTGTGAATATTTTAAATGTTGGTAAAATGTATTTGTGTATTAGTATTTCTTGAGATGAAAGTATGAATGATGTATTATGGTATTGGATGATTTCATGCATATAAACATTAATTTTACGTGTATATGAATAAATGACATGAAACACTCCAAGAAGTGAGCACATGAGACCATGGCAACGTCATCTAAAATTAAGGTTTAGTAAGCAAGTCAAGTAAGTACATTCTCACCTGTAACATAATGAAGTTCATGAAATGTATTGAGACTATACTTTATGATGATTTCGATGATGATTTTATATAATGTTTTATTATGATAGTTTTTGATGTTACAAGAAGATTTAATGCATGTTTAATATGACGCATGTCAAAACTTAAAAGTCTATATATATATGTATCACCTAATTAAGTGTTGCACACCCAATGTTATGTTTATAATGTTGTCCAAAAGTTGGACTTGTTATGTTTGGTTTGGGATTAGCTATCCCTCTCATCTCATGATAGTACGCCTATGATGATGATGAATGGTGCAACACTTAGGCCCTTAAAGATAAAATGAATGAAGTTTTGATATGGAAGTTTTAAGGAAAGATATGTTATGTATGAACTTATGCCAAGTGCAATACTATGATGATGATTATTATGAATATGGTGTTACATAATGATTTCATGAAATGTTTTATGTTGTAAGATAGGAAAGTGTACTTACTAAGCTTTTACTTACTAGTTTTATATCATGTTGCAGATAAAGATAAAAGAGCTATGGAATAGGTGGAGGACAAAGACGGGCGTGTGTGCTAGGAATGATGGATTGGAAAACGGAAGAACGCCAAGAAAAGATTTTAAGATACTGAATAATGGTTTTATTATTTGAATGTTAATCTTCTGCGTTATATTGTTTTAAGACTTGTTTTAAGTTTTTTTTAAGTTTGTAGTAGATCGGCCTAACGATCATTATTGGTCAAACTGTCGGTGTTAGTATCGGCCTGTCAATTACCCTGTAACGGCTCGTTGATCTAGGTATTTTAAAACTTTGATTTTTGTGGGGCCTCGGATGGCCCGCCAATGACTGAAGTTTACACTACAGGTCATGTTCAGACTGTTGATGTCTATAGTTCGATCTACTGAACTAGAAAAGAAGATTTGAATGATTGCTTTAAGTTTTTATTTAAATCATGGTTTCATTATTTTGGTATTGGTAGATTATATAAAAAATAAATAAATAAGTAAATGCATGGATTCTAGAGATGCAGTAATGGGCTGGGGCCTATGGGGCCCCCCGGCTCGGGCCTGTCCTACTATAGTGATGGGCCAGGCCTTCATGGCCCGTCTCAGCCCATAAATTCTGGTCGGCTAGGCTGGGCCAATATTTGTCGGCCTATGGGCCAGCCCGGCACAGCCCATGAAAAATCATAGGCCGAGCTGGGTTGGGCCGGACTTACCCGTCTAGGCCCATAATGGGTCGGCCCATCCCGACCTACAATGGGCCTGTGACACCCGTTATTCTCCTAACGGGTATTGAGGTAATTAAATTAATTTTTAATGTATAAAAAAAAAAATTGCTTCATTTAAATTTATTTTATAATATTTATTTTTATCTATTTTTAAGTTTTCTAAAATTCTCCTATATTTATTTAGTATGATTACTAAAAAGCCTTAGAACTTCTAATAAATCTCAAAAAAGTCATATTGGCATTATGTGTGTTAAAGTCTTTAGATGAGACATAAGGATATCTTTTCCAACTACTCTTGACCCTCATTTTCTTTATTTCCTCCGTGACATGCTTCAACATGTCTCCTCTATAATTGTTTCTATCACTTCTCTTCAAAGACTTCATCTTTTCTTCATTTCTCTTCCACGGTTCCCACACTCTTCTTCTCATTTCTTTGCTGAAGCAAAATACTTAGAGAACTTCTTCAAGGCAGCCATAAAAATCAGCCACCATCACCTCCATTTGAGCAAGAATTTCAGTCATACCGAAGTAAAGGAACCTGTTTTGAAGCCATTTCAAGCTTCCAACTAACCATAATCCGAGGTTAGAATCTTATGAACAAATTTAGTCTTTCATTTATAAATTTTCTTTTATACTAAAGGATTATTCAAATTTGCGTTCTTAAACCTAAGTATATGTTTGTTGCTATTTTGGAGCATATGTATGAAGTCTAAGTGTATATGCCCTAGACAGAAAATTTATATTGTTAAACTTTGTAATACCTCTATGGGCAGTGGTTATTTCTTGAAATTCTAAGATTAAATTAAAATAAATTTTATGAATGTAGTTGTATGTTGTGCTTTAGTTTTAATTGTCCTTATGTACGCCTTAGGATCAAGGGAGTATGGAGCTAACGTTAACTGATTCCAGGATTAAAAGATTGTTGATAAGCTTGAAAGGTAGGGATTCTATTACTCATCTTTTGTGAGGTTTTTATAGAATTAAAATTGATTGTTTTGCCGCAATATATATATATCTATGTTGAACTGATATTATATGTGTATCACATATGAAACTATGACATGGACTCGTCTTGTATTGTACGGCGAGGAACATAATGAATTGACACATGTTATAAATTGAGAAGCATGGTTAGGAAAATTAACTCTATTGATAATGATTCAATATAGAGAAATTGTGAGACATGAAGAGGGCGACGGTTACGTCCTTGGGCATGAATACCCTAAAAGGTAAAATAGGGGGAAGGCGATGACGCTTCCTTGGGTTGAAAGTCCCAGAACACACTGTACAGGAATTGATTTGGTGAGGACTCGGGGCTTGATGTCCCCTCACCGGAACACCCTTGGAATGTTTATAGGGTGATCAAGTGCGCCCATTTGGGTTTCGATGAGTTGAGTGATACTCAATTTAACATGGATACCTAGGAATAATGATGATTGGTAATATTTGTATAAATGTGTAATTATGACACTTGGTAATGATTAACTACGGTATCCATAAGATGTGATCATAATAAACCTCATAATCTGGAATATGATGTAACTTACTAACCATGCAGATTTTAATGTGGTAATGATAGAGGTGAGTAATGGCTTTCTCTACTGAGCATAGTGTTGCTCATTCCCTTATGTTTATATCTTTTCAGGACTCACTAAGTGTGAGGTGGCTACGAGAAATATAGTTGAGGAAGTGATGTAGTTATATTACATTGGGACTGCTTCAATTGTTGAGAATGTTCTTCATGATAATGTAAGCATCAATTGTTACTTTCTGTGACTGTAATTATAATGTGTTGAGGGTTAAAATGATGATGACAACAGTTTATATTATTAAATTTAAGGTGCTACATTAAAACTGTGGTTTATTTATCGTTTATATTTTTATTTTTGAGTTGAGAGTTTTCATTTAAGTCCCGGGCAAATTTTATTTTTAAGGTTTTACTTTTATTATTTATTTTTATTTTATCTCATTAAAAACTGTTAACCCCCACATAGGGGCGTTACAGAATTTTTGGTATCAGAGCCTAGGTTCGGTTAACCTAGGGAGTGTAGCACCACTTTAAAAAAATATATTTTTGAGATGGTTTTGAAGCTGAATTTTCATTGTCATCATCAAAATGAACCTTCACATTGATTTATACAGTCTAGAAGGATGTAACATGGAAAGGCCATAGAATGAAAATATCAATAGTTATATGAGTACAATAATTATATAGAAGGAAAGTATTAATAGTTATGAGGGAATGATAATTATATGGAATGAGTTTATAAGTAGATTGCTTATGAGAGATTCGTATAATATTTGGATCTATAAGCATATCTAATTCGTATAAACGATGAGAAATTCGTGTAGATACGAGGATTTAATAGCCTTTTGTCTCGTGAAAAACAAATATAAGGCTTGACTTATTGATTTTAAAGTTTGACATAGATATGCCAAATTTTTCGTAATTGATTCAAACCTAAGTAATGATTATGTGTGGATTCGATGGAGCACATAAGTGTCAATAACTTTTCTTAAAAGTTCTATATATTTGAGGAATATGATATAAGTTGGGAATCATGGTATTGAATCTTGAGAGAGATAAATGTTAGACTTTTGGTCTGTTGAGACTGTGTAAAGTCTAGAATGCATGAATCTCAAAATTGGAATATTTTGTTACGTACATTGTATTTAAGTGTATCAGTGAATCTTTTGGTTACCTAAGGTTTTGTTATATGAGGAAATTATATATTGTATGAGTAGAATTATGGGGATTGTAGATGTTCTTAAGTAGTAACATCTAGTGTCTTTGTTCATTGATATGGTCTATGTTGAAAGACGTAAATCGTATTGATTTCAAGGTTAGTCGCATTCTAAACCCTTGGTAGTAATGATGATGAATCCATTGATAGATGTTGAGTATTAGGAATAACATATGGGTGTATGTATTGTTCAATAAGGTTTTGATTAAAACAAAATTATTTGAGTTGCTGGAGGATTATGTTGTTATGAAATGATTTTAAATATCATTCAGGAAGATCCTTGTTGTCGTTAAATTAGATTTGTTGTTCATAGTTAACTTTATCTATAGTGGGCTTTAAATTGGGTTTAAGATTTATACAAATTGGTTTTCAATTTTATGTTTGTTATTTAACTCGTTCTAAATGTGTTAAGGCCCGAAACAACCTGACCATTTTCAACTAAGAACATTTGGGCCTAGTTCAAATCCTAAATCAGTTTGATTCACACTGTCTCTCCCACGTGGTCTCTATACGTGTCATATACAGTGGTTTAATTATTGTTTACATATACGTTTACTGTGCATAAGAGCTTATTTCTCCGAGTTCACTTTTTCTCTCTTAATTTGTTATTTTCTCTCTAAATCGCAAATCCTCTTCTTTCTCATTAAAAATTCTTCTTTTCCTCCAAAAGAAGAAGGAATTCTAGGATTCTGCAATTTACTATCTTAATTTTTCCTTTCTATTTACTCTTCTTTCATCTCATCATGGACCCAAAGTACCAACATCTGAGAAAGTATTTCCCATCACTCTCCCAAAAGATTCTCAGAAAGAAATACAAGGCTAGAATTACTCGGTTGTGGATTCTTATGCGTTTTGGTATCCCTTGTGATGTGAGAATGTTAATAGAGGGGAAAATCCGTCCGAGTGACTTTAGTCAAGATGTCGGTTTACCAGGAACAGGTACCAGTCGTAGTGCAATGAAAAGAAGAGCTCGTGCCATCGTGGTCACTTGTAACAAATGTGGAAGACAAAATTGTAACGGTAAATGTACTTCACCTGGTTATATGTCAACGAATAGAGAGGATAAAATAAGGTTTTGTAGGGATGGACTTTCAAAGGAGAACTTGGATAGCATCCATCCTCCTCTCCACGGTCACCCTAGTGGATATGTTCAAGGAGCTATTTTTAAACTCTGACCTAAATTTATACAGAAAGACAACGCCTCAGGAATATGGTATTTCTAGATCCTGTTTGTCAAGCCATAAGAAAACTGGATGGGGAATAAGTCATCGCTCTATAAAGGTTATTTAGTCTTTACTTATTTGAAGCAGTTTTAGCTGATGTTCAACAGTTTGTGTTTTTCTTTTACTCAGAATATTTGCTTTTGTGTTTGAAATAATTGTGATTATTAGATTGATACAGTAAGTGTTAATATCTTATTTAATTTATGATTTTCTTAAATATATATATAATAAAATATATTATCTTATCAGACACGTTACATACGGTACAGTAATATGTTTGAATTTTGAAAAGCTTATCCAGATATTTCAAGATTTGTGTCTCAAATTTCAAAAGTTCTACAGTATTTGTCGTTTATATTAAATTTCTAGACTTGGTGTATATTTGTCAAAAAGTCTACAGTTGTGTCATGAGGGTCTTCTGTCGAATTGTTCTCAATTGTCAAAAGTTATACAATTAGAGTCTAATCTTTTTCAAAAAGTGAATCAGATTTTCTGTAAACTATCAATCACCTTATCTTACTTTCTTATCCGCGCAAGATTTTGTTTAAATCTTTGGATTACCTTTTCATTACCTACTCGTCTATCTCTTTAGCCCTTTTTGTATATTTCTCATCTTTAAAAACTTATGTAGAACCCGAAGTCTAAGTGGAGCAGACATTAAGCAACCACTTCTATAAACCAAATATGTCTACCTCTCAGTCCACGAAGAAAATAAAGAATGTCTGTGTCTTTTGTGGTTCCAGCCTTGGAAAAGATAAAGCTTATTTAGAAGCTGCAAATCACTTAGGGCAAGTCCTAGCACGCAAGAAGATTAACATAATCTATGGGGGTGGTAGTATAAAAATGATGGTAAATATGGCACTAGCAGCTAGGTCTAGCGACGCTACTGATGTAAGAATTTGGCCTCATATTCCAGTTGAAGGAAACCTTTGTAAGGAAGCCATAGGTAAGGGAGAAGGAGTCAGGAGTATCCCTAAAAATTTTAAAGACATAATCTATAATTCTGATGCTTTTATAGCATTACCTGGTAGTCTAGGTACTCTTGAGGAAATATTTATAGTTGCTTGTGGGCAATTGTTGGGCTTTTATTCCAAACCTTTGGGACTGCTGAACGTAAAGGGTTTTTATGACGGTCTTTTGAAATTTCTAGATTACGCTGTGGAAGAAAACATCACTACAGAATCGGAGAGACAAATCTTTGTCACTGCTTCAACAGCTGAGGAATTGATAGATAAAATGCAAATCATACATCCAGAATCCGACACTGCAACATCCAAGCTTGAATGGGAAAGGGAAAGCCGGGAGCGGCCAATTGATTTGAATCTCCATCTGTAATCTTTTTGTTTTATCTTTGGCATATAGGCATGTGTGTCCGTATTTCGTGTGTTGCGAATAACCGTTTGTCCTGTATTCTGTGTTTCTTGTGGTACGTTGTTGTTCAATCTTTTAGATTCGTTGAGCCTAATACCGGGATGGCTGGATACGGAGTACTTGATGCTCTCGAAACGCATCCTTCTTAAGGTCCGATCTTTTGTTTATCGATGTTTTTGTATCCTCTAAGCATGCATGATATGGATAGCTGGTATACGGAGTGCCTTGTACTCTCGAAACGTATCTGTATTATGTTTGTAATGTGTAATATTCTGTTAATATTATGTGGAAGTACCAGAGTCAGTTATGGGGATATTCCATATGAAATATGAGTATATTATTTGGGTTGAATGTTTGTTTCATGAGGATAGCTGTTTAATGAAAAATATGTCGGGTATGTTTGCAACTCTGAGATTCTGTTTAATATCTCTATGAATAAGTTTAATGTATGGTTTTGAATAAAAGTGTTTGTGATATATGTTTTATGATTATGTTTTAGTTTATTAGTTGAGGTATGAAATCAAATATATTTGACTTTTCCTTACTCAAAAAGGAAAAGGAACCTAAAGATGAAGTATATAAAAATTTCTCTGGCAATCTCCTTAAATGTGATTGTAAATCACAGTCCATGGACAATGAAGGACTGGAATCATGGTATGGTCAATATGTATGCCTGATCAGATTCTTAGACTATTATACGGTGTTATAAGTTGAAACTTGTCAGAAATACTCTCATTGAGGGATTTAGGAGTAAGATTTATTATGCAAGTAAATAAGTGGAGATACGATAACTTAAATTTGGAGGACAAACAACATTAACGGTTTAGACTCAGAATTGGAATCATAGTGGAATCATAATTTTTACTAGTATTACTAGAATTGAAATTTCGAGGACGAAATTTCTTTTAGGGGGGTAGAGTTGTGACACCCGTTATTCTCCTAACGGGTATTGAGGTAATTAAATTAATTTTTAATGTATAAAAAAAAAATTGCTTCATTTAAATTTATTTTATAATATTTATTTTTATCTATTTTTAAGTTTTCTAAAATTCTCCTATATTTATTTAGTATGATTACTAAAAAGCCTTAGAACTTCTAATAAATCTCAAAAAAGTCATATTGGCATTATGTGTGTTAAAGTCTTTAGATGAGACATAAGGATATCTTTTCCAACTACTCTTGACCCTCATTTTCTTTATTTCCTCCGTGACATGCTTCAACATGTCTCCTCTATAATTGTTTCTATCACTTCTCTTCAAAGACTTCATCTTTTCTTCATTTCTCTTCCACGGTTCCCACACTCTTCTTCTCATTTCTTTGCTGAAGCAAAATACTTAGAGAACTTCTTCAAGGCAGCCATAAAAATCAGCCACCATCACCTCCATTTGAGCAAGAATTTCAGTCATACCGAAGTAAAGGAACCTGTTTTGAAGCCATTTCAAGCTTCCAACTAACCATAATCCGAGGTTAGAATCTTATGAACAAATTTAGTCTTTCATTTATAAATTTTCTTTTATACTAAAGGATTATTCAAATTTGTGTTCTTAAACCTAAGTATATGTTTGTTGCTATTTTGGAGCATATGTATGAAGTCTAAGTGTATATGCCCTAGACAGAAAATTTATATTGTTAAACTTTGTAATACCTCTATGGGCAGTGGTTATTTCTTGAAATTCTAAGATTAAATTAAAATAAATTTTATGAATGTAGTTGTATGTTGTGCTTTAGTTTTAATTGTCCTTATGTACGCCTTAGGATCAAGGGAGTATGGAGCTAACGTTAACTGATTCCAGGATTAAAAGATTGTTGATAAGCTTGAAAGGTAGGGATTCTATTACTCATCTTTTGTGAGGTTTTTATAGAATTAAAATTGATTGTTTTGCCGCAATATATATATATCTATGTTGAACTGATATTATATGTGTATCACATATGAAACTATGACATGGACTCGTCTTGTATTGTACGGCGAGGAACATAATGAATTGACACATGTTATAAATTGAGAAGCATGGTTAGGAAAATTAACTCTATTGATAATGATTCAATATAGAGAAATTGTGAGACATGAAGAGGGCGACGGTTACGTCCTTGGGCATGAATACCCTAAAAGGTAAAATAGGGGGAAGGCGATGACGCTTCCTTGGGTTGAAAGTCCCAGAACACACTGTACAGGAATTGATTTGGTGAGGACTCGGGGCTTGATGTCCCCTCACCGGAACACCCTTGGAATGTTTATAGGGTGATCAAGTGCGCCCATTTGGGTTTCGATGAGTTGAGTGATACTCAATTTAACATGGATACCTAGGAATAATGATGATTGGTAATATTTGTATAAATGTGTAATTATGACACTTGGTAATGATTAACTACGGTATCCATAAGATGTGATCATAATAAACCTCATAATCTGGAATATGATGTAACTTACTAACCATGCAGATTTTAATGTGGTAATGATAGAGGTGAGTAATGGCTTTCTCTACTGAGCATAGTGTTGCTCATTCCCTTATGTTTATATCTTTTCAGGACTCACTAAGTGTGAGGTGGCTACGAGAAATATAGTTGAGGAAGTGATGTAGTTATATTACATTGGGACTGCTTCAATTGTTGAGAATGTTCTTCATGATAATGTAAGCATCAATTGTTACTTTCTGTGACTGTAATTATAATGTGTTGAGGGTTAAAATGATGATGACAACAGTTTATATTATTAAATTTAAGGTGCTACATTAAAACTGTGGTTTATTTATCGTTTATATTTTTATTTTTGAGTTGAGAGTTTTCATTTAAGTCCCGGGCAAATTTTATTTTTAAGGTTTTACTTTTATTATTTATTTTTATTTTATCTCATTAAAAACTGTTAACCCCCACATAGGGGCGTTACAGGGCCAACCCACCGGCCAAGGTCGGGCCAGCCCATCTAGGCCCACAATGGGCCAGCCCACCGAAGGCCCATTGTGGCCCAATTTCATATAAATATATATATATATATATATTTAGATATATTTTTTCATGTTTATTCACGGGTGAACATGGCTAAGTATGGCATTCTTTAGTAAGTCATGTAAGGCTCATTGTAAATTGATAAGACTGTAAAAGTGTACATTTTCTAAGACTTAAATCATTTATTTATGCTTTTATTTCTCATTAAATCCTCTAATTAATAGCATTTTGTGTTAATAAGTATTTTTGTGTCTTAGTATGTAAATATGTTTAAAAATGCATTTTTAGTGTGTTTTTATGTTTTTAGTAATTTTTAGAGTCATTTTGGAGTGTTAAATAAGTGTCTAGTCTGTAAATAGTTAAAGCCGTAAAAGTAATGTGGTTATTTTATTTTGAGTTTTAGAGTATTTGATAGTGTGTTTTAAGTTTGTAAATATGTTCTATTATATTTTTAGTAATTTCTAAAAATATTTCCAAGTCATAAAAATTATATCTGTGTCAAACCATAAGAGATTAGAAATTTTAGGAGTTTTTATTTATTTTTGTATGTTTTAACGTAAAATAAATATTTTTAATATTTTTGTAAATATTATGTTTGTAAAATAGTGTGTTTGTGATTTTTAGATTTGAAATCTGGAGGAAAAACCGAGCAAAACGACACCAAAACGGATAAAATCGGACATCAAATACATGAAAAAGATAAAGGAAATTTGAATTTCTATTAAATGGGACACGTGGCATCATGAGAGCCGTCAGATTCACTGCCAAATCAATCTCAGCCGTCCGAGGAAGAGACACGTGTCAACGCGTCATCCAGTGCGTCAACAGAATCTCAAGGTACAGTCCACGTGTCGAAAAACAATTGGCGCGTGTGATTCACGCGTCGACAAGCTGCAGACGAGTCATAGGGGAATCGCACACAGCTTCGAATCTCGTGCGGTCATGACCATGTGCAGCCACTCTCTCAGCCATTCGATGCGAATACCTAGACTGATCTAACGGTCCTAAAATCTCGGTCCCATTGGTCCCACCTGGACCCATCCTGCCCGCGTTTGACAGCCGTTGGATCTCGTTTTGAACGGTCCAGATCGTGCCTGTTCCGTGCTGGTCTGGTTTGCGTCACACCGGATTACAAACTCAAATTCGCATATCAATGAGCAAATCTCAGCGTGGAAACGGAGATAAGATCGGATCATTTTGATGTGATTCTTCAAATAGTGAATTTTTTTCACTATAAAAGGGGCTCTCCCCCCCTCCTTGAAAACACACCTCAAGGCCTTCGGGCCTCCCTTCCATTCTTCTCTCAATTTTTCCTTTTTCCTTTTTACTTTTTTTTTTTTACTCCTTAGGTAAAAAATATATATATGTATATGTTTAATTTAGTGTAGAGAGAGTCTGGTGAGGCAGAGAGATGATCTTGTATGCGTAGTACTCTAGTATGGGTTTTTACTCTATATCTGTGTTATAATGCTTATATTTTTGTGGAATAAATTATATCTTTATGTTTTTAATAATTATTGTTACTGTTGTTATGCTGTAAATTTTTACATAAATTCAGTCATGCTTTTTTTATGTAATTTAATTATGTTGCATAATTAATATTAATAATACTAAAGTCATGCTCGTTTATTAAGCTGAGTTTTTGCTGCATTATAGACATGGACTGGCACAGTAAATGCTTGGTTATTCTTGATTTATTGTAGACAGAGGATGGCATAGTGTATTCTTAGACCATTTAATAAGTCGAGGTGCTGCCGAAATTAACACAATAATTTATTCCATAAAAATATATTAATTTTGATTTGTTATTATCTTTTTTATCTTAAAATTATGTTAATTATAATTGAGTGACAGCGGTTATAATTTTCATAATTAGTGCACCAAATCATTAGTGACAGATGATTATTTTGCTAGTTTTTAGAGGAAAACCCTTACTGCATTATGGCTTGCTATATTGTCGATTTAGGTTGACCTATATAATTAGTAAAATGTGCTTGCAATTAATGAGAAAAGATATAATAAATCAAATGCTTTAGATAATTATTAATTAGAATTAAAATTCCATATCAGTTGCGAAACATACAAGGGATTCTCAAAGCTTCACCATTTTAATTTTATGCTTTAAATTTTGAATTAAATAAAATAAAAACCACAAAAATATTTCTTTTGATTTTAAACTTTGATTTGAAAAAGTGCTTGCCTTTTTGAACGTTTATTTTTAACAATCTCTCGAGTTACAAATTTTCACCTCCTTGTGGATATGACAACTTTTATATACTACAAACGTCCGCGTTTATTATTATTAAGAAGATAAACATTTCATTTGGGGCGTGAACCATAAATCATGTATTATCACATCAAAAGACTATACACTTAATATATTTATTATTTAATACACGTAAGAATTAAATATTATATAATATTTATAAATACCATATTCACCCGTGAGTGAATATGACATTAGATTTCCCCATGCATATCACATCACAATAGGCCTGGTAAGTTTTTTTTCTTTTCTTTTCATTTCTTTTTATTTTTTTCCTTGTAGGCATGCTTTGCTTTTGAGAAGTAAAGTTGAGAATTAGATGCTGAATTTGTAGGTCATGTATTATCACATCAAAATACTATACATTTAATATATATATATATATTATTTGATACATCTAAGAATTAAATATTATATAATATATATATACATGTTATATTCACTCGTGAGTGAACATTGCATTAGATTCCCTATGCACATCACATTGTAATAGGCCTAACAAGCTCTTTTTCAATTCTTTTCATTTTTTTTTCTTGTAGGCATTATTAGTATGTATAGAGCCTAATTATTACCCTAACGTAGATTGCCCCTACGCAGAGATTGTACACGAATCGACCTTCACGGTAAGGTCAACATAGGGGTTGGAAAGAGGGTGGTAAACCCCTCTCCTAGGGGTGGGCGAAAATTTTATATGCAAGTTTATTTTACATGAGGGTAGTTTGAGTTTTTTACATAAGGCATGCTTTGTTTTTGAGAAGCAAACTAGCAAAGCTGAGAATCAAATACTGAGTCTATAGGTCATGTATTATCATATCAAATACTATACATTTAATATATATATATATATATTATTTAATACATGTAAGAATTAAATATTATATAATTTATACAAGCTATATTCACCTGTGAGTGAATATAGCATTAGATTCTCCTATGCAATTATAAAGGGGTAGGCCTAACATAGAGGCTTAGAAGGAAGGCCTGCAATGTGCAAAGTTAAGATATTAAGTCTTCAACGAATTGTCTAATCAAATAACATTTGAAAGAAAAAAATAAAAAAAAATTAAAAAAATAAAAAATAAACTTTTTTACCTATAAATAAATGTAGAATATTGACAAGGATACTCATTCAACAAACTTCTAAAATCTTATGTATTGTCTTTTTTTTTAAGTCTACTTAGAGTTCTTCAAAAAGGAAAAAAAAGATTTGAAGGTATAATTTATTTCATTTGTTGTTCATTAATTTTGTATTGTTATAAGTTAATTTTATTGTATAATTTTTTTATTTAATTTTTATGTTACGTTAATTTGTTGTTATTTTTTTATTGAAGCTATGGCATCATCACATAAAGGGGGAGCCAACATTTCACATTTGGTGATCAACGAAGAAGAACAATTTAATGATCCACTTGAAGAAATTGGAGCTGACTTACTATCTCAAATTAATGGCTCCTCCAAAGTCACTCATAAGGGCAAAAGGAAAGTGTAACAAACTTCATCAGTTTGGAGTTACTTTGATCTAGTAACACGTACAAACGAGAATGGTGTAACAAAAGAGCGTGTAATTTGCAAAGTGTGCAAACAAGACTACACAGGTAAATCCTCTTCTAGCATTGGTCACTTAGAAAGGCATCGTAAAAAATACGAATCTAAGCATGGTGTAGGTGGTGTTAATTGTCGTCAACAAACACTTCAATTTAGCCCTAATGGTAGTGTTACCAATTGGTCATATGACCAACAAGGAGCTAGAGAATGGCACGCTAGATATTTGATTATGCTTAACAACCAATTAGTCTTGCTGATAATCTGGCCTTTGAGGAGTACATTCAAAATGCTTATAATCCACAATATAGGCGTGTTTCAAGAAC
This sequence comes from Artocarpus heterophyllus, assembly GCA_025403435.1. Classification (NCBI taxonomy): domain Eukaryota; kingdom Viridiplantae; phylum Streptophyta; class Magnoliopsida; order Rosales; family Moraceae; genus Artocarpus; species Artocarpus heterophyllus. The sequence continues at coordinate 25,916,111 of CM046334.1, forward strand.
TACCACAAGAGTTGACACCATGAAAGTTTTTCATTTAAGGAGGGAAAAGTTAGTAACTGAATTTAGTTCATTCACTGCATCTGTTCCATGCACATCTGATTTGTGGGAAGGTCATATCAAAACTAGTTATATCTGTGTAACTACGCATTATGTAGATAAAGATTAGTCTTTTCAAAAAAAGTTAATTGCTTTCGACCAATGCCTTATCCGCATGATGCCAAGGCCATTCATGATGTCATCATGGAAGTTTTTGATTTTTATGGCATTAAAGAAAAGGTTTTGAGCATTACATTTGATAATGCATCTGCTAACACTGCTACTATTAACCTTTTCCAAACAACTTTGAGACCACAACACGGCGAAACACTTTTTCACCAAAGATGTGCTTGTCATATTATTAACTTGTGTGTTCAAGATGGCATGAAATTTTTTCAAGATTATTTGGAAAATATTCGAACGGCCTTGGGTTACATAGCAAGTTTTGGCTCTCAAATTGAAGAGTTTGCTAAACTTTGCAAGTGAGCAAGCATGAAACCCATAAAACTTCCAACTGACATAGGACACCGGTGAAATTCAACATATTTGATGCTGAATGTATGCCTACCATACAAATAGGTCATAACCGCATATTACAACTTGAAGAATCCAACTGAGCCGCTTCAAGAATTTGATTGGCAAATTGCTTCATGCTTTTACAATTTCTTAAAGGTTTTTTATGAAGCCACTCTCCAACTCTCAAGTGTGTACTATCTCACCTCTCTTCATGTATCACATAAATTATATGACATTGCTGCAACCTTTGATATGCATAGAGATTTTGACATGTTTAGGGAGTCTGTAGAGTTCATGGAATAAAAATTTAAAAAATATTAGGAACGTAGTCCGCCTTTGTATTGTATAGCCGTTGTATTGGATCCAAGAGTTAAATTAGCTGGTGTTGAATATTTGCTTAAGGGTATAGGGGGAAAATTAAGTGTGCATTCTAACATCATAACCATTCAGAATGTGCAAGCAAAAGTTAACAACAAATTTATTGCATATAATTAAAAATATGGAGGAGGCCAAACAGTATTCCCTGTGCCTTTAGCAAATACTACATATGTGCCACATTGTTCTTCATGGGCAAGTATGATTAGCTACACCGGATCTAGTTTCGGTGCATCATCCACATCTTCAACATGTAGTGAATTGGAAAACTATTTGGAAACAAATTTTGCGGCATTTATTTTCGATGAGCAAGGTGGTGGCCATGATTTCAATAAATTTGATCTTTTGCCATTTTGGAGATCACAGTCAAGAACTTTTCCTGTACTCTCTAAAATGGCTCGTGATATACTAACCATACCAGTGCCCACAATTGCAAGTGAACAAGTATTTAGTTGTAGTGGTAGAGTACTTGATGAACGACATGCACGTATGAGTGACGATATTCTAGAAGCATAATGTGCATCAAAGGTTGGGAGGATGCTCGCAGAAGAAGCCAAGAAGTTCAAGACGATTGGGTTGATGACTTTGAAAATTTAGACATTTTTTATACTCCCACTGGGAGTAATACGTTGTAATTATGAGCAATATTTTTTATGTTTTTTTTTTTTTGTTTTTAGTAATTTTGCAAACATCTTAAGTATAATTATCTCAATTGTACCTTTTTTCCCTAACCAAGGTTTTGTCCCACTGAGTTTTCCTTGGAAAGGTTTTTAATTAGGCAATCATAAATAAAATATCCCTTTTTATATTTCTCTTGACTATTCAAACTTTTATATTTGTTAACTTGTTTAAAAATTCAAAAATAAAAAATAAAAATTAAAAAATTAAAAATTGCATGCTTAGATGGGCCGAGCCATTTAAACCCAAGATGGGCCGGCCCATTTAAGGCCCACAGCACGGCTCGACATGGCCCCTAGCATGGCCCGACACAGCTCTTGGCACGGCCCATGTAAATTTGGCCTATGGGCATGGGCCAGGCCGGGCCAAGGTAATTTTAATATGGACTAGCCTGGCCCACAGCCCGCGTGGGCCTAAGGAGAACAGGCCGGGCCAGGCTAGGCCGGTACGTTCTTGCATCACTAGGATAAGTTTATTAAATTATACTTTATTTTAAATAGTTTACCTTAAAATAATGATAATAAGGGTTAAAGTAATGACATCTGTGACGTCGGTAAAGGGGTGTTACAATATCCTCCTCCTAATCCTCATAATCCTTCTCCTGTTATTATTAGTAATGAGTCCTCCCATTCAATTTCACCTCATCTAGTACCTATCGTTAACCAACCCTGTCAACCTCCTGTCTTACTAAGAAACCAACAAAATCAACCATTCCCACTCACCCTATGACCACTCATTCAAAAATTCTAATCTTCAAACTAAAAATATTTACCACTATTAGACATCCTATTTCTATCAATCCTAGTCCAACAGAACCTACATGTGTAAGTCAGGCTTTATCAAATCCTTATTGGAAACAAGCCATGGAAGAAGAATACAATGCCCTTATGCATAATCATACTTGGGATTTAGTTCCTGCTGATCATGCATATAATGTTGTAGGCAATAAATGAGTGTTCAAGTTAAAATTTCAACCTGACGGTTTAATACAACGGTATAAAGCGAGGCTAGTTGCTAAAGGTTTTATTCAAACCCTAGGAGTTGATTTTTCAGAGACTTTCAACCTTGTCATTAAGCCATCAACCATTCGAGTTGTTCTTACCCTAGCTATTCATTATAGCTGGCCTATTAAACAACTTGATGTCAACAATGCGTTTTTAAATGGATTTTTTTAAGAGATTGTGTATATGACTCAACCTAAAGGCCTTATTGATCCAACTCATCCAACACATGTCTGCAGACTAAATAAGGCTTTATATGGTCTTAAACAGGCCCCTAGAGCCTAGTTTGAAAGACTTTGATCAACCTTACTCAAGTTGGGTTTTACTAATTCTAAGTCAGATGTGTTTCTTTTCTTCACAAGCATAAGAGCACTGTCATCATATTTCTTGTTTATGTTGATGACATTCTTCTCATTGGAAATGATCCAACACTGATTTCTCAACTTGTCAATGATCTAAATACTCCTTTTGCTCTTAAAGATCTTGGTCCCTTGCCCTATTTGCTAGGTATAGAAGCTTATTGTGATTCCACAGGTCTTTACCTGTCTCAATCCAAGTACATTGTTGATCTACTGTAGAAGACTAATATGGAACTAGCTAAACCTTGGTCAACTCCAGCTCCTCTAGAATTCACTATGTCCAAGGCTGAGGGGGAAGTAATGATAGATCACGCCTTGTACAGAAGCATAATAGGTGCTTTGCAGTATCTTACAGTTACAAGACCAGATATTTCTTACATTATGAGCAAACTAAGTTAGTTTCCGTAGGCACCAATTGATAAACATTGGCAGGCATGTAAAAAAGTACTCAGATATCTTAAAGGGTCTATTTCATATGGCATTAGCTTCAAACAACCAAGCAATTGTCTTTAACAAGTTTTGCTGATGCAGACTGGGCAAGCTGCCATGATGATAGAAGATCTACAAGTGCCTATTGTGTCTTCCTTGGGAGTAGTTTAGTGTCTTGGAGTTCCAAAAAGCAACATGTTGTTGCAAGATCTAGTACAGAAGCAAAATATAGAGCTCTTGCTCACACAGCAGCAGAAATCTCCTAGTTACAATCTTTATTAAAAGAAATTTGAGCTAATCTTTCCAACAAGCCAGTGATTTGGTGTGACAATATTGGTGCAGCTTCATTAGCTGCAAATTCTATCTTCCATGCTAGAACAAAGCACATTGAAATTGATGTGCATTTTGTCAGAGACAAGGTGTTAAACAAGGAACTTGAGATCAGATATGTTCCAATTGTAGAATAAACAACAGATGTATTGACTAAGGGACTATCTGTTAGGAGATTTTTTGAAGATGAGAAGCAAACTCACAGTGATAGAATCACCCTTTCGTTTGAGGTGGCATGTTAGAGACTTAAATGTAGCTGAGTCAGTTATAGCAGATTCTATTATAGATTGTAATAAACTCAACACTAGTTGTGAAGTTAGTTAGGAGGTTATGGTTAGTTAATAAAATAATACTCTAATCAATTGTAAATAACAAACAAGTATAAATATACAACACAACCTCTCAGTAGCCAATTCACTCTAAGAGTTCATTCCTCTCACATTCATTCTTCAACACTTTACTTTCTAGTCTACCAAACACACAACTTTGTCTAATCGAGACTCTATTCAACAACTAAAGAGTAGTTAATCGTTAATTGTTATATGTAAATAGTAATTCATCTGATTGATAAAACGAATTCCTCTACCTAGTTTATTTGTTCACAATTAAAATACATGGACTTTTCATTATTTTTTTTATTTAGGTTAAAGTTGGTGTGTGATTGATTCTTGAAATTATAGATCAACATCTACAATATATAAGAGTATTTTATAACTCTATCATGTCTAAAGTTAATTTGAATTTAAAAAGTTGATGATTTAAAAATTTTAATTGTTAAAAATATAAACTAAAAAAACCTTAAAAAATTTTAAAACAAATAATCTGTTCTTTTGCTTGCACCAAGATAAGCTAACAGTCTGATGGTTCAGTAAGCTGTTCAACAATCCATTATTTGTGTAAATATAATGTTATTTATGCTCGAAATCATAATTTAGGAATTTTTTTAATACGTTATAGATCAGGGGAATAAATTTTTTATTTTGAAGTTTAAGAGAAACAAATATTATGTTTTAAAGTTTAAGAGATACAGTGTTGCAAGGGCTATAGTTTTTTTTAGAAGGGAAATAGTTGAGAGAGAATTTTTATAATTAATTCTTAAATTATTTACACCATGAATTTGCTACTTACTAAAAATATTTTCAAAACCAGACATTTAGTACAATTAGCTTTTGAAAAGTGCTATATGCTATAATTTTTTTTTCTCAAAAATTGCAATAAATTCATTTTTTAAAATAGTAGATATTACTTTCTCAAAACTTTTTGAAGTAAATACTATGTTTTGAAAATATTTGTAGTAAATAGTAGTAGATAGAAAATTTTCTTAGTACAATATTTTTTATTTATCTATCTACTATAAGTAAAAAAAATTTACTAGGAAATTTTCTCTTAACTACTATTTACAACAAATAATTTCAAAATCTAATATTTACTTAAAAAAAGTTTAAAATTTTGATGTTTATCTCATTCTTCTAATTTTCTTAATAATAATAAAGGAAATTATAGGAAATATCATTTTTTCAAAACTAATTATAATAAATGTCAAGTTTTGAAAATATTTATAGTAAATGATAAATTTATGATGTAAATAATTTATGTATCTTTTTGTTTATAATATAAAATTCTTATTTACATAATAAATAGATTTATAACGTAAATAATATATTTATCTCATAGTCTACAATGTAAAATTTTTTTGTTTTCATAATAAATAAATTATTTATATTTTATAAATCTTACATTTACTGTAAATGTTTTTAAAATTAATATTTACTTTAAAAACTTTAAAAAGCCAGATACCCCATTTATTCTCCCTAATAATAATAATAATAATACCTTTCGAAAAAATAATGGTAATAAAGTTAATACTGTTGTCATATGTAATTTACAACCGTTGATTTTCTTACCCCGTTTCCTATCGACGATCGATGTTGTCCCACGTATCTCGTGTCTCCAACAGGCAGCCATGGTCACGTTCCCTTACCCACCCACCCTCCCAAAGCCCCTTCTCTCTTTCCCCTGCGTGTTTTCTCTCTCTCGCGCCTATTTTCTCTTCTCCACCGCAGCTCCGGCGACCTTTGGCAATCATCCTCCGGCAGTCTGGCAACCGGTTCAGCTCAGGTTTACCCCTTCTACCCTTACCTTTTTTTTTTTCTTCCTCTCTCTCTCTTTCTCTCTCTCCGTGGCTGTATTTAGGTTTTCATGAGATCGATGTGGTATTATTGATCGAAATCCCTTCTTTTGCCGTAACTACAGAGTTTTTTTCTTTTCTTTTTTCAATTTATTCCTTTCTTTTTCTTTTGCTCTTTCTTTTCTTTATTTTTCCCCTTTCAATCTCTGATAGTGCAAAGGTTTTGATGTAGCTCTTACTCGTTTTACTGATTTTCCTAACCCTAGCCCTTTATTTTGATGTAGCCAGCTTTCACTTTTATTTCTCTTTCTCTGGTCTAATTCCTTGCATCGAAAATCACCTTCAATTGCCTCTGTTGGTTTTTTTTTTTTTTTTTTAAATAAATGCCAAGAATTATTTTCTGTTTATAGATACCAGTTTCTTGACACCTAAAGCCGGGGTTTTCCTTCTTTTTTTTTTTCAATTAAACGATTTTTGTTTATTTATTTATTTCTAGATGAAGCCCCTTGTTGGTAATAATTATGGAAAATCTAATTATGCATCCATTAGTATCAAATTGAATAGAAAAACTAAATATGTTTTGATCATTTTCTTCCTATTTGACGTGGCTGAAAATTCTAGTCGTGGTTTGGGAAAATAGTCTCTGGATAGCTTCTGTATAGGTATTTACTATCTAGCATCAGATGTTGTAACTTGTATGAAAGCTGATAGCGCAGTTGCATTAATTTCGTTTCCTTGGAGGCTTAAATGGGATAGAAGAAAAGGTAGTTTTAGTTGCATATGGATTATAGAAAATGGGTTTATCAGACACACAACTGAGGCAAGTTTGTTTGTCCTTTCCCCCCCTTTTTTTTTGTCAATAATTGGAATCCATAAAAAATATCACAAAAGAAATTGAGCAGGTACTGGTAAGCCTGTGGTTAGACCACATTTTTGGTGATGAACTCCTTAGGGAAACAAATGTGACTAATCATTGCTAGTAGATTTTAAAGAAGCAGCTGCCTGAAATGCTAAAACTTAGTTGGGCCCCTTTAAATTTAATTGAATTGTTGGCGTGCAAATTGATGCTACTATGTTTTTTTAAATATTAATTTTTGAGGGCAGGAGTTAGAAGATTACAGGAAGTTAACATGATATGGTAATGACATATTTGTGCCTTCGTAAAGCTGCATAGAGTTAGAAATCATATTTAACCCCATGAGTGATAAAAATCAATGTATTAATGAGAACTCATGGATTTGATATAGCTAGTGTAACAAAAAAAGGTACTTATATGCTGGTAAATGTTAAGATAGACTGCACGCTTTACAGTTATGAAGAATGAGAGAATCTGGTGGGATTCATAAGTCATGTAAGACATACTGTTTGGGCTGCAGCCTATCATCTTGAAAATCATTAGAGAGTCCGAAACTTGTCTTACATTTTCCCTTGAAAATGCAAAATCTGGAATTTCGATTTAGACCTTCAGCAGAACAAAGCTGGCCTTAATTAAGAAAACAACTTTGAATGTCAAGTACTGTCTCTGATCACTTTGCTTATGTTTATGCTTCTTTTGTTATTTAATTAAGAACCACCCCCAGCATCCTCTTTTGCAATTAGTTTTATATTTATTTCTTTTTTAACAGTGCATTAGATGCTATTCTAGTACTTTTACTCTTCAACGATAAAAGCCTCTGACATTTCAATTTTGAAACCCACAGACATCTCCAACTATGAACATTATTTCAAATGTAATAATCTGATGTTTCTAGTTTAATAAATCAAGATGTTTAATTCCTAATGTGGCATGCCTGTTGTAGCAAATGAGAGAGAGAGAGCTATTAGTTGGAGTTCTAGAAACAGGACTAACTTTTTGACGTGCATCTGACCGACGTAAGTGTGTTCTATTTTGTAGGTGAAGAAACAAAATTGATCTTGTTGCTTATTCAAGAAACAAAAGACATTCGATATTGCAGAGAAAGGAAGAAGGATATTGATTAATATTCTAGTAGTCTTACAAGCTTTTAAATAATAATCTCGTGACCTTCTTCGCTGATGCTATTATTGAGCAACGTGTAACAAACCAATATTCTCTAAAGCCTCTACATTTTCTAGAGCTGGTCTTCTGTGTTTCACCCTCTATTGAAGTTGTGCATCCTCAATCCTCCCGTTTGGCTTGCTTAAGTAACATGTCATCATCCGGTCGGAATTCCAGTGGAGGTGGTATTGGCGTCAATGCGCCTCAACCATACTTCTGCTACCAATGCAACCGTACTGTAAGCGTCACCCCCTCACCAACCTCTGACCTAGTTTGCCCTGTTTGCAGCGGTGGCTTCCTCGAAGAAGTTGAAAACCCTAATCCATTCCCTGGCCCAAGCCCTAATCCCTTCTTCTCCTTTTCATCTGATGCATCCTCCTTTGGTGGCAGTGGCTTTCCTCTATTGTTCACCACCACAACTTCCTCTGGTCATGGTGGTAGTGCCGTTGTTGATGATCTTTCTGCCCTCTTTGGTGGTGCACCAACCAGAATGTCGTCACCATATCCAGACCCCGATGCAAATGCGTTCAATCCATTTGTGTTCCTTCAAAACTATTTACAAACTTTGAGGGCCACTGGTGCCAATGTTCAGTTTGTGATTGATGGCAATCCTGGGGACCCTTCCGGGTTCCGTGTTCCTACCAATCTTAATCTTGGGGATTACTTCTTTGGCCCTGGGCTTGAGCAATTGATCCAACAACTTGCAGAGAATGATCCAAATCGTCATGGGACCCCTCCAGCGTCAAAATCTGCTGTGGAGGCACTGCCTGTGATAAAGATTTCAGAGGAACTATTGGCTTCAGACTCATCACAGTGTGCAGTGTGCAAGGACACGTTTGATCTTGGTGAGGAAGCAAAACAAATGCCCTGCAAACACATTTATCATTCAGACTGTATTCTACCATGGTTGGACTTGCATAATTCTTGCCCGGTATGTCGATATGAGTTGCCCACTGATGATCTTGATTACGAGCAGAGGAGTCGTGGCTCCTCTACACCAGCAAATCAAAGTCAAGCAGGTGGGGGATTCAACATCTCTGCAGGTGGTGGCAGCAGTGATGCTGTTGGTGGTGAGGGTAGTGGAAGTGGGGCAACAACTGGAGAAAATCCTCAGACACCACGAATGGTGGAGCGGAGGTTTACCATTTCATTGCCGCGGCTGTTTAGGGTATTTGGTTCAACTGCTGAGACAAGTAACACTGGCAGCGGTAACAACAATGGAAACAATGATGGTTCAAATTCGGAGAACAGGGGAAATCAGAACACTGGATCAGAGCCTAGACAAGAAGATCTTGATTAAGGACTATCGGTACTGCACTCGTAACTGTAAATTTTGCTTATTCACTCTGATTTTATTTTATTTTTTCACTTAGTTTAGAGAATTTTGGTGCCTTATTTTGCATAGTTTTCGTATCACTAAATTTCCAATCAAGTGTCCATCAGTTCATTAGGCTGGCATGCTTGAATTGAATTTTATCTTATTTATCCTTGCATTCAAGAAATTCTTAGTTAGAAAGCATAAGGTGAATGGTGTACTCAGAGCCATAGATAAGCTTAAATCAGTTGAATAACTGTTCCATTTTATTGATGCTTCTTTGTTAGTTGTCTGCTACTTTTGAGTTTTTTGATGTACATTATATGCTATGCTGGTTCAATTCAGGTAAAAATGACGTGGGGATCTCTTTAGGTGGTTGAGGACCTTGTTATTTATATGCACATAATACGGCTGACTTTTAAGCAGAATTTGGAGTTAATAAATAAGAACAAATAAAATGTTAACAAAAGACATGTGGTTTGTGTATTTAAAAGCAGCTGCATAGCACGTGTTCTACCTTGAAATAAATTATATAACTTCAGGGGTTTGTTTGGCAAAAACATAATTGAATAAATAAACATTTGTAAACGAAAAGGATGGATTTTTTTTTTTTTTAAATGAGCTGTGTATCTGGAAGTTTTAGAATTCTTCGTACATTAGGAATATTATAGAATATTATTTTGTCGTCAACACTATATTTGTGCATGACCTTCAAAACAAAAAAAGAAACAGTTTATATATGCAAATTGCTTGGGCCCACTTGTGCGACATCTGAAGTATATGGGACTAAAAACCTTTTGGTATGAAGATTTTGAGGCTAATATTATTCTTTTCATGAAATTCTAAATGCTAATTCATTGGGCATGTATCTATGCAGGTTTGGTGCGACTTGGTTGTAACATTCAAATATCCAACAAATGAATACAATGCATGGTTGAAGCAAGTGCAGTATAAACAGGGTAGACATTTTATATGTTTTAAGCTCAAATGTGCACATTTAACTGAAAAAGGGTTTTGGAACTTTTCTTTTTGAATGAATCCCTTTTGATTCATTATTTCTCTTTTGTCACCAAAAACTCAAGTCGTGGATTTTTGGTCATAGGGTTATTCAAGTTACAGCACACAATTTTCATCATTTTTCTATGTAATCATGCTCCTCTTCTTGATAATCCAAATTATTGCTTCTATTGCTATTAATGAGCTTAATTTTAATATTTTATTCTTTTGGCAACTTCTCCAAAAGGAAGAAATTATAGATGAAAACACAACTACTTTCTGTCACTCTTTCTTTTCACTATGTCAAATATTCTTCAATGCAGCGAAAGCTCTCCTTAGGGCATCCCCACTTCACGCTAGCAATTTTATTGTTACTATCATCATCTTTTTTTGGTTTTTGTTTTTGTTGTGTTTTTCCTCTTTTGGGTTTAGTCTTTAAAGCTGGTCTTTTAAATCCACACAAGGCAATCTACGTTCAAATGCTTTGATTTTTGGACAGTATTATGCTTCCAGTTGGAGGCTTGGAGCTGATACAATGATATTCGAATTCATTCGGGAAGGATAGGAAAATTATCTCCCATGAAATCTTTATTTTCTTTTAATCTTGATTAATCTTTCGACCTGAAAGTGTGTGTTCATTTTCCAATTTATTTACGTTTCTTAATCAAGTCATCTCGTTGGCCTGGAAGATTAGTTTATACTGGTATTAGTGACGGCATGTCAATTGTAAGCTAGCATTTTTAAGTTCTAAGAAGCTGCTCGCTATTTCAATTTTATTTCATTTTATTTTTTATTTAATGTTTGATATATTGTGGGAAGTAGTGTATTTTTATTTATTTAATGGAGGTGGGAATATGAACTCTTAACCTCAATATTCGAGAAACGACTAGATTTACTGGAAGACTACTAATCCAACCATGTCAATGGAGTGTGCTTTTCACTCCATCCAAACAACTTTTTTTCTTCTATTCTTTTTTTCAGGTGCGAAAACGCAATTTAAGATCTGATAACAAGCATCTCTCAAATTCTTCTCAATCCACCCTTTTCTGGGGAACTTTTGCATGCCTAAATTTAAATAACTATATTTATCCAAAAAAAAAGCCTCTGTAGTTTCAATGTGGGGTAAGGTTTCAACCGAGTCCAATGATCAGATGGATGTGTCAATGTATTATGCCTATGGTGATGTTGTTGTTGTCCTTGTTAGATTGTTATACGAATTTTGTAGTAGAATATGAAGAAAGGGAAAAAAAAAATTGATAAGATAGAATTTTGAACTATGAAATTATATTCAAATTATATTATTTTAAGCAAAATGTCACGATTTAAGGGAAAACAGTAATAAATAAGTCCTTTTTTATGTAGAAATTTTTAGGAAGATTTTATGTCCACTGCTACGTTATTGAACACTTGTAAAATTTTTTTTTACACTATATGCCACTCATAATAATCAATACAATAGTAAAATTATCACAAAAAAAAAAGTAGCTTGTGGTATTTTTTCAAAGAGTTTTTTTTTTCCATGTGGCATATTTCAATCTACAGTCCAAAAAAGTGGCATCTCTGTAAAGCTCCTTGTTGATCACTAGCGATTCGAAGCTGCACGGCGGTTGGATGGTCTTCTTGGCTCGTCTTGGCTTCCCAAGGTGAACCTGCACAAGAATAGGGTTTCTTTGGAGATTAAGGGGACATTGGTGTGGTGCTAGCTAAAGGCTCTCTGATACTCAAGTCAGGTACTTGTTTGGTTGAGTTCGGGAGCAAAGTTAGTTGGGAAAGAGCACGTTACACTTAAGTGTAGTAAATACATTCAATTTATAGGCCACCACTTAGATCGGGTGTTAGGTAGGTTTGACCCACGACTCATGCGTCCCATCAAGTTATGTCAGTTAGCAGGTGACAAGTGTTACAATCCCTATAAGGTCAATTCTCCATCCGAGGGTGGATAGGAGGCCATGTGTCGACTTGTGGAAGCGAGTGGATGCCTGGATGTAGGCTTCATCTGGCCATCCTAACCATGTGTTTTTCCCGAAGAGACAACGTCTCATGTCATGGCCAACGGGGGCCCTACAAAGCATCTTAGGAGGGAGTGCCGATCATATGGGAGTTGTACATTCGTCTATATAAGGCTTCCGGCTGAGTAGTGTGGCTTGACAGCCGAGATGGTTGTCTTCGAGAGAGCACACCAAGCACACCCCCGACGCTCCCTTTATAATTGGGATAAATACATTATAGTTTATGAATTCTTTTCTCTTTAGAATAAGTTCTTGTAGTTAATTTTATCCCATAAACAGTTCATGATGAACTCAAAAAGTATATTGTGAATTGTCCCTTTGTTAAATTTTGGATAGATATAATTAACTTTATCTTATAAAAGATTCCTAAGCCATCTTCTCGTTTTAAAAATAGTCCCTATATTAAAGTTGAGTTAAATTAAGTTTCTAAACTAAAAATATACATGCCAAAATTAGCTCATTTGTTAAAAAAAATAGATGGAGAATGTTAAGTATAAGAAGTTGTACTAAATGTAGTCTCCAAACTAAAAAAAAAAAAAGAGTGATACCTATTAAATTTATGAATAATACCATGTAAAATATATATTTTTTTATTATGGTACATAAGATAATGTTATAAAATAATCGTGTAATTCACTTTGTTGTATTGTGGATTGTGGTTTACATTTAATTGCTCTTTCACTTTGTTGTATTGTGGATTGTGGTTTACATTTAATTGCTCTTTCCTTTAGTTGTAGAAAATAATCCTATTTGCTAGAAGGAAGGATGAAATTCATTCAATTTTAAATTAATGAAGTTTACAATACCAAGACATATGTAGACGAAAACCAACTCTAAAATAAAGGACCTGACGCTAGCAACCCTATAACCGAGGAACAAATGCAAATATGAATTTCAAATCCCCTGTCTATTATAAAATTAAAAAAAAAACATATATACTTAAAACGTAACTTCCTAAAGATTCAGACGTTAATAATTATTGATTAACTAATATATGGAATTCTACACTCTCATTTAAGCTGGGCAATAGATGTTAATCATGCCTAGTTTAGAAATCATATCTTGAAAAGTAGCTTTGGACGGGGCCTTGGTGAGAATGTCTACCATTTGCATTCCAGTAGGCATGTATGTCAGTTTAATACTTACAGCTTCTTTTTTTTCCTTCATGATGTGAAAATCAATTTTACCGTGTTTAGTTCTGTCATGGTGGAATGGATTCTTTGCATTCCTGACTGTAGCTTGATTGTCGCAAAACATCCCATTGTTTTTACTACTTGTACCTTCAATTCTTTAAGTAGCCGCTTCAACCACATGCCCTCACAAATGTTGTGTGCCCAGGCCTTTAATTCAGCTTCTGCATTGTTTTTTGCAACTACTGACTGTTTCTTACTACTTCAAGTGATGAGGTTGCCCCAAACATAAGCGCAGTAGCCTGAAGTGGACCTTCAATTTGACAATGAGCCTTCCCGATCAACATCTGAGCAAATCTCAACATTCTTGTTTGATCCTATATGAAATATAGCCCATTTTCCTACAGTTCTTTTGAGGTACTTAAGGATTCTATAAATTGCCTCCATGTGCTCTTCAGTAGGGTTATTCATGAATTACTTGTAACACTAAATAGAAAAGTGATGTCCGGATGAGTATGAGAGAGATAGATAAGCTTCCTGATTAGCCTCTGATATATTTCTTTGTCAACTGAGGGACTATTTTCCTTTATACCAATATTGGAATTAGCATCCATAGGCATATCCATTGGCTTATACCCTAGTATTTTAGTCTCTTCCAGCTATTTAGGCAGAGTCTTTAATCGTTATTTGTCAAAACATAATTGCACTTTGTGGATCATATCCCCTTAATAGGAAAATTATCACAAATAAGACAGGCTCCATAAAAGCTTATAACTCAAAATTTTAAAAAAAAAAACTCTAAAATCACATATTGCAAAATATACCATGCTCTCTTTACAAATAGAAAAGAGGTGAACCACATAAGCTTTAAATATAATACAAGAAAATATCATATCGAATAGTTTAACTAATAGAATATAATAATCCATGATTAGAAAAGAAGACGATTTTTATCTATCAACAAATAGTGATAGAGCTTAAAAATAAGTTTATGCCACAAATAAATCAAATTTGATACATGAACAGAATCGGTCTCTTTAAATTCATTATATACAATCTAACATAATTAAAGAAAATTGTTAGTCTATATGTAAGAAAGCCCCACTGAGGAAAATTGTTGTAGACATATAGTTAATAATAATATTAAAAAAAGAGTACCCAATAACCAAAGGAAGAAAGGGAAGCAATATAACATTCATATATAGACGGCATCATGCTATTTACGATAACCAACAAATAAATCCATTATATGTAGATGCATCTTGTTAATAGACATGAAACAATCACCTCTTAATGAAAAAAGTTAATAATAGAAATTATGTACTTCAACAGAGTTGTAACGTTACTGATGATAGAAATAAATGGCATCACAAATTACAATTTAGTTAGCCACAAAGATACTCCTCAGTTGTTGTATGACTTCCACGCGTGTCAAAAAAAGATAATTGGTCAAAACTTCGTGTTGATAACATGTTATAAAATAAATACAAAAGAATTAAATTGAAAAGCATAAAATAGAGACACAAGAGAAATAGAGAGAAAAATTATCTTATTATTCATCATCTTATTATATACAAATACAAGCTCTCAAAGGTCATATACATAGGTCAAGAATCATAAAATAGAAGAGACCAAAAGCTTAAAGTTATAATAATAAATAACAACCTAGAATATAAACATCTACGCTGATAAACTTATTTATTCATGACATCTTCTTCTTGTTTTCAGAAACTTATTATTATCTTACTTGAATACGGTGACATTGATCACAATCAATCAATCAATTTGAGACAAAAGAAAAGTTGATTTCTTATTGGAGCATAAAGAAGGAAAGGATGCGAGAATTTTTCAATAGTTAGAGCCACTTTTCTAACAAAACTTTTTTCAACTTACTAATCGGAGTAGATTTTAATGGCTTTTCAAACATAAAGAATATTTTTGTCATCATGAGAAATACACAAAGGGATTTTTTAATGTTTCTTCGTGAACCACCCTTTTATGGAGATTAAAAAATTCACAAAAAATATTTAACAGATATTATTTTTATTTTTTTTATTATAGTCACATCAGTAATTATATTAAATCGTTGCTATAATTACACAAGCCAAAGAATTTGTCATCAACAGATACAAAAAGGGATTTTTAATGTTTATCCATGGATTAATTTTATCATAGTACTAAAATCCTATTTCATAAATAGTATTGGTTTTTTATTGTATTTCATTGTGTCATTGCCGTGTCATTAATCATCTCAAATCATTATCGTGTAATACATATTATAATGCCTTAAACATCACTTAAATATTAGAATAGCCTACCGTCACATTGAAAAATAAATCAAAACCAATTTATTCCTACAATATTTTCTTCTTTTTTTTTTTTCAGTCCTCTTCTTTGCCTTCTACATCCTTTTTCTTTTTCGAGTATAACCCATTATGAATTAGTAAATACTTGTTGCATATTATTAAAAAAAAAAAAAGTTTAAAAAGTCAAGAGGTCAAACATCCCTGCAACATCTATTAATGCTTTCGAGCTCCACAAACCCGGGTCTCGCATGAAATACATATAACGCCACTTGGATGTGTGGTGCCCATCCTTCAGAACTCCATAACATTGCTTGTGTTCACGGACACAATAAGTAAATGTTATTTTTCTAAAACTAACAGTAATAAATAGTAGTTTTTAAAATATTTATAATAGACAGCAATTCATAGTGAATAATTTATTTACTTTGTTTTTGCAATGTAAATAATCTTTATAAATAAATTTAAGGTTCAAGTAATTTATTTACCCTTTGTCTATTTTACATAAAATAAATTATTTACATCGTTAATCTACTATTTACTTTAAATATTTTTAAAACTAAATATTTACTTAAATAAGTTTTAAAAATCTATTATTTTTTTCACCCTGCCTAATTTTTACATTGGGTTTGATACAAAGAGTTGGAATGGAATTATGATATTGCCAAGTTTTGTGATACACTTTAACCAAATTGATTGCTGTGGACCAAAAAGTCTCACAAATTAATGATTTCTCTTTAAAAAAAAAAAAAGGCGGACTATTGAACTTTTTGAATATAATTGGAGTATTCCTCAAACCCAAACAATCGTTCCGCCTTAGGGAGATTTATGGATGGCCATTAAAATTATGGAAAAAGAAGGCTTTCTATCTCCGTTAATATTTAAGCAACGTTGAAAGTTTAAAAATGCACCCGCCTACGTCGATCAAGCATTGGCTGATACACTTTCTATGTTCCATGTCGATCAAATGTGCTGACCAACATAAAAAGGGCGACGTCATTTTCTTCTTTTGTTGTAGTGTATAAATATATTGAAAATTAAATTGGTGGTGGTGGAAAAAAAATCAGTCCAATGAGGCAATGAGAATTTTAAAAATTTTTATTTAAATGTTAAGAAATTAACTATGTTGCTATAAACTTTAAATTATAATATAATTTGTCATCCTGTCATAGACCAAAATCTGCACTTCTGATTAAACAATAGCTATCTCAAAGAAAACCTCAACAAACTGGTCTTGTGTGTGTGTGAGAGCACAACTCAATAAACCTCCTACACAACAAATCTCCTTCTAACCACTCTAATACACTAAGAACAATTGATGGGAGGATTATCAATTGCTCTCTCTCTCTAAAAACAATTAGGCGGTCTAAGCATAAGTGGGGGCTCTAAACACCTATTTGTAAAACTGGTTCTGGGAGTGAGAACTCTATCAAGAAACCAAAATATATATATCTTCTCCTGATCTCCTCATAGTTGGTGCCACGTAAAGGATTATCTTTTGCAACAATTCACCCAATCACAAAGAAGGAATTTGATAATTTTCTGCACCATCATAAATAATTTAAATCAACTCAAGTCCAATTTAAATTAAAATAATATCGTTCCAATAATTGTCTAATTTAAATATTTGAGATTTATTATCTATAATTCAACTACAATTTAAATCAAGTAATCAAATACCATTTTAAATAAATAATTACTCCAAAATCCTAATTACCAATTTAAATACTTTATTTTCTAGGATTAATTAAACAATTAATTTTCATAGAAAATAAGCTGATATTAGTGCCACCCACAGTAGGCCTGTGCCTATTGTTACTCCAATCTAAAACAGTGGCTCGTGTGACCTATTAATTCTGATAGTGCAACTCACGTACATTTATATCTTATTGATAATATATGATTCTCGCTCAATCTGTATGATAGGAATATATGAGAAAGAATTAAGAACAAATAGACATATATTATGAAGCTTTAATAGTAATAGATAAATTAATCTTTCATTAATTTTATATTTAATAATTAACTTTGGTTTCATTCCACTAAAAACCTGAAGTTCCATTCATGATAATATACCAGACTTTAATTAGTCATGTCCATGACCTCTCATGTTATGTGTGTCCCTATAGATTATCCATAATAAGTTTAAGACAAGTTTTATCTTTTGATTATTTTATCTCAAAGTTCCATTATTTCAACATTAGAAAAAAAATTACCTTTATAACACATACAAATAGAATATCGTCCAATTATCATATGTATCCAAATGACCAAGGACTTATTCTTTTTCCAAGTCCAACTAAAAAGCATTGGATTATGTATTTGTGAATTATATACTTATTGAATATATGTTATATCTCTAACACACCAAAAACAAAACCTTTGTTCATCGGAATTCATGTCTTTAGCATATCAAAAGAAACAAGCTATAAGCGTAGAGTCATAAATTCTTTGCAAGATTAAGATAAAACGCAAATGATTATCAAAATGAATTGATATAGATAAACATAACTATTAATAAATCAACCGTACTTTTGGTCCAATCTAATACATGACGACCATTATTTTTAAAATACTAATGTCTCACCACAGAGTCAATCCACTCTGACAGCTAAGATAAGTCACCTCTCCAATTGGACGTAGATGCCATTACAGTCTTATCAGGAATAAAGTACTTGACTATATTTTACAAAATGTAGACTATATATTTAGACTATTAATCTTGCAATCATATCTTTTTGCATATAAACCTCATATATACATAGTTGCAAAGATTTAGTTCAAATAATCATGAATCTACATTTTTTTAATATGCAACATTAATATAAATGTAATATGAAGACAATTAACGATAAATGAAATTATAGCATTTTATTTATTGAACCAAAAAATGACATAAATGAAACCATTGTATTTCATAAAAAAGTATTTCATAAAAAATGAGCTGATAAGATTCGACAATTAATCATTGAATAGATCTGACGACAAAAAATGGTAACGTTATTTTCTTTCTTACTAATATACACACGCACACTCCAACTTTTTCTTTGCTAGGTTACCTTTGACTTTTTTGTCTTTTAACTAAGAACTTCTATCTTCCAAAGTCTTTTTTTTTTCTTTTCTATTTTCATAAATGGCCCCTAAATTATATACGTAATTTAGTTTGCTTCATGATTTTTCAAAACCATTCAAAACACCCCATGATGTAGACAAAACCATTCAAAACATCCCCTCCATCTAATTCTGTTTATAAATTGGACGAAAAATGCTGACAAGACAATTGAAATTAGTATAAAAGTATTGCATTGTTATAAACTTGTTCAAGAAGGATATGTTAGAAACTTATCAAAGAATGATGGTTGTCTACTAATAAACTTTGTGAAATAAGGATCCTAAATAAATAGTAATAATTGATGATGTAAACAATGATGTCAAAGGTAAATAGTAGTGTCGTAAATTTTCCTATAAATACCCCCTCTCTCACTTATTCATAACACGCCTCTCCTTTATAATAAACAAGAGATTCCTTCTCTACTTTCTTTTCCTCAGAATTCTCTCTAAATTCTTTTAGTTTTATAATTTTAGTCTTGCATTTCTTAGTTTTCATAATACATTATCAACAGAACGCTTAAGTTCCTACGTAAATCTCCACCTCTAGTTAGTAAAAGCAAATGTATATCATTTAACTAAATTAGTTATCATCAATATAGATGGCCATGCCCCTTACTTCTTAATTATTTTATTTATGGAAGGCTAAGCCTCCTACTTATTAATTGCTTCTATTTATGTTCAATATAGAAGGCTAAGCCTCTTATTTATTAATTGCTTTTATTTATATTCAATATGGGGGGCCAAGCCTCCTAGTTATTGATAGTTTATTGTACTTCTAACATATACATATTATTGTTCCCGCATATATGCATTTTCTACGTCCTTGTTGTTTATCTTTAATTTTATTACAAGTGACTATTTTTATGTATTCGTTTATATGTTACTGTTAGCATATAAGGTTTAGTATTTTTCTTAAAATACTAATCAAGGGCAATACTATCTTTATACTATTCCAAATGGCTATAACATTATTCCAACGATAAAAAAGGTTACATAATGGCTAGTTTTTGTTCTATAAATTAATAAATTCTTAAGTCTCACATGTCATTTCTCATCCTCCTCAATATCCTATCTTTTCATTAGAAATCACCTATAGTTATAATTTTCACAAATTGATTGATCCGTTCTTGATGATCGTAATTGCTTTCTTCATAGCGCTTGTTATTCTTCTTATTATTGGAGAATATTCACCCATGGAATCTAATTTGTTATTTGTGTTTGTCACATTCTTTATTTTTCCTCTTTTGTTAAATGTTATTATGTTTGATATGTAATGTTTGTACTATCTATGTTTTAAATAAATAAAGTTGTGATTCTAATTATTATTATATTTTGTTACAGTTATCACCATGTAAACCTTGGGAAACTTGAGTTCATTGCATTGGATATCACGAGAAAGAATTAGATTTCCTGAATTCTTGATGTAGAAATGCATCTTGAGTCAATGGGTCTATTAGGATCAATAAAAGAAGGCAATTCCACATCATTGTAAAATAAGGCAAAAGCAATGATTTTCCTTCACAGACACCTTGATGAAGGTTTAAAATACGAATATCTCACTATGAAAGATCCAAGTGCATTATGGAAGGATCTTAAACAAAAATTTGATCACCAAAAGGAAGTTATACTTCCCACTACCCTTGATGAATGGAACGCTCTATGATTCCAAGTCTTTAAAAAAGTTAGTGATTATAACTTAGTTATGTTCAAAATAATTTCACAATTGAAGTTTTGTGGGGAGAAAATTACTGATGAGGAAATGTTAAAAAATACTTACACCACATTTCATGCATCCCATATAATCTTACAACAACAATATCGGTTGCGTGGTTTTAAGAAATATTCTAAACTTATTTCATCCCTTCTAGTGGTAGAAAAGAATTATGAACTTTTGATCAAAAATCATTAATCTCGTCCCATTGGTTTAGCAGCATTTCCAGAAGCAAATACTACAAATGTTGAAAATTCTGGACGAGGATATAGTCATGGTCGTGGTCGTGGCCGTGGTCATAGTCGAGGATGCAGTCAAGGTGGTTTTTACAATCCTTCATAAAGCCACACGATCAAAAAAAGCATGATAAAGGGAAAAATGTTTGCAAAAATTCCTCCTAGAATCCTAAAGATTCCTGCCATAGATATGGTACCAAAGGGCACTAGGCTCGAGTCTACTGAATTTTAGACGATCTTTGCAAACTTTATACAATATCTATGAAAACAAAAGAGAAGAAAGTAAATTTTACTGAACATATTGATACTACAAATGATTCAACTCATCTTGATGCTTCTAATTTTACTGATGGTTTTGTTGAAGGAGATATTGGTGATAACTAGATACCACTACCATGTTTATTGTACTAAATAATGCTTTTATAAGATATGTTTTGTTTTTGTTACATTATGTAATGCCTTATGTAAAACATTATGATTGGAACTTTATTCCCATTAAATTTTTCTTTTTGTGTGAAGCCTGATGTGGATTATGCTAATGAAGGAGCAAATTTCAAAGATAATGCTGGGGATATTTGCATACTAGATAGCGGTACAACGCATTATTCTTAAAAGTAAGAAGTGCTTCTCAGATCTAAAACCAACAAAGGCAATTGTAAATACAATATCAGGTCCTGTAGACTTGATTGAAGGAACTAGTAAAGCCTGTTTCATATTGCCAAATGAAACAAATTCTTTCATAAATAATGCCTTGTTTTCTATAAAATCTAAAAGGAATTTGTTTAGTTTTAATGACATATATCTTTATGGATATGATACTCTGTCTGGCACTGAAGAAAATAAGAAGTATATGTACATTACTACTAAGTTTTTTGGGAAGAAGTAGAAAAACTACAAAAGCTTTTCTTAAGAATGCATTACATGTTGGAAAAATAGTAAGCAATAGAATTTTAAAAATTTTATATCAGAGTATTTTCCAAAACGTAAGTTTGACACACTATATGCATAAATTAACTAGATCTTACTAACCTTGTAAATGCTGGAAAGCTTCCTCAATCAGTGAAAAGAAGTAATGTTCCAGAAAGACCTCAACCAATTGGCCTTCTTTGCTATTCTCTATCCACCATCAGAGTAAGTATGGGCTCACACGTATAGCTTTTCCACTAGGCGACTCTCCTTCCAACCAATTGAGAGAACCCAAAGCTAGTGTTCGTGATTTGTGAACAAGAGCTCTCAGAGAGTTTTTAAAATCTCACAAGCAGAGTTTCACTCTTAATCTCTCGATTGATCTAAATAACTTATGAGACTCACTCCTTATTTATAGAGGTTGGGTCTAGGATCATCCTAATCAGATAAGGCCTTGAAAATTTGAATCAGAATTAAATCAGAAACAATATCTGATAAAATCTATAAGAAAATGCGTGATCCTTTTATCGTCGATCAGCAGGCTGAACTCGCAGATCGGCCTACCAAACCTACTCCATCGGCAGGTTGAACTTAAAGATTGGCCTGCTGAACCTCCGATTAAAGATCCTGCAAATCTTTATTTTCCACCTAAGATTCTTTGGATAGAGCCTCAGTTTTAATTCAAATAACCCAATAGAGAAATTATCTTATTAAAATAGTCATATCTAGATAATCTCTAGAAAAATAAATATTCTTGATAACTCAACAAGTTTATCTTGAATTAATTCAAAATTAATCCAACCGATAAACAGACATGAATTATCTGATCCTGATAATTCAACAAGTTTATCTTGAATTAATTTTATAACAAAATTAATTCAACCGATAAACAAACATGAATTATCTAATTTTATCCAATTTCAGCCAATCTGATAAATCTTACATAAGTCACCAATTATTGAAAAAACACGCCGTATCGTTATAGGATTTTTGTGAGCTAGCAAAGGGGACCAAATAGACCTATATAGTTCAAGCTCCCGATAATTATGAAACCCAATATCCCAAATATATATTTCAGATATTGGGTTTCATAATTATCAACTCCAACGTTACTCCACTAGAAGCTTGGAGCTGCACTCTTGAACTACATAGAATTATAAAGCCCGTATAGCTAAGTCTTCATGACATATAATAGTGTATCATATCCTTATAGGATTATCCATAATCAGCTTAAGGACAAGTTCTATCTTGCCTTCATGATTATTTTTATCTTATGTTCTATTATCTCACCATCGAAAAACTTACCATTGAAAGACAGTATAGTATTCGGTTACACCTATGTATCCACATAGTTGAGTGCTCCAGTTTTTCAATTACATGATAATGCATATAAGAGGATATCACTACTCCTAAAGAGGAGCTATGGATTCCATATCTATGAATAACGGGTCTACGCTATCAAGAGTCATGCTTCCAATGTTTTAGCATGCGTACCACTATTAAATTGTAGGTGTCACCCTTTGGTACATCAAAAGACACAAGTCAAGACAGCAGGCCCATTATTCATCTTAGGATTAAGATACAATACAAATGATTGTCAAAAGTGAATCAATTTACAAAGACAGAATTATTAATCCAAATCAATTCACTTTATGTCTCGATTCAACACATCGTCACCTATGACAATGTGCCAATGTTTCTATTCATGGAGTCCACCTCTGCTGTTTGGAGGTCAATGAACACGATTGAGCTTCCGCAAACTTGTTTTAAAGCTCCAATTTGAGGTAAATTCTTTTATTTTTAAATTTTCAAACTTTGCTTCAATTTTCTAAATTTCTTTAAAACATTGTAATCTAGGTTTTTTGAGCTTAAAAAACCTTTAACCTAAGTTAGTATAGCACAACCCAACTTGAATCTAAGTTAGATTGAACAAAAATCAAGATAGAATCAAGTTTTTCTATTTTTCTCAATTTTTCTCATTTCAGATTTCTTTCAAAATCCTTGAGCAAATCTTGTTTAAATGTGTTTAAAAGTGTTTTAGTATTTTCTTCTATCATCTATGAATGTTTTCTATGCTTGGGAATTGAGAAAATAGGTTGGAAATAAAGATTTGAACTTGGGGAGGCCAAAGCTCGAATCTAGAAATTTCCTAATTTTTCTAGTTTGGCAGGCCTATTCATGAGTCTGGTAGGCCAGACTCATCCCTTCGGTAGGTTGAACTTGGAAACAGTTTGGCTGCCAGTAGGCCGAACTAAACAGTTTGGCAGGCTGGACCATGGAATTCGACAGGCCGATCGGGCTTTACAAAAATTTGTCATTTTTTGCTTGTTTTTGCTGTTTTAAACCTAGATTGAGAGTTTAACCTTAAAGCCCGATCGAGCTTTACAAAAATTTGGTAGGCCAGATTCATGAGTCTAGCAGGCCAGACTCATCCCTTCAGCAGGCCGAACCTAGAAACAGTTCGGTAGCCTGGTCCTGGTTTGCCAATAGGTCGAACTAAATAGTTTGGCAGGCTGGACCATGGAATTCGATAGGCCAATTGGGTGTTACAAAAATTTGTCATTTTTTGCTCGTTTTCGCTGTTTTAAACCTAGATTGAGATCTTAACCTTATAATATGATTTTACAAACATAAATGGCACACTAGGACACCATGTGATAGCTTAGCAATGTAGAATATCTTAAGTTGGATATTGATGAACTTAGTTTATATTTAAAGTTATTCGTGGTTTCGTAGAGCAAACGTATAGTGGAGCAAGATTGCGATGTGAGTTGCAGTGCCAGGTATTGAGGTTGGACTTGTACCATTTTCTTTGGTAGCCAAGTTTTAAATGGTTTTGGCCTCAAAATGTTTTCTTTCAAAATGTGTTTAATAAATGATTAAAAAGGATTTTATCAGTCGTTTTCATAAACTATTGAATAAATTGATATTCATCATGAACTGCATAATGAATGTAAATGAATACACTTGGTAAAATGAGATTTTAATAACCATAGAAATCCATAGAAGGGCATGATGCCATATTCAGAGATTGGGTCACGTAGCGCACGACCTTGAGGGCAGGTCCCAAAACTTAGTTGGGCCACTACGGTGGTGATAATTATAGTTTGCCCGAGAAAGACAATAAGATACTTTTTGGACAAACTGATTTTGGTAAGAATAATTTAAATGAATTTGTTTATATAATTATGTTTTCTAAATATTTTTCTTGAATGATAAATTTTATATTCAAATTATTTATTTGTTTTAAAGCTTACTCCTACTGAGCCTTTTGTTCACTTTTTATTTGTTTTCAAACCTTACCCCTTTTAGGTAGGAGTCAGCTTAAGACCGACTAGGAGTCCATCGATCAGACTCGCGAGTTGTAGAAGACCTTGAGTAGGTTATTTATTGTAGTAAATCAAGGCATGTAATTATTTAATCTTCTTTTCTTATATTGGACTGTGGTTGTAAATTTAATTATTGTCGATACTATGTGTGTACACAAGTTGTGGGCCCGGTGGGACCCAATACGTATTTCTCTTATTTTATTTTATTTCCTCTTATTTATTTTATTATTTTAATAATCATTTAAAAAGTTTTAAATTTATCACATTTTTTATAATTAAGTTAGTTAATTCGCTATGTCACCTCCTGGATTTCGGGGCATGACAAGATAAGAAATAGTTGAAAAAGGAAATTACAAGGTGTGAACCATCTCTATTGTATCTTGATCCTTACACAAAACAATATTAGTTAGAAGTGCAAAAGATTATGTACTTACTAAACATAGCAAATCAAATAGCAGTTACATTCATAGATACAAAATGAGTGACTAAATCCCATATACTAGCTGCTAATGCTCCTGCTAGAATTGAAGTCCCAAAAGGACAAATTGAAAATGTAGTCACTCATGAGTCTACGGCACACCTGAAGCATTGTAGACCAATATGTTCTAAAGATATAAATCCTCAAAAAAAAAGGAACTAAAATGCATGATGACCCCAATATGGAGGAATGTGTTCCAAATGAAACACAAAATGAGACAAGTCAAGAGAATCTTGATGTTGCCCAAAACCTGAAAGGTTTAGAAAATTATGAGATCTCAATTAATGATGTAAATACAGGAGGATTATGGAATCAGAATAAAATAGAGGATACTGATGAAATATTTTCTTACATAGTGACATGTGTCATTGAAAGTGAGGATCCTAAACCAAGATCTGTTACTGAATAGACATGATTGAGCTAAATAAAAAGACGCTATACAGGCTGAATTAAATTCGCTTAATCAGTGTAAAGTTTTTGGATCTATTGCTCTTACACCTAAAGCTATGAAACAAGTAGGATATAAATGCATCTTTATACGGAAGCGCAATGAGAAAAACGACATTCTGAAATACAAAGCTTGATTTATTATACAAGGTTTTTTAGCGAAGACCATGAATCGATTATGAGGAAACGTTTTCTCCAATAATTGATGCAATTATATTTAGATATCTAATCAGCCTAGCAGTTTCCAAAAATTTAGAAGTGTGTCTAATGGATGTTGTTACAACATATTATACGGATCGTTTAATAATGATTTTTATATGAAAATCCTTGAAGAATTTAACATGCCTAAAGCATCAAATTTAAAACCCAAGGAAATGTATTCAATCAAGTTAAAGAGATCGTTGTATGGGGTTAAAGCAATCCGGACACATGTGGTATAATCGTGTAAGTGAATATTTACTAAAGAAAGGACATGAGAATAATCCTATATGCCTATATGTCTTCATTAAGAAAACAACATCTGGATATGTGAATATCACTATCAATATCGATGACTTAAACATCATTGGGACTCATAAAGAAATTCTTGAGACAGTGTCATACTTAAAAGAGGAATTTGAAATGAAAGACCTTGAAAAAACCAAGTATTGTCTTGGTTTATAGATTGAGCATTTATAAAGTGGAATACTTTTGTGTCAATCAAACTATACTAAAAAGGTCTTAAAATGCTTTAATATAGACAAAACAAATCCTTTAAACACCCCAATGGTAAATAGATCACTAAAAATGGAAACGGATCCATTCCATCCCTGTGAAGATAATGAAGAGATTATTGGTTTTGAAGTACCATATCTAAGTGCAATTGAAGCTCTTATGTATCTTTCTAATTGTACAAGAGTAGAAATTGCTTTGCTATTAAATTTTTAGCAAGATTTAGTTCAGCTCCTATACAGAGACATTGGAACAGAATTAAGCATATATTTCGTTTTCTTCTAGGAACAACCGATATAGGTTTGCTTTATCCTAAAGGATCAAAACAAGGACTAATTAGTTAGATGCATGTTATCTGTTAGATCCACATATAGCTAGATCTCATACTAGATATGTAATCACATGTGGAGTACTACGATTTATTGGCGTTTACAAAAGCAAACATTGGTTGCTACTTCATCAAATCATGCTAAAGTTATTGCACTTCACGAAGCAAGTCGAGAATATGTATGGTTAAGATCCATGACTCAATATATCTAAGCAACTTGTAGATTAATACTTAATAAGGATCCAATAATATTATTTGAAGATAATAATGCATGTATCACTCAGATAAAAGAAGGATATATCAAGAGCGACAGAACAAAACACATACCCCCAAAATTCTTTTCATTTAACTAACAGCTTGAAAAGAAAAAAGATATTGATATTTAATGCATTTGTTTAGGTGACAACATTGCAATCTCCTCACGGAGGCACTTCCCACACAACATTGGGATGCGTCATTTGAGAGATTTTTAAAGAACGACTAATGTCAACTTAAGGAGGAGTTTACACCTACTGTAATCTTTTTCTCTTACTATAGTTTTGTCCTACAGAGTTTTCCTAGTAAGGTTTTTAACAACGCAATATGTAGTCTTTTTCTCTTCGCAATGGTTTTTGTCCCATTGGTTTTTTTCTTGCAAAGCTTTTTAATAAGGCATCATAAATGGTGGACATCCAAAGAGGAGTGTTATAAACTTGTTCAAGAAGGATATGTGAGAAACTTATCAAAAAAGAATGATTGTCCACCAATAAACTTTGTGAAAATAAGGATCCAAGGTAAATAGTAATAATTGATTGTGTAAGCAACAATGTTGAGGTAAATAGTATGTGCTGTAAAAATCTCTACTTTCTCTCCCTAAGAATTCTCTCTAAAATTCTTTTAGTTTTATAATTTTAGTCTTGCATTTCTTAGTTTTCATTACATACATGATATTTTAAGTAATAAAATCATGTTATTTAAAGAAATCAACAAGAAAACTAAAAATTCAGATAAAATACATGAAAAAAGTAGAGCAAATCAAAGATTTGAATTTTTTCTTTGAAAAAAATCTATATTTGATAAGATAGAAAGAGAAAACCCTAAATCACCCCGCTTCACCTTCTAGTAGCCACTGTCGGTACTTTGCCTACATGCAATCTTAGCGCCGCCCCCATGTCGTTGCTCTATCATAGCCTTTTTCACCTTTGACCTCTTTGTTCTATCCCTAACTCATCATTGAGCCAGCATAGATCCCCAACTGATGCTACCTAGGTCACTCGAGGCTTGCACTTGTTCTTTGACATGATATGATCAAAGGCATAAAGGAGAACGTCCTTGTAATATGGTTCAGATGAAAAAAAAAGAAGGACTTTAGATTGGTTGAGCATGTTCCACTTGGATTAAAGACAATAGCCTAGTAGCAAGGATAGATCATCAAAGGGAACAACTCTAACTTCAAATCATCTGGCCATGTTTGGAGGATTTTTTTTCTTTTGTGGGTTAATCAGTGAAATTAATGGTGTGAATGTGGGGAATGGGTGTAATGAATTTGGATTCGATGCCTAGAATTATTATTAGGGACCATGTTTCTTTGTTTTTTGTTTTTCTTTTTCAAATAAATTAGGGACCGTGTTGAATGGTTTCCTTATACAATATTATGAAATTTGTTTTGTTTTGTAATTTCTTCTAGTTAGTTCTCGTTGTTTGGTTGTTGTTCACTTTTTTGCTATCTTCTTGATCTATGCATAGTGATGTTTTCATCAAAAAATTAGAAACCAAAACAAAACTCGTGAGAAAGAGTCATCGATTGTATCTTCATTTTCACAATTTGATGTCCTAAAATCAAATTCCATTTTTTTGGTTTATTTCATATTTTTTGGGTTTTTTTTTTTCCTTTTGTTGCTCTACTTGTTAGGTTTGTGATTAGTGGGTTTGGTTGGTTTATTGATCTGAAATTTTTGGATGTATTTTATTTGATTTTATTTTTTTATTATTTTTTTGAATTAATATCTAGAATAATGGAATTTTATAAGTTAAAATATCATCTATCAATTTTATACTACTTTTTAATTGCACATTTGTTGGAAAAATAGTACACAGCAGAATTTTAATATTTTTATATCAGAGTATTTTCAAAACAAAAGTTTGGCATGCTATATGCATAAATTAACCAGATCTTACTAACCTTTGAATGCCAAAGAACTCCCGTAATCCTTGAAGAGAAGTAACGTTCCAAAAGAGCCTCAACTAACTGGTTTTCTTTGTTATTCTCTATCCACGATCGGAGTGAGTGTGGGCTTACAACGTTCAGCTTTTCCACCAGTTGATTCTCCTTCCAACCAGTAGAGAAATACCTAAAGCTATTATTCATGATTTATGAATGATAGCTCTCCAGGGAGTTGCAGAGTCTCACTCTAGATTACTCAACTGATCTAAACAATAATGAGAATCACTCCCCTTTTATAGAGGTTAGGCCTATGAGTCAGTCCTTATCAATAAGGCTTCAAAAGTTCAAATTAGAATCAAATCATGATTAATATCTGATAAAATCTACATAGAAATCCGTGATCCTTTTATCGTGGTCGGTAGGCCAAACTAGCAGATCGGCCTACCAAACCTCCTCAATCGGCAGGCTGAACTTCAAATAAAGGATCCTTGCAAATATTTATTTTTCACCCGAGATTCTTGGGATAGAGCCTTAGTTTTAATTCAAATAACCCAATACAGAAGTTATCTGATTAAAATAGTCATATCTAGATAATCTCTAGGAAAGTAAATATTCCTGATAATTCAACAAGTTTATCTTGAATTTATTCAAAATTAATTTAACCGATAAACATATATGAATTATCTTATCCCGATAATTCAACAAGTTTATTTTGAATTAATTTTATCACAAAATAAATTCAACCGATAAACAAACATGAATTATTTGATTTTATAGAATTTCAACACTGATAAATCTGACATAAGTCACCAGTTATTGGAAAAATACGTCGTATCGTTATAGGATTTTTGTAAGCTAATAAAGGGGATCAAATAGACCTATATAGTTTAAGCTCCCAATAATTATGAAATCCAATATCCCAGATATACATTTTTTAATTATCAATTCCAACGCCACTCCACTAAAAGCTTGGAGCTACACTCTCAAACTATATAGAATTACGAAGCCGTTATAGCTAAGTCTCCATGACATATTATAATGTATCGTATCCTCATAGGATTATCTATAATTGGCTTAAGGACAAGTTCTGCCTTACCTTTTCGATTATTTTTATCTCACATTCCATTATCTCACAATCAGAAAACTTACCATCCAAAGACAGTATACCATTCTGTTACACCTATGTATTCAAATGGTTGAGTGCTTCAGTTTTTCAAATACAGGATAACGCATATAAGAGGATATCACTACTCCTAAAAAAGAGTTATGGATTCCATATCTATGAATAATAGGTCTACGCTATCAAGAGTCATGCCTCCAATGTACCAGCATGCGTACCACTATAAAAATGTAGATGTCACCTTTTGATACATTAAAAGACACAAGTCAAGACAACGGGCCCACTATTCATCTCAGGATTAAGATACAATACAAATGATTATCTAAAGTGAATCGATTTGCCAAGATAGAATTATTAATCTAAATCAATTCACTTTATGTCCTGATCCAACACATCGTCACCTATGACAATGTGCTAATGTTTCTATTCGCAGAGTCTACCTCCAATGGTAAAGACAAACAATCTCCCATTAGGGATATAGACAATATAACAATCTTTACATGAATAAAGTGCCCAACTTTATTCCCTTTATTGTGGATCTCATAATTTAGACCGTTTCCTTAAGAATCGTGTATTCCGTATAATTTGTCCGTCATATGCTCAATTCTTAAAGATTCAGACTGACAGTCTTAGACTTTTATTTGCTTAACATACATTCAATAAATATAAACATAAAGAGGATAAGATTTAGTATATAAATAATAAATAAATTCCTTATTAATAAAAATGTTTCCAAAAACATATTACATTTTTACTCCTTAGGGCATACACGTTTAAAAATCTCCCACTTGCACTAAATGAGTAAATATGGCAAATCTCACATCCCCATAGCTTCCACATGCCTCTCGAAGACTCTTCTAGCAAGTGTCTTCATAAATAGATAAGCTAAATTGTCCTCTGACGTGATTTTGCACACCACGACATACCCGCCCTCGATGAAGTCCTTTATCACATGATACTTCCGATCAATATATTTACTCTTCTTGTGAAATCTTGGTTCCTTAGCATTAGCAACCGTTGCATTGTTATCACAATATAACAATACCGCCTTATCCATGCTAGGAACAACCTCAAGATCCCCAAGGAACTTGCAGAGCCACACTACCTCTTTCGAAGCATCACTAGCTGCACATACTCAGCCTCCTCATTAAATCTGAAGTGCAATCTTGCTTCACACTTCTCTAACTGATGGCACTGCCACCCAATGTAAACACAAAACCCGAAGTCGATCTCCTATAATCTAGACAGGATTGGAAATCTGAGTCAGTATATCCTAGAGGAATTAGGTCGTCACCTGAATACACAAGCATATACCCTCGAGTCCTTTTCAGGTACTTGAAAATATGCTTTACTACAACCCAGTAGTTCGGTCCTACATATGCCTAAAATCAACTCACAATTCCAACCGCATAACAAATATCCAATCATGTGCAAAGCATGGCATACATGAGACTACCCACTGCCGCAGCATAAGGCGCCTTCTTCGGTATTCTCTTTCTTCCTCAGACTTTGGAGAGTCTTTCTTAGAAAGAGTAATTCCAAACCTAGATGGTTTTCCACCTTTCTTAGAATCCTACATTGCGAACCTCCTAAGAATTTTATCTATGTAGCCGACTTAAGACGAAGCTATCATTTTATTCTTCCTATCCTGAAAAATCTAGATACCAAGAATAAAATCAGCCTCACCTAAATTCTTTATGTCAAACTACTTGGTCAACCATAATTTCACCGATGACAATGGCCCAACGTCATTGCCAATTAGCAGAATGTTATCTACATATAGTAGTAGAAAAACTATCTTCCCATCCTTAATATGCTTGTACACACATGGCTCATCCACATTTTGTGAGAACCCATGAGTCTTGATCACTTGATCAAATCTTATGTTCCAAGAATGAGAAGCCTGCTTAAGTCTATAAATTGACTTTAGCAGCTTACAAACCTTACCCTCCTGACCCTTGACCTTGAACTCATTTGGTTGTTCTACATAAATGGACTCATCAAGATAGCCATTCAGAAAAGCCGTCTTGACATCTATCTGCCAAATCTCATAATCGAGAGTGGCAACTATGGATAAGAGAATCCAGATGGACATAAGCATGGCTACAGGTGAAAAGGTTTCCTTGTAATTGATTCCTTCCTTTTACGTGTATCCCTTAGCTACCAGTCTAACCTTAAAGGTTTCGACCTTTCCATCCACTCCTCTTTTCCTCTTGTAGATCCACTTACACCCTATGAAAACCCTTCGGGAAGATCCACAAGCTCCCAGACCCGATTAGTCTCTATAGACTTCATCTCTGTGTTCAGGGCCTCTGTCTAGAGTTTTAAATCAACATCCTTCATAGCCTCTATGTAAGCATAAGGATCCCTGTCATGTTCATCTAGTTCAGCCAAAAAGGCCTCATCATTAAACATATACTTCTCAGGTTGATGCCCGATCCTCCCACTACGCCGAAGCCCCTTAGGTTGTTGTTCAGGTTTCTTTGATTTTTCTACACCAATT
This sequence comes from Artocarpus heterophyllus, assembly GCA_025403435.1. NCBI lineage: Eukaryota > Viridiplantae > Streptophyta > Magnoliopsida > Rosales > Moraceae > Artocarpus > Artocarpus heterophyllus. Next base: position 25,948,756 of record CM046334.1, read on the forward strand.
GGAGTGGTTTCTATCGGAACACCTGGAGTGACTGGATCACTCCTTAACTCAAGCAACTCTTTGCTTCGAGGCTTAAAGTCGTCCATGTAACTCTCCAAGGAAAGTTGCTTGAGTTGAACCTTCGACTTTATTTTCCTTTAGGTTATAAAAATAACCCCCTTTAGTCCCTTTTTGGATATCCTACAAACACGCAAACTTTCGAATATGCTTCCAACTTATTCACATCCTTAAACAGGACATGAGCTGGACATCCCCATATACGAATATGGTTTAAAGATGTCTTCTTGTCTGTCCACAACTTGTGAGGAGTTTTAAGGATCGATTTTGAAGGCAGATTATTCAAAAGATAACATGTGATTTGTAGTACATATCCCTAAAAGGATAAAGGCAATGATGAATAACTCATCATGGACCTGACCATGTTCAATAAAGTCCTATTTCTTCACTCCACTGTGCCATTCTGCTGTAGAATGCCTGACGTAGTCAAATGGGATAAAATCTCATTCTCTAATAAGTGTCTCAAGAACTCATCAGAAAGGTATTCTCCACCTCAATCAGATCAAAGTGCCTTTATGGATCTACCTAATTGTTTTTTCACTTCAGCTCGAAACTCTTTGAACTTGTCAACAGTTTTGCTTTTGTGGTGCATTAGGTACACATAGCCATATTTTGAGTAATCGTCAATAAAAGTGACGAAGTACTCATACTCTCATCGTGTCCGGATGTTCATTGGTCAGCAAACATCATTATGCACAAGTTCTAGAACCCCTTCGGCCCTATTGCCGTTAGACCCGAATGGTCTTTTGGTCATTTTATCCTCTAAACAAGATTCACATTGAGGTATAGATTCCACCTTTAAGTGACTTAAAGATCCATCCCTTTCCAACCTTTGAATCCTATTCATGTTAATATAACCAAGGTGTAAATGCCAAAGATAAGTTTTATTAGAGTGAGAAATTTTAAGTCTCTTAGAGTTATTATTATTCATCTCAGCATTAAGCAGTAAGCCCATCTTAGGTTTAATAAAATATAGATTATTTGCATCCATCCAGAACAGATAAAAGGTTTATTTTTACGAATCACCACTTTATTATTAAAAGAAACCAAATAAGAGTCTTTAAATAAACAAGATACAGAAATTAAATTCCTCTTAAATTTAGGAACATAAAAACAATCTCACAAAATTAAATTCCTATAATTATCAAAATACAGATGGACGTCTCCCACTACTTCAACTTAGACTAAGGATCTATCGCCCATCCGAAGCGTGAAGTCTTCATGAAGCAGACTTCTCATTTTTTTGAACTCCTGCAGAGAAACACAAACATGATTAGTTGCACCAGAATCTATGATCCAAATGTCACTAGATTTCTCAACCAAACAAGTTTCTAAATATAGAAGATCACACCTACCTCCTCAAGAAAGGAAGTCCTTGTAATTCTTTTTGATGTGCCCGACCTTCCCGTAGAAGAAGCACTTGAACTTCTTCGGGTTCTTCTTCTTCTTCTTCTTGCTCTTTTTGTTAGCAAGAATAGAAGACTTCCCATTCTTGGCCCATTGCTTTTTTCCATTCTTAGGGTTGGGATTGGAACTAGAAGCAGCCACCAAGTTGACCTCTCCACCCACAAGAGACTCCTTGATCAACAGTCTGAACTCTTGTAACTGTTTCATCAATTCTGTTAAGGTCATATCCGCCTATTGATCAAATTAAAAATAGCTCTAAATATAATAAATTCCTTTAATAGAGTCTCAAAGACCATAGTCATCTGAGTTTCAGCATCGATGTCGGCTCTATTGGTTTATGCCTCAACGAGGTAACCCATGACCAACATCATGTGCTCCTTTACAGATATCCTTGGTTTTTGTTTATAGTTAAGAAGTTTTTGAAGCGCTCCTTGTTGCTTAGTTAAGGCCTGGCCTCTAAACATGTCTTCTACATTATCCAAGATCTGCTTAGTAGTCTCATAATCCTCATGTTGAGCCTGCAGCACGTTATTCATGATAGCCATAACATAGTAGCGGGCCTGATCATTTGCATCTTTTCAACGATCATATGTTTGGATATGACAATTGGTGGAATCTCCCGTAGGCTCGGGAGGACAAGGGGTTGTCAGCGTAAATTTTAGTTTCTCAAAAAAGAAGACAATATTTTAGTTCCGTTTTCAATCATTATAATTCTCTCCAATTAATTGGTTTTTGTCAAGTATCGATGATAAAGCGTTTTCAGACATTTTTAATCTACAATAAAGAATCATATACTAAACATAAGCAAACATAGCATAATAATTTAATAAGATAACACAATCATGAAAAAACATGCAAATGTGTTTATGTGCCAAAACCTTGAAAATATCACAACCTTACAATGATAATTCCTAACTCAGAATTCAACAAGCTCCTAGGGGAGTCATGCCAAATTCAATTAGGAACACGGATCTCCTCCTGATTAATATAGATATCCAGGACCTGTATGATCCAGCATATATTAATAATTGTTTCTTTGGCCATTAATTTATTAACAGAGCTCCTAAGGGAGGTTAATAATAAAATTAACATGAGTGTATAACCATCATTTAAATATTTTATCTATGATTTATAATCACCACCTAGGGGTGTACAATGATAAATCATGCTAAAATATCTTATTCTCTCGGAGATCCAACCTGGTACATGATGAAGTCCCTTCCTAGGGGTCAGAACCACCATGTGCTACCTGTAGATCAACAATGGTAGCCTTAGGTCCTCTCTTCGAAAACCTTCTCCCATTCAATCTTTTGAAATCAAGGTTTTATTTTAAAAACATGCATGAAAAATTTTTAAATGAGTGGCACTCCCTATTCTATATGGCATGTGATCAATATACATGACAAATCATATTATAATGCAGACAAGCAAAACAATCAAGCAAAGCTACAAGCAAAATAATAATAAATAACTGTAATATTATGGTTTCACCCTAGAGAATAGAAAATAAAGATTACAAGAGAATAATCGAAACATGTTATCGATTCTTCATCCTTGAATCCTTAAGCTATATCCTTCTTCATGTAATGCCCATCTTCAAGTCTTCAATCCCGCATAAATCGAATACTCCATATTTCCAGTCATATCCAAATTTTAATGTTTCTTAGAATTGTCCCAAAAAAATAAAATTAAAACTGCATCAAAAACTGCACTTTTTAAAAAAAAATTCTAGCTCTCTGCCGGCAAGCCGATCTGTGCAATTGACCTGTCAGTTATGACCTTCTAGCCTACCCATCTTTTTAGGTCGGCCTGTCGATCATGACAGTTCAGCTTGCCGAACTGGAAAGTTAGGCCTGTCGCCAGAGCCACCTGATTTTTGCCCGCAGACAGACTGTCAAACCTCACATCTGGCCTGCCGATCTTTTTTGGAAAAATTTCTAGCTCTTTGTTGGCAAGCCGATCTGTGCAATCGGCCTGTCGGTCATGACCCTCTAGCCTACCGATCTTTTCAGGTTAGCCTGTCAGTCATGGTAGTTTAGCTTGCCGAACTAGAAAGTTAGGCCTGCTGCCAGAGTCACTTGATTTTTACCCGTAGACAAGCCACCAAACCTCACGTCTGGCCTACCGATCCTACAACCATCGACCTATCGAAGTAGAGGATTTGGCATGCCAACCGAGCAGAGAACACTCCTTTTCAAAAAATACAATTTTGATGCAATTCATCAATTTTATTTTCAACAATTCAAAAACATAAAATTAGAGACTCAAGAAATACCTGAGAATGCTATTATCTATCTTCTAGATCCGTCTTCTTAATTCGTCTTCTTCGAATGATTATTTAATTACAAAATTCTTACAAATTTAAAATTAAATAATAATTCCTAGACAAAGATGATAGTCTGCCATCTAATTACATGAAAAGCCTAGATACACGTTCTAACCTCTAAGAAACCATAACCGATATAGATTAATTAATTAATTAATAATTAAATAATAATTTAATCAACCATAATTAATTAATAAACATTCACCATATAATCCATAACAGCATAAAAATATATAGAAACCCTAGAGTGCCAACTTTCTCTAAAAATCAAATTCAAGCATAGGAGGGATAAAGATCACATAATTTATTCATATAGCATGATCATAAACTCATAAATTTATGTAAAAACTATGGCTCTTATAACAAGTGTTGAAAAAATAGTACGCAGCAGAATTTTAAAATTTTTATATCAAAGTATTTTCTAAAACAAAAGTTTGACACGCTATGTGTATAAATTAACCAGATCTTACTAACCTTTAAATGCCGAAGAACTCCCACAATCTGTGAAGAGAAGTAATGTTCTAGAAAAGCCTCAACTAACTAGTCTTCTTTCCTATTCTTTATCCACGATTGAAGTGAGTGTGGGCTCACGACGTTCAGCTTTTCCACCAGGTGACTCTACTTTCAACCAGTAGAGAAATACCCGAAGCTATAATTTGTGATTTGTAAATGATAGCTCTCCAAGGAGTTGCATAGTCTCACTGATAGAATCTCGCTTTAGATTTCTCAAATGATTTAAATAATAATGAGACTCACTCCTCTTTTATAGAGGTTGGGCCTAGGAGTCAGTCCTTATTAGATAAGGCTTTGAAAATTCAAATTAGAATCAAATCAAGATCAATATATGATAAAATTCATGTAGAAATACATGATCCTTTTACCGTCAGTTGGGAGGCCGAACTGGCAGATCGGCCTGTCGAACGTCCTAAATCGACGGGCCAAACTTCCGATAAAAGATCCCTGCAAATTTTTATTTTCACCTGAGATTCTTGGGATAGAGCCTCAGTTTGAATTCAAATAACCGAATAGAGAAGTTATATAATTAAAACAGTCATATCTAAATAATCTCTAGGAAAATAAATATTCCTAATAATTCAACAAGTTTATCTTGAATTAATTCAGCCGATAGACAGATATGAATTATATGATACTAATAATTCAACAACTTTATCTTGAATTAATTTTATCACAAAATTAATTCAATCGATAAACAAATATAAATTATCTGATTTTACCTAATTTCAGCCAATTTGATAAATCTGACATAAGTCACCAATTCTTGAAAAAACATGTCGTATCATTATAGGATTTTTGTAAGCTAGCAAAGGAGACCAAATGGACCTATATAGTTCAAGCTCCCGATAATTATGAAACCCAATATCCCATATATACATTTCATAATTATCAACTCTAACGCTACTCCACTAAAAGCTTAGAGCTGCACTCTCAAACTATATTAAAATTACGAAGCCCGTATAGCTAAGTCCCCATGACATATCATAATGTATCATATCCCCATAGGATAATCCATAATTAGCTTAAGGACAAGTTTTGCCTTACCTTCTCAATTATTTTTATCTTACGTTCTATTATCTCACTATCGAAAAACTTACCATCCAAAGACAGTATACCATTTGATTACACCTATGTATCCAAATAGTTGAGCGCTCCAGTTTTTTAAATACAAGATAATGCATATAAGAGGATATCACTACTCCTAAAGAGGAGTTATGGATTCCATATCTATGAAAAACAGGTCTACTCTATCAGGAGTCATGCCTCCAACATATCGGCATGCGTACCACTATAAAAATGTAGATGTCACCCTTTAGTACATCAAAAGGCACAAGTCAAGACAACAGGCCCACTATTTATGTCAAGATTAAGATACAATACAAATAATTGTCTAAAGTGAATGATTTTTTGAGACAGAATTATTAATCAAATCAATTCACTTTATGTCCCGATCCAACACATCGTCACCTATGACAATGTGCCAATGTTTCTATTCGCAGAGTCCACCTCCGATGGTCAAGACAAACCATCGCCCATTAAGGATATAGACAACATAACAATCTTTACATGAATAAAGTGCCCGACTTTATTCCCTCGATTGCGAATCTCATAATTTAGACCGCCAAGAATCATGTCTTCCGCGTAATCTATCCATCATATGCCCAATTCTTAAAGGTTCAGACCGACAGTCTTAGACTTTTGTTTGCTTAACATATATTCATCAAATATGAACGTAAAGAGGACAAGATTTGGTATATAAATAATAAATACATTCTTAATTGATAAAAATGTCTCCAAAAACACATTACATTTTTACTCCTTATGGCATACACATCTAACAACATTAGCATTTTTTGTCCAATTTATAAACAGAATTAGACAAAAGGGGCTTTTTGAATAGTTTTGTATATGTTAGGGGTGTTTTGAATGGTTTGAAAATTCAGGGAACAAACTAAATTAAGGCATACACATCTAACAACATTAGCATTTTCTATCCAATTTATAAACATGAAGAAGCATGTGCATCAATAATATACTACAATTAAATAAGAGCTTATGTTGAGCAAACTTATATATATAAGATCATTCATACAAAATAGTATACAAACATATGTTTCACATGTTAATTAACTTTCCACAATACGAATGAACAACTTAATCTTTTACAATCAATATAAGACAGTACACCTAATTACTCCTATCATCCATTCCCAAAAAGGAAAAAGAAAAGAAAACTTAAAATAAGATAATAAATAGAAAAAAATTACTTGTTATGTCACACTTTTAAAAGTCATGTTTATTCATGTCACGGTTAGAAAATGTTAGGCTATGTAATCATTTATATTACATGTTAAGGTATACCACAAATAGACATGTGTGGTATTTATAAAAAAGTAAATATTAAAGGATGGCATTTATAAAAATTCCCTTAATATTTATTAGATCAAAATGTATCCAAGTTTTTGCAAGGACCATGAAAAAAACGTAATGTGTGTTAATATAAAAAGAATGGCCAATATTTTCTATTTTATAAAAGGATGATCACTTTTAAAATAGGAATTTATTTAAAAATTAATCAAATTCAACCCTCAGAAAATAGAGATTGTCTTACTTTGGTCCAAAAAATTAAAAAATGACACAAAATTAGTCCTCAAGCTTATTAAAAGATATAACTTTAGTACTTTAACTAATGAAATAACATTTTTTCAATGGTTTTAAATAGAGGTGGCAATAAACGTGTTCATGCTGTGTTCGTGTCGGCACGTTTACAGCACAACACGTATAGTCCAAACACGAACACGACATGATTAATAAACATGTCAAAAATGTAAACACAAACACGACATGTCTATGGCACGTGTAACACGGCATGACACAATTATTAAATGTGTCGTGATGGGTTGACACGATAACAACACGCATATGACATGTTTATGACCCAGTTAACTAAAAATTAAAAGCATTTAAATTTTTTTTAAAAAAAGCCAATAAAGAAAATTAACAAAAACACAATATCTAATTAATACTAACCTACTACAAATATTTCAAATATTTTTATTTTTAAGTTTAAATGTGTTATAAATTGACGGGTCGTGTCGTGCCGTGTCAACACGTTTACAGCCCATTTAATTAAACGTGTTAAGGTGTGTTTAGCGTGTTAACATGAATCTAACCTCTTTATTTTTATGTTATTCGTGCCAACCCATTTATGACACAATTAATAAACATACGGTCCAAACCCGTTTATCTTGTGTCGTTTTCGTATTGTGTCATCGTGCCGTGTTTAAAATTACCGGCCCTAATTTTAAACATATTTTGGTCACAGAACTCATTTATAAATGGCAAATATAGGATTACAATGATGATGTAAGGGTTGCAAATATAGTATGGATGCATTTGTAATTTTTATTTAATTTTCTAAACATTTAAAAGTCTATTTTGTTTAAATTAATTGTATTTCTATTTGTCATGAAGACATGTGGCCCACATATATTTAAAACCATTAAAATATTAATATTTTATTGGCAAAAGTACCAACATTGCAACTTCTAATTAGCTCTAGGACTAGTTTTGTAACATTTTGAATTGCATAGGTCAAAGTAAAACAACTATTATTTTAGCTTTTATTTAATCCTACCTTCTCCTTTCATCTTTTGGTTCATGTCAAACACTCAAAGCGAAATTGAGAAATTCATTCACTTTATTTCTCTTTTCATCTCTCTCCCTTTCAGAAAGTCTCTTATATCTCTCCTTAATTCTCCTCTGTTATCTTTTTGTTTGAAACAACCATCAATAGGCCAACCACAAGTACCAGGGAGGTTGCTTTTAATGCCTACTATTGGGGTTAGATTTTATCTCTTAATCATAGTCATGTATATATGGAGTCAGCTAGTCTCAATCGATTAGAAACTAGCAACCAAGGGTAGTCAATTGACACCAATCACCAATAGACCGTGAGGGCTCAACTACTAGCCTAACGTGATCAATTGAGTCAATTGAAGATAAGGTGACTCCAAAGAACATACTAATTAAAGGGTCCTTGATCATTCATCCTGATCAATAAAATGATTACAACAATAATACTCAACTGTAACACCTCCTCTAGCAGGATGCTCTAGTTATTATAAAAAATAATTTAGAGTACAACTATGGAAAACATTTAAACGATTTTAGCCAAAAACTAGTGCTATTAAAAGTCTAAACAAATTTTAACATCTGAAAACATAACTAATGATAATATATTTAAAAGACACTTACGAATTATAAAACTTCTCAAATTGCATCAAATGAATTTTACACAAGCAAATAATCAATATCCTGGTTTAACATAACCTTAGAAAAAATACCAACCAAAACTTAGAAGTTCGCAAAACACATTTAAATCATAGGTTCCACCATAACCTAAACTAAATAAATCCAATAACCTCTTTCGTCATCAGACACGTATCTACGCTAAGCCTTCCCCATCCTAGAGCTTAGTTCTTACCCTTATTTATAACATGCGAAGAACGTAAAGTAAACAAAAGTTTAGTAAGTATATCCATAACCTCAGAAAACAATTGACATAAGTTTTCAATATATTCTTAAATTAAATAAATACATGAAATACAATAACTTTTCATAACAAAAAATTGCTCTTTTAGACTTTCATAAAAAAAACCTTCTTTCTTAAGCATTCTTTTTCTTTGTTATCTGTTCTACTTGTTAGGCCCTAGACAATGTGCCAAGACACGCAACCATGATGATAACGGGATTGCAAGTTCCAAATCTATCAAGGCAACTTAACTTCAAGTGTTTTGCACCAACTTTTGGGAGCACCTTGTAGCTAGGTGCAAAGAGGGATTTATACTTATACAATACACATATTATAAACATCTTTTATCTTGATTAACTATTAATTATACACTCTCCTAAAATTACGAGGAACATATTGTCTTAAAATAAAAATCATGTCTCCTTATACAATCCTCCTTGATACTTTCATCGTATTACTTATCAAGGTTATAACACTACACAAATCATATTTTGAACAAACATATTAAAGATGAGAGATGTACTTACCCGGCAGTGTAGCTTTTACTTTATCAATTCTGCTCCGGTGACGTGACTTAAGACTTATCGATGTGCTTTACCTCTTTTCTATTTTTTATGTACTATTAATTTAATTCCAAAAAATATTTCATGGCATAAACCACATCAAATTAAAAACATCACTAATGCTTGGCTTGAACTTAAAGTTATAACATATCAAATAAAAATAATACTTAAGCATAAAAACAAATTTGTTAACCTTATTAAAAAATTCATCATTGATTCTAGAAAAATCGAGAAATTATGATTCTCGTTCCATATTAAAATAAACATCTAGAGCTTCTTTTAAGATATTATGCATCTTGTTTCGAGCTCGTTAATATTATTAAAAGCATATTACACATTGACAATAAAATCTCGTTTTTGCATAAATTCCAACAATAGTGCATAATTTTCAAAAATACATATCTAAAGCTATATATAGGATAACAAATAGTTCTATGTAAATTTATTTTGTGATCTATTGGTTGTTTTTTAATGTTTTCATAATTAGGTAATAGGTGGATTTGTTGTTCTAAATTTTTAGAAATTAGTTGTTGGATTTATTGTGCAATTATATAAATTTGTTCTTGTAATTTTTAATATTGAAATTTGTGTGAATATTGTTCCTATTTTGTAGTAATGGATAAGAAATGGATGTTTGCTAATAAGATGAATTATGAATATGAGAAAAGGTTGAGGATTTTTTGACTTTTATGAAGGCCAATATTAAAAAAAAAAAACATGATTTTTTGTCTTTGTGTAGAATGTAAGAATATTAGGGAACAATCATATGATAAAGAAAGGTCTCATTTGTTTAGATATGTGGTTGATCGGACTTATAAAATATGGAAATGCATGGTAGGTATATATATTCTTAGTTTATCATCGATGGTGAGGGGACATATTCATGTTAGTCATGTTGATTAGGAAGATGATTGTAGTAATATGGTTGATATGATGAATGATATATGACAAGACTTTGCACACCGACCAAAGTTATTTGAGACGATGATGGATGATGTACAGATATTGTTGTATAATGACTGTATAAAGTATACTTAATTATCTAGTTTGATTAGATTATAAAATTTGGAGGCATCAAGTGGGTGGTTGAATTCAAGTTTCAAGGGACTTTCATAATTTTTACACGATGCATTTCCAAATTGTAATAAAGTGTTGACAACCATATATGATGCAAAATATATGTTGAGTACTCTAGGAATGGAGTATGAGAAGATACACACTTGCCCAAATGATTGTATCCTATACTAAAAAAAGTGTTAAGGCTTAGATGAATGCCTAGTGTGAAATGAGTCTAGGTGAAAGAAAACTAAGAAATCATCAAATGGAAGAAAAAGTATACAAGCAAAGGTGTTGTACTACATTTTAGTAGATCCACACTTAAGGTGATTATTTTTGAATGCAGACCATGCAAAAAATTTAACTTGGACCATGTGGAAGGATCAAAGATGGCATGTTAAGATATCTAGCTAATTCTCCATAATGGTTTGTGCACAAAGCATAAGTTCTTAATATCAACTTTTTTATCTTTGAACCTAATCAATCAGGAAATGATATTGACATGTACTTGGCACCGTTGATCAATAAGTTGAGGATATTATGGAAAAGTGGTATAGAAATTTGAATTTTTTTCATGAGGAGAACTTCACACTCTGATCAATGTTGATGTAGATTATTAATGACTTCCTTGCATAGAAAAACCTATCCAGGTACTCGGCCAAGACTTCAATAGGTTGCCCCGTTTGTATGACAAAGACAACTTTTTTTCAGTTAAAGCATAGTTACAAGACGATTTTTGATGACCACTAATGGTTTTTGCTATGAATCATCGATACCATAAACAAAAGAAGACCCTTGATGGCAAGACCTAAGAAAGACAAACAAGTATTTGTGATAGTTAAGAATGTCAAAGTGGATTTTGAGAAGAGGAAATGTAAAAAGAATGAGCTGGTGAAAGAATAATCTTAGACCAAGAAGTAGATTTTCTTCCAACTTCCATATTGGAGTACTCTTTTCATTCTCCATTACTTGGATATCATAAATATTAAGAAAAACATTTATGAATCGATAGTTGGTACATTACTTGACATCCTTGGCAAAACCAAAGACAGTTTCAATGCAAGGTTGGATCTGGTCACACATAAATATTAGAGGTGATTTGACTCCCTAGAAAAGGGATACTCAGATTGACTTACCTTCGGTAAAGTACACATTATTAAGAAAAGAGAAGCAAAAGTTTTGTGGATATATATATATATATATATATATATATATTGCCATAATTCTAGAGTATTCTTCCAACTTTAAAAACTTAGTGTCAAGGAAGGACTTGAAGCTTGTTGGCATGAGGACACATGATTGCCTCACTTGATGACAACAATTGTTGCCATTCACTTTATGTGGAATTTTACCAAAGGAGGTGAGATATGTACTTATGAAGTTTTGTTTCTTCTTCAACTCTATATGTTCCATGGTGATAGATCTAATAATGCTAGATATAATAGAAACAAAATTAGTGAAGACCTTGTGCATACTTAAGTACTTTCGACCATCATTCTTTGACATAATGAATCATTTAACATTGCAATTAGAATGTGAAGTTAGGTTTTGAGTGCTTGTGTACTTGAGTTTGAAAGGTACATTAAGATTTTGAACGATTATATCAAGAGCTAAAATAGGCTGAAGGGTTGCATTATAGAAAATTATAGAGCTGAAGAATCCCTAGAGTTTTGCTCAAGGTACTTGTCTCATGTTGAAGCAATTGGTTTATAAACAAGGTCAATATTTGTGCCCAAAGCTAAATCTTTGAGTACTCTTTCTTTGGTTTTTCATGACGAGGGGGAGCAAGCTTGTCATTACATTATACAAAATGCTCGTGAGATGGAACCATTTGTCAAGGTACACATGAAGCAATTAGAAAAGGAAAACCATAAAATAGGAAAAAAAAATGAGCAGTGGTTGCAAGATAAACTAAACCGAGCTTTTAAAGAATAGATAAGAGTACACATTTATGCCATAGCTCATGAGTCTCAAAACAAAGGTGTCTCACAAGACTAGATTATATAAAATGAATAAGACTAATCAAATAAAAACTTGCAACAATCAATCAGAAATCGACCTTCAAAGAACAACTTCTAACTAACTTTTTGACATGGCAAGTGAACTTCTACTCTCTGACATGACATAGTAGATGACGTGGTAGGCTAACTAATCTCTTAAACCAACTTTAACAACACATTACGTTTATTTCTATGTTAATTTTCATAGTTTTTTTTTCCATGACTAAGAAATCAAGATTGAGAGAGCCTTAAGACTGTATCATCGAATATCATCTGAGTTTAGGCAGGTTAGGGTTTTGGAAAAATGTTTCAGGTATGATCCCACCTTGTATAAAAGAACATACGTGTGTAAAAACAAGTCGAGCCAACAGGCTCGTACGGGCACTACATGCTAAAAAATAGGCACAATATGAAATGACATGATAATTAAATTAGCCCATCCCAATACGTTAATCAAATAGGGCTTGACATGACTTTTAAGCACAAAACACGTTAAGGGCATAACAATATTGCTCTTTTGTTGTTACCTCCTATAATTTTCTTATGAAACTTAAAATGTACTTTTTTTTCTTAAGTCATTTGAATTTTATATGTTTTATTTCATTATAAGTTAAAATTTTATTGTGTTCAGTACTTATTTCTCTTGTTTACTTTTTTTTTTTTTATATTAGACACAATTAAAGTACAAGTACATTAAGGCCACAACACAAATATAATAGGCCATGGGCCGAGCTTGACGTCATGAATCATAAACAAACAAGGCCAGCACAATACGGCAAATAAATGAGTTGACCCAAGCATAATACAAGGCATATTTGGGCCCAATTGAAATGGGTCGAGCTAGTCAGTTTAACATCTCTAAAAGAATCTAAACTTTAAGAATAAAAGAATAAAAGAAATTGGAAGACAATACATGATGAATATGAGTTGTCACCATATTAGGACTCAAATTTTTTGTCAAATTAATTTGAAGTCCCAATGTTATCTACTTAAGCGTATTATATGAAATCTTAAAAAATTTGAAATGCTTTCTAAATGGCTTATACGTTCTTTTCATTCTAAATTCAACAAATAATGTGGCATAAGATTATTAAAAAAAAAAGAATTTGCATTGTGGTTCGAATCATAAATTATGGTTCAAACCATTTTTTGTTTAAATTTTATAAAAAAAAATACTATAGTAAATAGTGGTTTGAACCACAATTTTTGATTCAAGCTGCTTTTCTAAACGAGTAGTTAATTTCATAAATGTCTGACAGAAATGTGTAACCTAGTTTAGTATGCTCCTTAAATTCTAGAAAAAGTTCACTTCACCATTAAATTATATATATGCAAATTTATGTAAATAGCATTTACTAAGCAAATATTGAATTTTAAAAATATTTATAATAAATAACAGGAAATAAAAAATTTACTTGGTAAATTATTTATTATTTGTAGTAAATAGACTTTTTGTATCATAAATTTGTTATTTATCATAAATATTTTAAAACCTACTATTTACTTACCATTTATTTTGTAAAAAGTGTTATTTCCTATAATTTTTGTTATATTAAAATCATTCAAATATCACATAAGCAAAAATTGGGAGCTCAAGTTGACTTAAAATTAATAACTTAGAAGAGCTTTTTTGAAATTATAATTAGTATGATGTCGTCATTTTGTTAAATTTTTATATAATTGGTGGTTAAAATAAACCATTTGAAAATTTAAAACATCTTGAACTACAATTTATGAAATTAATAAACAAATAAAAAAAATTAGGCATACAACCTAAATAGAGTCACCACCCTGTCCGTCCCGCGTTTTGCCCGCTTGAAGAAAAGACCTGTCAGACACGCGTTCTTGGCTACTTATTTATTTATATTTATATCTTTTCATTCCACATTTTAGTTAGAGCCGTTTCGAATTAGTGAAACGACTTTCCGCAACCCATCATCATCATCGTTACGTTAAGCATCAGAATCTCCAGGCCACAGCCCAACTCTGATTTTTTTTTGGTCATTTCCTCAAATATTCTATTCAACCCCGTTGGGTTTTCTTGGGATTTGTGCTCGTACTATATGTACGAGCTCTGCTCTCACTTCGTTTCTGATTGATTTTCTGGATAATTTGTTTCGTTTGAGTTTTTATTTGACTCCCTCATTTTCTTTGGTCCCATTTCTTTTGTCGTGGGGCCCAATTGGCTCGCCTCGATTTGTTTTTTGCACGAGAGTTGAGAGATATAAATTCCAAGATTTTGGATCGTCACTGTCAGCGTCATCGTCATCTGCGACTCTATAAAATAATTTCGCCTCTTTCCGTTTTGTTCCGCATTCTGAAACTTTTCTTCTTCTTCTTACCAACTATTTGGCTTTGGCTTTCTTGGTTCTTCTGTCAGGTGAAGTTCTATTGGTTTTTTCTTTTTTTCTTTTTTCTTTTCTGTATCTGTTCCTTTTCCTTTTGATTCTTTCAAGTTTTCTTCATCAGGGTTCGTCTGGTTTTCGGTTATTATGCTTTTATTGTGCTTTTATTGTCCAAAGTTGCGTTCACAAGTTCGTGTTCTTGACAAATCAAATAATGGGTATGAAATGATTTTCTGTGAAAATTTCTGGAGAATTAATTCAAGATTCTTTCTTTGTTGTGAATTTCTATGCTATGCAGGTGAATCTTTCATTCACAAGTAGTTCTTGTTCTTGGTAATAATAAAGACGAAATGGCAATAAAGACAAACGGGTTCGTTAAAGGGTCTCTTTCAGAGGAATTGAAGAAGTTGATTCGATCTGTAGCTTCTGGGTATGGTGATGTTGTGGATTTAGAACTTTTGGAGATTGTTCCTTTGAAAGGTGCTATGACTAATGAGGTTTATCAGATAACTTGGCCAACGACGGACGGCGATTTCCTGCGAAAAGTATTGGTTCGGGTTTATGGGGAAGGGGTGGAGGTTTTCTTCAACAGGGAAGATGAAATTCGTACGTTTGAGACAATATCCAAACATGGTCAGGGGCCACGGCTTCTCGGCCGATTCGGGGATGGAAGGATTGAGGAGTTCATTCATGCCAGGGTAATGTGAAAAATGCAATGCTTTTTATGTTCATTTTCCTTTAAGTTTAAGAGCCATCAACGAAATTTACTTCCTTTAGTATAAAATACCATTGAGATCTTTAGCCTTTACATTGCTTTCATTATATTTCCAAGGAATTATATAAAAGTCAACATGATGTTAAGTTTCCTAGAAATTCAAGAGCCATCAATAAAATCGTCTCTCTTATCATATAAACCACTCTTGCATTGAATTATATGAAATCAATGTTGTTCGCATTGATTTTGTTTTTCTGATTGTTCTTTACTTCTCCAAGAATTTTAACAGCGTTCAAACTTCTCCTTTATCATGGTGGTATTGGTATCTCTGCATTCTTCTTGCTTTACTTCTGTTACCTTTTCTTAAACAAAACTATCTTTTCTTCCTCTTTCTCATGATTGTTCCTTTAGTGGTTTAGCTTTTATGTAAATAAATTGGAAAAGACAGAAAAAAATAAAAGTTGAGATTCTATTATATTAAAGTGTTGCTCTTAAAAAGAAGTGGTAATAATAAGTCTCTATAGGCACTTTAGGACCATATTGAGTGGTGCACAATGAGCAAACAGGGACAAGCGCTAGGCTATAGAATCTTGACTATATTCTTAAGGTTTGAGGTCATGTAGGTTTCTTTTTTTGAAAAGAAAATATCCTAGTTTCTAAAACAAAGATCAAAACAAGTTGTACAGAAGGTTGTTTTTAATTGAAAGATTCTCCTTAGCTTTATGTTAAATTTGTGAAAAAGATTAAATAAGCATCTTTTGTTACCAGATAAAATCTAAGCATGCAGATCTTGCACTTAAAAGATCTTGTCACTAGGTAGAAATGATAATGATTTTAATATGCTTAATTTTTGTAAAAAGGAGTCATGTTCTTGAACTCTTCCAAATATTTTTAATTAATAGGAATGGTCAAAGTTTCACTATGATTGTAATGAAGTAAGATTTTCAGTTTGATGGGGTTGTAACAAAGTTGTAAGAACATGGTAAATAATGAAAGAGGTTTAGATATCATCTCTGAAAATGCACATCTTTAAATATTTGAATTTTGGATATCATTTTTGTTTTAAAATTATCGTTTTGGATTTTCCAGACACTTTCAGCTGCTGACCTCCGTGATCCTGAAATATCGGCTCTTGTTGCAGCCAAGCTGAGAGAGTTTCACACTCTTGGCATGCCTTTTTCAAAGAATGTGCATCTCTGGAACACAATGAGGTAACTTTTGTACTTGCAGTGAGTGCTTTTCCTTCAGGGAAATGAAGATGTTTACTTAATTAAAATGCCTTTCACTTTGGCTCCCAGGAAATGGCTTTCTATATCCAAGACTTTGTGTTCACCGAAAGACGCCAAAGAATTCAGCTTGGATACTCTAGAGCAGGAAATTGATTTGCTAGAGAGAGAGTTACCTCATGAATCTCAAGAAATTGGATTTTGTCACAATGACCTGCAGTATGGTAACTTAATGATGGATGAAGAATCAAGATCAATCACCATAATTGTAAATCTCACACTCCATTAAACGCTACACTATATCAATTTAGAAAACTACTATTTGATATAATCAAGATCAAGATGTGCTGGCAGTGTTTTTCTTACTCTGCAAGCAGAGGCAAATACTTTCAGTGAATGCTGTAAAGTTACGTATTGCTATGAAACCAACGTAATTCACTAATGCTATTCTTTCTTTCTTGTTGTTTTTAGGATTATGAATATGCCAGTTACAATCCTGTTGCTTATGACATTGCAAATCATTTCTGTGAAATGGTAGCAGATTACCATTCAGAGACACCTCATCTTTTGGACTACAGAAAATATCCCAGTAAATATCTTTTACTGCTTTTGGTTATATTTCTGCTAATTTAGAGTGCAATTGCTATATTTATTTCTGCAAATTTATAAAGATTGATTTGTTTTCTTCAATTTATCCGCATAGGTCTGGAGGAGCGCCAGAGATTTGTCAGGATTTATCTTAGCTCTGCAGGTTAGCTAACTAGTTTCTTTGACTCTCTTTATTCAGCGATTGTTAACATACAAGGATCTGGATTTTGGTATTTTTAGTTATTCTTGTGTTTAGCAGTTTAAGGTGATTGTTTTTCTCGTGTGCAAAAGACTACGTGATTTGGACGGATGCACTCAGATTAGTTCTTAAGAAGTTTATTACTGTTTACGATTATAACGGAAAGAATCAGATTTTTGCTAGGAGAATAGTTAGGAATATATTCTTCTTGTTTGACCATTATCCATAAAATAAAAAATAAATAAAAGTAAAGGAAAAATGTCAATTCCTATATGCATAGCTGCTGGGGGGAATCGATTTGTTGACTTTGAAGGATATAAAAACAATCAGAAACTATGCAATTTCCTACTTTTGTTGGTGTGTTGACATTTTGCTGCAAGCGTAGCCACTAATCTCAATGAAAATGACTTGTTTTAAATTAGTGGGGTTGTTCTCAATATGTCAATCTTCTAGACAAATTTTGAAGATTTTTCCCCCCTAAAAAATGGCTAAATTAGAGTGGGGTAAAGAATTTAAACTGCGTTATTTATTTATTTATTTTTTTTTTGAATCATAGGTTCACGCTATTAAGTTATGTATGTTTCTAAACTTCTCTTTCCTTCCCTATGCAGGAAACCAACCCAGTGATTCTGAAGTAGAGCAGTTACTTAAAGATGTGGAGAAGTACACTTTGGCAAACCATGTGTTTTGGGGCTTGTGGGGACTAATTTCTGTAAGCAACTTGTACCACTTTAACATTTCTTTGTAATTGTCACAAAACATCTTCTGATGTTTGTGAGAGACAGGAGAGAAATTAAGAGTTTGTTTTTTCTTTCTTTTCCTAATATGGAGTTTTTATTAATTGGTGGGTTGCAGGGCTATGTAAACAAAATTGACTTTGACTACATAGAGTATGCACGTCAGAGGTTTGAGCAGTACAGGTTGAGAAAGCAAGAAGTGTTGGCCTATTCAGCAGTCAAGGAAGCAGAGATTTCCCCTTGATATATGGAGATCATAGATATATATTACGCTAGTTAAAAGGGTCTTCTGGTAGCTATATTAATAAATTTCACGTAAAGTTTTAGCCATTTCAAGGGTGTTAATAACACACTGTTTGGATTTACAAGGCATTAAATATAAGTTAAAACCCATTTGTCTTTTCTGGGTGTTGGATGTAAATTTTGGTTAAGGTTTTGGCCATAGTGATTTTACTACATCCAGTAAAAGTTTGGTCCGCACTTGAAATGTGATAATGTTGATTTGGATTTCTCCAAGTGCAAGCATAGCGCTGAATTTTTAAATGTTGTGTGTAATTCAATAAAAACCTTGATTTGACATTCAAACAATTTGAATTGGTTGGAATGAATTTAGATGTTGGTTTTTGGGTCGATTTAACCATCCTGGACAACTTGGTGTAGACGTATAGTCCAAGGCAATTTACGTGCGTGCGCACACGCGCATGCACGGAAGGTCGATTCAAACTAGGAAAATAAATTATATTTTAAAGCATCTCTATAGTTATTATATTTTATATATAGTGAGATTTCTGAGTATCACTTATTTTATATAAAAAAAATACTTTATTATTTATTACTCCCAAAATGAAGGACAATACTTTTCGCTCTAACTATTTTATGCATCTTTAGTCTCAAAAAAAAAAAACAAAATACTTTGTGAAAAAAAGAAAAATTACACGACTATAAGTATAAACTCTCTCTAAATCCAATCAAGTTCTACTGTAAAGATTTGGTTAGGCTTGAGGTCGTTACACCATACCATCAAGGATAACCAAAAAAAAAGTTTAGAAAATTTTCAACTAAAAACCAAAGTTCATCTGACACAACTCAGTTTCACTACCTAAAATCGAAGCAAATTCAGCTGTAGATCGAATATGATACTTGAATGGATCTGCTGTGCGAGATCTGCATCACGCACCAGTGGTCTAGTGGTAGAATAGTACCCTGCCACGGTACAGACCCGGGTTCGATTCCCGGCTGGTGCAAATTTGCTAACCTGTTCTTTTTGGTCCCACAGAGCACCACAAAACGCGTGTAAAAAGAACATTTTCAGCCAAAAAAACCACATGTTAAAAACAAGCACAGATTGCCACAACCCGTAAGCAACTATTACGTGTACAGAGCAAAAGGTAACTATTAAATATAAGAAAATCTCATTTCTTAATTTTAATTTTTTTCCCCCACTCCCCTCAGCAAATAAGACAAAGAGCTGTCTTATACGAGGCATTTGGATGGTAAAAAATTGAGTCAAATCTTAAGACATAAAAGAGTTTCTGCTCAACAAAATATTATCTTGAACTCTCGTGACAATTATTCAACAAAAAGGAACTGTTATGAAGAAATGGCTGACAACGAACGTATATTGTCGACGACGGAGTCTATTAAAGCATGCGAGCCACTGGTAGCTGCAAACATGAGATGTTTAGGAGCTTCAGCTCTATCGAAATAGAAAGCGCCTGAGACCAATTTCTCTTTAGGCTGTAGAGCCAACCAAATTACTGTGTCCGTGCCTTCCTCGATCGATCTAAGTTACGAACATATTTCAAAGGTGTGACACATGTTATGTAAAGTAAAGTAAGAAAAGATACCGAACATGCAATGCTGCAAGTTCTAAGTTACAAACGATTTGGAGAAATCAGGTAAGCTTCTACTAACCCCCAGGTGTTTTCGACCAACCTGGGTGCATTGCGTAGAATCCAATCCCTTTGGTTTTGTACATCTCAGCCCATTTCTCTGTTGGTGCCACCTGAAAAAAGGTGTGAAATTTGACTTTATTAACGTCTATCAAGGACAAACAAACGGCTGAAAGAATGCAAACCAAGAATTCTATTTTTGAATTTTCAAACCTGAACGCGCTTGTTTCGAGCATACTGCTCCAGACGATTAAAGTTTCCACCACTACAATGAACAACGTATTGGCAAATTTCATTAGTATCATAATCGGCCAACAAGAATTTTCGATGAGCTATTCGTTACCTGTAGATCTTTGGTCAAGTGTGCAGTGTACATTCTGCCTGAAGAAACCGTAATAACCCGCGCATCAGGTGCTGCTTTCTCAGCAATGGAAGCAATGATTCTGTCATGGAATACGTACCCGATACATTTACAGCAAAGTTCAACTCAAACCTGAAAATTTGAACAATGAGCTTTTTACCAAAAGGGAACGTTCAAGGTTATCAGAAAGATCAACCATCATCTCTTTTTATTGTTTGTGCAAGGAAAAAAAAAAGTTAAATTATAGTTAGACATGAAACAGAGTTGATCAAGGACGCACCCTTCTGAGGTGGTAACTCGGTTATGCTTAAGCAAGCCAGCATTGTTAACCTAACAACACCCAGATTACATTGCTCAAAGTAAGGCTGGAAGAAACAGCATTGGCAGTTTATAAACAGAAGAAAAGCCTCATGAGAGTTCGGAGGCACATCAAACGCAGCTAGTCGATCTACCGTCAAACATTTTAACCAAGTAAGGAAACTAGAACTTTTTTCTATGAGAGTCAATACCAATACATGAAGTGGCTCATCCATAGAAGAAAATCTGGACGCAAAGGACTTGATATCACTAACAGATGAAAGATCACACACCTGTAAGCTAAAATAAATAAGCTACATAAGATCAAAACACAAAAGCTTGCAACAAATATGCTTAGTTAGTTATCACGGAAGAATTAGAAGAAATAAAACAACTTTCATGAAAACCCTTAACCTGAGGCTCGACTAGTGACATTAAGAAAAGAAGTACCTCCAAGTGAACATTTTGGTTGTCTGTTGCAGACCAAGTTTTAGAAAGTGCAGCTTCTTCCCTCTCCTTATTTCGGCAAACCAATGTAGACAGGTGCCCCACTAATCAAGATCAAAGAAAGACAATAAAATTGGTTTTTGCTTTAGGCATGTTACATATAAACTAAATGAAACCGATTTGTGATCCCACTGATTAAAATTTATAATCAAAGCCCCACTGAATGATTGAAATATGTTATTGTGATCCCATTTTACAAAAAACCCATAATTATGCTCTTCACTCAAAAATTAAAATGTCAAACATTTTCATTCAACAAAATACCACCTCATTCAATAAAATACCTCTTTTTTGGCAATTTCTGGCTCTATCACAAAATTCTAGCAGAGAATTGCATTTCTCTGTGGATTTCAATTCTCTTAGCAATGCAATTTAAGATTTCCAAAAACAGATGAGACACCTTAAACAATACAACTTGTACCATTTTAGCTCTTGAATTTTAAAGCGTAACAACCAATTTCACTTGGAGGTAACATGCCTAAAGCAAAAACCAATGATAATTGTAGCTGTGTTTTAGCAATTTTAAGTTCCAATTAAAAACTTGCTACATTTTAAAGCTCTCATATGCTATAATTCTTAAACCAACGTTTTAAGTTTAAGAATTATAGCATGTGAGAGCTTTAAAATGTAGCAGTTTTTTGCTTTTGTGTTTTAGCATGTGAGAGCTTTATACTGTATATAATTGTAACTACTGAGTTGGAACTGAAGTTCCAAACATCCTATAAATTTTGGGTTGAAAATTATGTAATAATATAACAATGAATATTTCGTTTAATTGGACTCAATAATTACAAAAAAAAAAAATGTATTAATTTAAAGTCAACAAGAGTGTACATTTGTTTATAAAATTTCATCTTTATGGGTATAAGATACGTGAAATTCGATTATAAAAGATTTAATCTTAACCGTTGATTTATAATTAATCAATCAAGTGCATATATATGTGTGGCTTAGTTCATCAATATTTAATGGATTTTGTAATTGAAGGGTTAAAATAGGACAAATTTCATAATTAAAGGGTAGTTTGTTATAGTTTAAAGTTTATGGATTAAAATAAGACAAGTTGTATAGTTTAAGGGGCAAAGATGAAATTATTGGCTCAATTCCGTTAATATTTAATGGATTTCATAACAGAAGGGCCAAAATGAGACAAGTTGAATAGTTTACGGATGTGATTTGCTATATTTTCAAATTCATGAGCCAAAATGGGACAAGTTGTATAGTTCAAGGGCCAAAAGTGATTTTAACCCTTTTTTTTCATTTAGCACTGTTGCCTCTTGAACGTATCGTACATTTATAATTTACCCCTTACACATTTAATTTTGATAAGTTGCTCTTTAAACTTACAAATCTGTAGAAAGTAATAATATTAAACTTACCATACGCCAATGCTTAAGAAATGGAGGGAAAATTAAGGGCCTATTTGGTAGATGGATTCAAATTCTGTTGATTTAAAATATTTTGATTTGAATCATGTATTTTGAATTGTTTTTTGAATTGGTATTCAAATTGATGTTTAGATGTGTTGTTAAGCGTTAATCTGAATGGGAAATAAAATTAGAATTTGATTTACTAATAATTCTAACAAAACTCAATGTTCATGACATATTTAAATATACAATATGGATCCTGATTTATTCCTCTCTTTATAGTGAAAAAAGAATCGTCTCAATCGAATATAAAACGAAGAAGTTATGAATTTTTTTCCTCGAGTATAAGAAAGAGGAGATTGAATCTTTTTTTTTTTCACCATGCTTTACTTGATTCAAGGAATTGTATCTTTTTCTGTTCAGGAGGTAAATGGCTAGCTAACAAGGGATTTTAGTTTCTTGACTGGTCCCCTCAAATCTCGTTCAATCGTAGTTTCAAAACTATGCTTGAAATTAATCAGTAACGGTACTTTTTCTCAATCACATATTTGAAATGGACTCTCATCAATCTTAAAACTATTTTATTGACTAAACTAAACCTAATCCTGAATTTCTATGTTTATCACGAAAATGACAGAGTCATTGTCGGTGTCTGTTTTCGATGCCTTAAGGAATAAATACTTTAATTGTTTTTATGAAATTTTGGTGAAATAAATGATAATGCAAATATTTCATGTATTAATAATGATCTTCATATTACTTTCATATTAATAATTGCATATTAAGCAAACATGTGATCTGTGACTATTAGAATTAAATCCTAGAATTGGGTATATATGAGATTTATATGCGGATCGATCCGATTCAGAGATTAATAGTCCAAATTATATAATCTACAGTCTATGTAGCGCTGGACACTTTATACATGACAAGAATGCAATGGTGATCTACGTCTAATTGAGGAGGCAACTTATCCTGGTCATCAGAGCTGATTGACTCCATAGTAAACACATTGGTGTGGTAGATCTAATGGTGATCACACACTAGATTGAACCTAAAGTTGAATTGATTTAATAATAATTTCGTTTCCCTTAAATCAATTTACTTTGATAATTATTTATGTGTTATATTAATCTTGAAGTGGATTCATGACTCCATGTTTATAGCTTGTATCTTTCAATATGTCAAAGATAGGAGTTTTGATGAACGAAGGCTCTATTTTCGGTATGATGGAAATGAAACCTATATTCAATGAGAGCATATTCCACAGACATGAAATCCATAGCTCTCTAACAAAGAGTTAATGGTTATCCTTTCAAAGCCATTATTCAGATATTAGAAAATAGAACGAGGCCTCAGTCATCTAGAATGAATTCTCTAATGATAGCCAGAAGATATTCTGTTTGTATGTGTTACAAAAGGAATGAATTCTCTAATGGTGATATATTGGAACTTTGAAATAAAATAATCGAAAGTTAAAACAAAACTAAGCGCTTCATTTGATCATAGATAACTCGTATGGATACACATAATTAAGAGGTCATAAAGAAGACTTACATTTTAAAAGTTTTGTAATATTGTATACTATCAGTGGTGCAGCTTTGGGTCTAGGAATGACATTGAAGTTAATAATTAAACAGATAATTAGTTGGGCATTAATTTATTTGTTATTATTGGAGCTTGATAATATATGTCCATTGGGTCCCATTGCTAGCTCACTAATTCCTTTATAAAAGATTATGCAAACATAGATTACCACAGATAAGAAAGAAGTATACGTGAGTTAAGTCGTTGGGCCTGTCACAGTCCCTACTAGACTGCTAGTGGGTGTAGGCCTACTAGGGTAGGCATCACATCTGCATAATTTCTAAAGAGTTGATTATTTAATTAATTTGGGAAAATTATGATTCAAATTAGTAATTGGGATTTTGAATAATTAATCATTTAATTTGGTATTTGAATCCTAGTTGAATTTGAATTATGGATAATGATTCATAATTATTTAAATTATGTTATTATTTTATATAATAGAGTTCTAATTTAAATTAGAATTAATTGAATTGGAACTATCATAGATGACGCAGATAACTACAGATCCTTACACTATGATTAGTTGGAGAATTTAAATTCCCCAGCTTGTGAGTGGCGTGTACAAGCAGAGGGAATCTTCCTCTGTCTGGCGTGTCTATTAGATAAGAAGAGAGAAAATTTATCTCCTGATCTGATAGGCCTTTTCTCCTACTTCTATAAATAGAAACCTGGGGTCTTCATTTATTCAACTACCTGAGTGCAAGTTAGGAAGTAGTGTTTGACGTGTATGCCCTAAGGAGTAAACATGTAACATGTTTTTGGAGACATTTTTATTAATAAAGAATTTATTTATTTTTTATATACCAAATCTTGTCCTCTTTATGTTTATATTTGTTGAATGTATGTTAAGTAAACTATAAGCTGAGACTGTCGGTCTAAACATTTAAGAATTGGCCATATGATGGACAGATTATGCAGACGGCATGATTCTTAAGGTATCAGTCTAAATCATAAGATCTGTAATCGAGGGAATAAAGTTGGGCATTTTATTCATGCAAAGATTGTTATGTTGTCTATATCCCTATTGGGAGATGGTTTTTCTTGGCCATCGGAGGTGGACTCTGCAAATAGAAACATTGACACATTGTTATAAGTGACATGTGTTGGATCGGGACATAAAATGAATTGATTTGGATTAATAATTCTGTCTCGGTAAATCGATTCACTTTAGACAATCATTTGTTTTGTATCTTAATCTTGAGATAAATAATGGGCCCGTTGTCTTAACTTATTAGGTCTTTTGATGTACCAAAGTTTGACATCCACATTTTATAGTGGTACGCATGCCGGTACGTTGGAGGCATGACTCTTGATTGCGTAGACTTGTTATTCATACACATGGAATCCATAGCTCTTCTTTAGGAGTAGTGATATCCTCTTATATGCGTTATCCTATAATTGAAAAACTAGAGCGCTCAACCATTTGGATACACAAGTGTAACTGAATGGTGTACTGTCTTTAGATGGTAAGTTTTTTGATGGTGAGATAATAGAATGTAAGATAAAAATAATCGGGAAGGTAAGACAGAATTTCTCCATAAACCGATTATGGATAATCCTATGGGGATACGATGCATTATGATATGTCATGGAGACTTAGCTACACGGGCTTCGTAATTCTATATAGTTCGAGAGTGCAGCTTCAAGCTTTTAATGGAGTAGCGTTGAAGTTGATAATTATGAAATGTATATCTGGGATATTGGGTTTCATAATTTTTGAGAGCTTAAACTACATAGGTTTTGGAAAAAATAGTACACAACGGAATTTTAAAAATTTTACATCATAGTATTTTTCAAAACACAAGTTTGACATGCTATATGCATAAATTAACCAGATCTTACTAACCTTTGTGTGCTAAAGAACCCTCATAAAACGTGAAGAGAAGTAACGTTCCAGAAGAGCCTCAACCAACTGGTCTTCTTTGCTATTCTCTATCCACGACCAGAGTGAGTGTGGGCTCACACGTATAGCTCTTCCACCAAGTGACTCCCCTTCCAACCAATCGAGAGAACCTAAAGCAAGTTTTCGTAATTTGTGAACAAAAGCTCTTAAGGAGTTTTCAGATTCTCACCAACAGAGTATCACTCTTAATCTCTCAATTGATCTTTATAACTCATGTGACTTACCCTTTATTTATAGACAGCGGTCCCAGGGTCAGTCCTTATCAGATTAGGTCTCAAAAACTCAAAACAGAATCAAGTTCGGATCAATATCTAATAAGATCTACGTGAAAACATGTGATCTTATCCTTCGCTAATCAGCAGGCCGAACCACCTGAACTACAGGCCGAGCAGGCCCCATCGGTAGGCCGAACACGTCCATTGACAGGCCGAACTGTCGAATAAAAAATCTCGCGAATCTTTATTTTTCATCCGAGATTCTATATGATAAAGTCTCAGTTTTAATTCAAATAACCCAATAGATAAGTTATCTGATCAAAACAACTTTATCTAGATAATCTTTGAGAAAATAAATCAATTCCCAATAATTCTACAAGTTTATCTTGATCTAATTTATCTAAAATTAAATCAACCGATAAACAGACAAGAATTATCCGATCCTTATAATTCAACAAGTTTATCTTGAATTAATTTTTATCATAAAATTAATTCAACCGATAAACAGACATGAATTATTTAATTCTTCTAAATTGCAACCAATCTAATAAATCTGACATAAGTTATCAATTATTGAAAAAACACGCCGTGTCGTTCCAGGATGTTGTGAGCTAGCAAAGGGGACCAAATAGACCTATATAGTTCAAGTTCCCAATAATTATGAAACCCAATATCCCAGATATACATTTCATAATTATCAACTCCAACGCTACTCCACTAAAAGCTTGGAGCTGCACTCTCGAACTACATGGAATTACGAAGCTCGTATAGCTAAGTCTCCATGACATATCATAGTGTATCGTATCCCCATATGATAATCCACAATCGGCTTAAGGACAAGTTCTATCTTACCTTCTTGATTATTTTTATCTTATGTTCCATTATCTCACCATCAGCAAACTTACTATCCAATAACAGTATACCATTCGGTTACACCTATGTATCCAAATGGTTGAGCGCTTCAGTTTTTCAATTACAAGATAACGCATATAAGAGGATATCATTATTCCTAAAGAGGAGCTATAGATTCCATATCTATGAATAACAGGTCTATGCTATCAAAAGTCATGCCTCCAACGTACCAGCATGCATACCACTATTAGGATGTGGATGCCACCCTTTGATACATCAAAAGACATAAGTCAAGACAATGGGCCCACTATTCATCTCAGGATTAAGAAACAACACAAATGATTGTCTACAGTGAATCGATTTGCCGAGACAGAATTATTAATCCAAATTAATTCACTTTATGTCCCGATCTAACACATCATCACCTATGACAAAGTGCCAATGTTTCTATTCACGGAGTCCACCTTTGATGGTCAAGACAAAGCATCTCCCAAAAGGGATATAGACAACATAACAATCTTTGCATGAATAAAGCGCCTAACTTTATTCCCTCGATTGCGGATCTTGTGATTTAGACCATCACCTTAAGAATCGTGTCTTCTGCATAATCCGTCCATCATATGCCTAATTCTTAAGCTTTAGACCGACAGGCTTAGACTTTTGTTTGCTTAACATAAATTCAACAAATATAAACGTATAGATGACAAGATTTGGTATATAAAAAATAAATAAATTCTTTATTGATAAAAATGTCTCTAAAAACTTATTACATTTTTACTCCTTAGGGCATACATGTCTAACAATCTCCCACTTGCACTAAGTGAGTAAATACGACAAATCTCACATCCCCATAGCTTCCACATGCTTTTCGAAGACTCTCCTAGTAAGTGTCTTCGTAAATGGATCAGCTAAATTGTCCTCAGACCCGATCTTGCACACCGTGACATGTCCGCCCTCACCGAAGTCCTTTATCACATGATAATTTCGATCAATATGCTTACTCTTCTTGTGAAATCTTGGTTCCTTAGCATTAGCTATCGCCGCACTGTTATCACAGTACAGTGATACCACCTTATCTATACCAGGAACTACCTCAAGATCCTCAAGGAACTTGCAGAGCCATACTGCTTCTTTTGAAGCATCACTGGCTGCCACATACTCGGCCTCTATCGTTGAATCCGAAGTGCAATCTTGCTTAGCACTTCTCCAACTGATGGCACCGCCGCCAAGAATAAACACAAAACCCGAAGTCGATTTCCTAGAATCCATACAGGATTGAAAATCTGAGTCAGTATATCCTAGAGGAGTTAAGTCCTCACCTAAATATACAAGCATATACCCTCGAGTCCTTCTCAAGTACTTGAAAATATGCTTTACCGCAACCCAATGGTTCGGTCTGGGCTCCCCCTAAAATTGACTTACAATCCCGACCGCATAACTAATATCCGGTCGTGTGCAAAGCATGGCATACATGAGACTACCCACTGCCGAAGCATAAGGCACATTCTTCATGTATTCTCTTTCTTCATAAGACTTTGGAGAGTCTTTCTTAGAAAGAGTAATTCCAGACCTAGATGGTTGCCACCTTTCTTAGAATCCTGCATTGCAAATCTCTTGAGAATTTTATCTATGTACTCGGCCTGGGACAAAGCTATCATTTTGTTCTTCCTATCTCGAAAGATCTAGATACCGTGAACAAAATTAGCCTCACCCAAGTCCTTCATGTCACACTGCTTGGTCAACCATAATTTGACCGATGACAACGCCCCAACATCATTGCCAATTAGCAGAATGTCATCTACATAGAGCAGTAGAAAAACCATCTTCCTATCTTTAATGTGTTTATAAACACATGGTTCATCCACATTTTGTGAGAACCCATAAGTCTTGATCACCTGATCAAATCTTATGTTCTAAGAACAGGAAGCTTGCTTAAGTCCATAATTTGACTTTAGCAGCCTACAAACCTTACCCTCTTGACCCGTGACCTTTAACCCGTCTGGTTGTTCCATATAAATGGACTTATCAAGATAGCCATTTAGAAAAGCCATCTTGACATCCATCTGCCAAATCTCGTAGTCGAGAGCGGCAGCTATGGACAAGAGAATCCGGATGGACTTAAGCATGGCTATAGGTGAAAAGGTTTCTTCATAATCGATTCCTTCCTTTTGCATATAACCCTTAGCTACCAATCTAGCCTTAAAGGTTTTGACCTTTCCATCCACTCCTCTTTTCCTCCTGTAGATCCACTTACACCCTATGGGTTTTACCCTTTCGGGAAGATCCACAAGCTCCCAGACCTGATTAGTCTCCATAGACTTCATCTCAATGTTCATGGCCTTTGTCCAGAGTTTTGAATCAACATCCTCAATAGCTTCTGTGTAAGTATAAGGATCCCTATCATGTTCATCCAGTTCAGACAAAAAACCTCCCCACTGAACATATACCTCTCAGATTGACGCCCGATCCTCCCACTACGCCAAAGCACCTGAGGTTGTTGTTCAGGTTTGTTTGGTTTTTCTACACTGATCAGAATGGTTTCATTCGGAACCTCCTAAGTGATCGGATCACTTCTTAACTCCTCAAGCACCACTTTGCTTCGAGGTTTAAAGTCGTTCATGTAACTCTCCTCAAGGAAAGTTGCATTAGTTGAAATCATGACTTTATTTTTCTTTGGGTTATAAAAATAACCCCCTTTAGTCCCTTTTGGATATCCTACAAATACACAAACTTCCAAACGTGCTTCTAACTTATTCGGATCCTTAAACAGGACATGAGCCGAACATCCCCATATGCGAATATGGTTTAAGGATATCTTTCTACCCGCCCACAACTCGTGAGGAGTTTTAGGGACCGATTTTGAAGAAACATTGTTCAAAAGATAACATGCCGTTTATAGTGCATATCCCCAAAAGGATAAAGGCAATGATGAATAACTCATCATGGACCTAATCATGTCCAACAAAGTCCCATTTCTTCTCTCCGCTACACCATTCTGCTCTGGAGTGCCCGGCGCAGTCAAATAAGATAAAATCTCATTCTCTAATAAGTGTCTCAAGAACTCATCAGAAAGGTATTCCCTACCTCGATCGGATTGAAGTGCCTTTATGGGTCTACCCAATTGCTTTTCCACTTCAGCCCGAAACTCCTTGAAACTGTCAAAAGTTTCACTTTTGTGGTGCATCAGGTACACATACCCATATCTTGAGTAATCGTCAATAAAAGTGACGAAGTACTCATACCTTCCTCGTGCCCGGATGTTCATCGGTCCGCAAACATCACTATGCATAAGTTCTAGAACCCCTTCGGCCCTATTGCCCTTAGACCCGAATGGTCTTTTGGTCATTTTACCCTCCAAACAAGATTCACATTGAGGTATAGATTCCACCTCTAAGTGACTTAAAAGTTCATCCCTTACCAACCTTTGAATCCTATTCATGTTAATATGACCAAGGCGCAAATGCCAAAGATAAGTTTTATTAGAGTAAGAAGTTTTAAGTCTTTTAGAGTTATTATCATTCATCTCAGCATTAAGTAATAAGTCCATCTTAGGTTTGATAAAATATAGATTATTTTGCATCCGTCCAGAACAGATAAAAGATTTGTTTTCACGAATTACCACTTTATCATTAAAAGAAACCAAGTAGGAGTCTTTAAACAAACAAGCTACACAAATTAAATTCCTTTTAAATTTAGGAACATAAAAATAGTCTTGCAAAAATAAATTCCTATAATTATCAAAGTAAAGATGGACGTCTCCCACTGCTTCCGCTGAGACCAACGATCCATCGCCCATCTGAAGCATGAAGTCCTCATGCAGTAGACTTCTCGTTTCTTTGAACCCCTGCAGAGAAACACAAACATGATTAGTTGCATCGGAATCTATGACCCAAATGTCACTTGATTCCTCATCCAAACAAGTTTCTAAATACAGAAGATCACATCTACCTCCTTTGGAAAGGAAGTCCTTGCAATGCTTCTTGATATGCCCGACCTTTCCACAAAAGAAGCACTTAAGCTTCTTTGGGTTCTTCTTCTTCTTCTTCTTGCTCTTGGTGCTAGTAGGAATAGAAGACTTCCCGTTCTTGGCCCGTTGCTTCTTTCCATTCCCAGAGTTGAGATTGGAACTAGAAGCAACTACCGTGTTGGTCTCACCACCCGCAGGAGACTCCCTGATCAGCAGTTCGAACTCCTGTAACTGTTTCATCAATTCTGTCAAGGTCATATCCCGTCTATTGCTTCAATTAAAAGTAGCTCTAAATGGAATAAA
Organism: Artocarpus heterophyllus; assembly: GCA_025403435.1. Classification (NCBI taxonomy): domain Eukaryota; kingdom Viridiplantae; phylum Streptophyta; class Magnoliopsida; order Rosales; family Moraceae; genus Artocarpus; species Artocarpus heterophyllus. The sequence continues at coordinate 25,980,282 of CM046334.1, forward strand.
TTCCTTTGATAGAGTCTCAAAGACCATAGTCATCTGAGTTTCAGCATCGATGTCGGCTCCATTGGTTTAAGCCTCAGCGAGCTAACCCATGACCAATATCATATGCTCCTTTACAGATGTCCCCGACCTCTGTCTACAGTTTAGAAGTTTCTGAAGCACCCCTTGCCACTTTGTTATGGCCTAGCCTCCAAACATATCCTCAAGATTATCCAAGATCTGCTTTGTAGTCTCATAATCCTGATGTTGAGCCTGCATCACATTATTCATGCTGGCCATAACATAGCAGCGGGCCTGATCATTAGCATCTTTACAGTGATCATACGCTTGGAATTAATCATTAGTTGAGTCTCCCATAGGCTCGGGAGGACAAGGGGTTGTCAGTATATATTTCAGTTTCTCAAAGGACAGGACGATATCCAGGTTCCGTTTTCAATCATTATAGTTCTCGCCGGTTAATAGGTTTTTGTCAAGTATCGATGATAAAGCACTTTTAGACATTTTTAATCTACAATAAAGAATCATATACCAAACATAAGCAAACATATAATAATTTAGTAAGATAACACAATCATGTAAAAAATACAAATGTGTTTATGTGTCAAAACCTTGAAAATATCACAACCTTACAACGATAATTCCTAACTCAGAATTTAACAAGCTCCTAGGGGAGTCATACCAAATTCAATCAGGAACACGGATCCCCTCCTGATTAGTATATGCCATCCAGGATCTGTATGATCTAGCATATATTAATAATCGTTTCTTTGGCCATTAATTTTATTAACAGAGCTCCTAGGGGAAGTTAATAATAAAATTAACGTGAGTGTATAACCATCATTTCAATATTTTATCTATGATTTACAATCACCACATAGGGGTGTGCAACCATAAATCATGCTAAAATACCTTATCCTCTCAGAGATCCAATTGGTACATGATAGAAATTCCTTCCTAGGGGTCGGGACCACCATGTTCTGCCTATGGACCAACGATGGAGGCCTTAGGTTCTCTCTTTGAAAACCTTCTCCCACTCAATCTTTTGAAATCAAGGTTTTATTTTAAGGATATGCATGAACAATTTTAATATGAGTGGCACTTCCTATTCTATATGACATGTTATCAATATACATGCCTAATCAGATTATAATGCAAACAAGTAAAGTAGTCAAGCAAAGCTACAAGCAAAATAATAAATAACTGTAATATTATGGCTCCATCCTAGAGAATAGAAAACTAAGATTACAAGAGAATAATCGAGACATATTATCTATTATTCATCCTTGAATCCTCAAGCTGTATCCTTCTTCATGTAATTCCCATCTTCAAGTCTTCAATCCCATATGGCTCGAATACTTCATATATCCGGTCATATCCAAATTTAATTTTTCTCATAATTGTCCCAAAAATAAAATTAAAACTGCATTAGAAAAACTGCACCTTTTTTGGAAATTTTCCAGCTCTCGGTCGACAAGCCGATATGGGTGATCAGCCTGCCGGTCATGTAAGAGCCTCTTGATTTCTGCCCCACTGACGGCCTACCGAACCTCAGGTTCGGCTTGCCGATCTGTGACCATCGGCCTGTCGAATTGGTGTGTTCGGCATGCCGACCGAGCAAAAATCTTTCATTCTAGAAAAAATAATTTTTTTAATGCAATTTATCAATTTTATTTTTAACAATTCAAAAAAAAATTAGAGACTCAAGAAATACCTGTGTGAGCCATCATCCTTCTTCTAGATCCTTCTTCTCTGAATAATTATTTAATTACAAAAATCTTACAAATTTAAAAATAAATAAAAATTCCTAGACGGAGATGATAGTCCGCCATCTAATTACATGAAAAACCTAGATACACATTCTAACATCTAAGGAACCATAATCGGCATAAATTAATTAATTAATTAATAATTAAATAATAATTTAATCAACCATAATTAATTAATGAACATTCACCATATAATTCATGACAACATATATAATATATAGAAACCTAGAGTGCCAACTCTCTATAAAATTAAATTCAAGCATAGGAGAGATTAAGATCACAAAATTTATACATATAGTATGATCACAAACTCGTAAATTTATGTAAAAACCAAAGCTCTAATACCAATTGTTGAAAAAAATAGTACGCAGTAGAATTTTAAAAATTTTGCATCAGAGTATTTTCCAAAACACAAGTTTGACATGCTATATGCATAAATTAATCGGATCTTACTAACCTTTGTGTGCCGAAGAACCCTTGCAAAACGTGAAAAGAAGTAACGTTCTAGAAGAGCCTCAACCAACTAGTCTTCTTTGATATTCTCTATCCACAACCGGAGTGAGTGTGGGCTCCCACGTACAGCTCTTCCACTAGGTGACTCTCCTTCCAACCAATCGAGAGAATCCAAAGCAAGTGTTCGTAATTTGTGAACAAAAGCTCTCAGGGAGTTTTCAGATTCTCAACAGCAAAGTACCACTCTTAATCTCTCAATTGATCTTAATAACTCATGTGACTTACCATCTATTTATAAACGACAGTCCCAGCGCCAGTCCTTATCAGATTAGGTCTCAAAAACTCAAAACAAAATCAAGTGCAGATCAATATCTGATAAGATCTGCGTGAAAATGCGTGATCTTATCCTTCGCTGATCGACATGCCAAACCACCAGATCGGCAAGCCGAACAGGCCTCATCTGCAGGCCGAACACATCCATCGGTAGGCCAAACTGTCGAATAAAAAATCTCGCGAATCTTTTATTTTCCATCTGAGATTCTATAGGATAAAGTCTCGGTTTTATTTAAATAACCCAATAGATAAGTTATCTGATCAAAACAACTTTATCTAAATAATCTCTAAGAAAATAAATCAATTCCTAATAATTCTACAAGTTTATCTTGATCTAATTTATCTAAAATTAAATCAACCGATAAACAAACAAAAATTATCCGATCCTTATAATTCAACAAGTTTATCTTGAATTAATTTTTATCACAAAATTAATTCAACCGATAAATAGACATGAATTATTTGATTCTTTCAAATTTCAACAAATTTAATAAATCTAACATAAGTTACCAATTATTAGAAAAGTACGTCGTGTCGTTCTAGGATATTATGAGCTAGCAAAGGGGACCAAATGGACCTATATAGTTCAAGCTCCTGACAATTATAAACCCAATATCCCAGATATACATTTCATAATTATCAACTCCAACGCTACTCCACTAAAAGCTTGGAGCTGCACTTTCGAACTACGTAGAATTACGAAGCTCGTATAGCTAAGTCTCGATGACATATCATAGTGTATCGTATCCCCATATGATAATCCACAATCGGCTTAAGGACAAGTTCTGTCTTACCTTTTCAATTATTTTTATCTTGCATTCTATTATCTCACCATCAGAAAACTTACTATCCAATGACAGTATACCATTCGGTTATACCTATGTATCCAAATGGTTGAGCGCTCCAGTTTTACAATTACAAGATAACGCATATAAGAGGATATCATTACTCCTAAAGATGAGCTATGGATTCCATATCTATGAATAACAGGTCTACGCTATCAAGAGTCATGCCTCCAATATACCGGCATGCATAACACTATTAAGATGTGGGTGTCACCTTTTAGTACATCAAAAGACACAAGTCAAGACAACGGGCCCGCTATTCATCTTAGGATTAAGAAACAACATAAATGATTGTCTAAAGTGAATCAATTTGCCGAGATAGAATTATTAATCCAAATCAATTCACTTTATGTCCCGATCTAACACATCGTCATCTATGACAACGTGCCAATGTTTCTATTCATGGAGTCCACCTCCCATGGTCAAGACAAAGCATCTCCCAAAAAGAATATAGACAACATAATAATCTTTGCCCGAATAAATCGCCCAACTTTATTCCCTCGATTACAGATCTTATAATTTTGGACCATCACCTTAAGAATCGTGTCTTTCGCATAATCCATCCATCATATGCCCAACTCTTAAGGTTTAGACCAACAGTCTTAAAATTTTATTTGCTTAACATATATTCAACAAATATGAATGTATAGAGGACAATATTTGGTATATAAATAATAAATAAATTCTTTATTTATAAAAATGTCTCCAAAAACTTATTACATTTTTACTCCTTAGGGCATACATGTCTTACAATAGGTCCATTTGGTCCCTTTTGCTAGCTCACAAAAATCCTGTAACGATATGGCGTATTTTTTCAATAATTGGTGACTTATGTCAGATTTATCAGATTGGCTGAAATTCAGTAAAATTAGATAATTCATGTTTGTTTATCAATTGAATTAATTTTGTGATAAAATTAATTCAAGATAAACTTGTTGAATTATCAGGATCAAATAATTCATGTCTGTTTATCGGTTGGATTAATTTTAAATAAATTCAAGATAAACTTATTGAATTATCAAAAATATTTATTTTCCTAGAGATTATCTAGATATGACTATTTTAATCAGATAACTTCTCTATTGGGTTATTTGAATTAAAACTGAGGCTCTATGCCTAGAATCTCGGGTGGAAAATAAAGATTTGCAGAAAACTTTTTATCACAAGTTCGGCAGGCCGATCTTTAAGTTTGGCCTATCGATTGAGGAGGATCGATAGGCCGATCTGCCAGTTTGGCCTGCCGATAGGGCGACAAAAAGAACACGTGTTTTCATACAGATTTTATCAGATATTGATTCTGATTTGATTCTAATTTGAATTTTTGATGCCTTATTTGATAAGGACTGACTCTTAGGCCCAACCTCTATAAAAGGGGAGTGAGTCTCATTATTATTCAGATCAATTAAGAAATCTAGAGTGAGACTCTGCTAATGAGACTCTACAACTCACGAAAAGCTATTGTTCATAAATCACCAACTATAGCTTTGGGAATTTCTCAACTAGCTGGAAAGAGAGCCACCTGGTGGAAAAGCTGAATGACGTGAGCCCATACTCACTTTGATCATGGATAGAGAATAGCAAAGAAAGCCAGTTGGTTGAGGTCCTTCTAGAATGTGACTTCTCTTCATTGATTACAGGAGTTTTTTGGCATACAAAGGTTAGTAAGATCTAGTTAATTTACGCATATAACGTGTCAAACTTGTATTTTGAAAAATACTCTGATATAAAAATTTTAAAATTTCGCTACGTATTATTTTTCCAATGATTGGCATCATAGCCATGGTTTTTACATAAATTTGCAAGTTTATGATCATGTCGTATGAATAGATTATGTGATCTTTATCTCTCCTATGGTTCAATTTAATTTTTTAGAGAGTTGGCACTCTAGGGTTTCTATATATTTTTATGTTGCCATGGATTATATGGTGAATGTTTATTAATTAATTATGGTTGATTAAATTATTATTTAATTATTTGTTAATTAATTAATTTATACCAGTTATGGTTCCTTAAAGGTTAGAATGTGTATCTAGGTTTTTCATGTAATTAGATGACGGACTATTATCTCCGTCTAGGAATTATTATTTAATTTTAAATTTGTAAAAATTGTGTAATTGAATAATCATTTGGATAAGACAGATCTAAAAGATAGATAATAACGTTTTCAGGTATTTCTTGAGTCTCTAATTTTATGTTTTTGAATTGTTGAAAATAAAATTGAAAAACTATATAAAAATGTATTTTCTGGATGTTACGATTTATGCTCGTTTGGTAGGCTAATGGTCATAGATCGACAGGCCGGACTCTGGGTTCAGTAGGCTGTCAACAAGGTAGAAATCTGCTGGCTTAGGTGGCATGCCAAACTTTCAGGTTTGGTAGGCCGAACTATCATGATCGTCAGATCGACAAGCTGCTGGATTATGACAGGCAGGCCAATCACACAAATCGGTATGCTAAAAGTGGGCTGGAAATTTTTCAAGAAAATGTGCAGTTTTTGATACAGTTTTAATTTTATTTTAGGAAAAATCTAAGAAACATTAAATTTGGATATGATCGAAAATATGGAGTTTTTTTATCTATGTGGGATTGAAGACTTGAAGATGGACCTTACATGAAGAAGGATACAACTTGAAGAATCAAGGATGAAGAATCGGTAATATGTTTCAATTATTCTCTTGTAATCTTTATTTTCTATTCTTTAGGTTGGAACCATAATATTATGGTTATTTATTATTATTTTGCTTGTAGCATTGCTTTATTGCTTTACTTGTCTAGATTATAATATGATTTGGTATTTATATTGACAACATATCATATAGAATAGGGAGTGTTGGTCAATTAAAAATTGTCCATGCATATTTTTAAAATAAAACCTTGATTTCAAAAGATTGAGTCAGAGAAGGTTTTCGGAGAGAGGACCTAAGGCCTCCATCGTTGGTCCATAGGTAGCACATAGTGGTTCTGACCCCTAAAAAAGGACTTCATTATGTACCGGGTTGGATCTCCAAGAAGATAAGGTATTTTAGCATGATTTACGATTGCATAACCCTAGGTGGTGATTATAAATCATGGATAAAATATTGAAATGATAGGTACACACTCATGTTAATTTTATTATTAACCTCCCTTAGGAGCTCTGTTGGTAAAATTAATGGCCAAAGAAATGATTATTAATATATGCTGGATCATACGGGTCTTGGATGGCATATATCAATCAGGAGGGGATTTGTGTTCCTGATTGAATTTGGCATGACTCTTCTAGGATCTTGTTGAATTCTAAGTTGGTAATTATCGTTGCAAGGTTGTGATATTTTCAAGGTTTTGACACATAAACACATTTGTATGTTTTTACCTGATTGTGTTATCTTACTAAATAATCATACTATGTTTGGTATATGATTCTTTATTGTAGATTAAAAATGTCTAAAAATGTTTTATCATCGATACTTGACAAAAACCAATTAACCGATGAGAATTATAACGATTGGAAATAAAACCTGGATATCGTCCTGTCCTTTGAGAAATTGAAATATGTACTGACAACCCCTTGTCCTCCCAAGCCTGCGGGAGACTCAAGTAATGAGCAATTCCAAGCGTATGATCGCTAGAAAGATGCTAATGATCAGGCCCGCTGCTATGTTATGGCCAGCATGAACAACGTGCTGCAGGCTCAACATCAAGATTATGAGACTGCAAAGCAGATCTTGGATAATCTTGAGGTTATGTTTGGAGGCCAGGCTATAACAAAGTGGCAAGGGGTGCTTCGGAAACTTCTTAACTATAAACATAGACCGGGAGCGTCTGTAAAGGAGCACATGATGTTGGTCATAGGTTATCTCGCTGAGGCACAAACCAATGGAGCCGACATCGATGCTAAAACTCAGATGACTATGGTCTTTAAGACTCTATCTATGGAGTTTATCCCATTTAAAGCTATTTTTAATTTAAGTAATAGGTGGGATATGCCTTAACAAAATTAATAAAACAGTTACAAGAGTTTGAACTGCTGATTAGGGAGTCTCTTGCTGGTGGCGAGGCTAATTTGGTGGTGCTTCTAGTTCCAATCCTAACCCTAGGAATGGAAAGAAACAACAGGCTAAGAACGAGAAGTCTTCTATTGCTGCTAACAACAAGAACAAGAAGAAGAAGAAGAAGAACTTGAAGAAGCTAAAGTGCTTCTTCTGCAGGAAGGTCGGGCACATCAAGAAAAATTGCAAGGACTTACTTTTCCGATGAGGTAGGTGTGATCTTCTATATTTGGAAACTTGTTTAGTTGAGGAATCTAGTGATATTTAGATCATAGATTCTAAAGCAACTAATCATGTTTGTGTTTCTTTGCAGGGGTTCAAATAAATGAGAAGTCTGCTTCATGAAGACTTCATGCTTTGGATAAGCGATGAATCCTTGGTCTTAGCTGAAGGAGTGGTAGACGTCCATCTACATTTTGATAATTATAGGAATTTAATTTTGTGAGATTTATTTTATGTTCCTAAACTTAAAAGGAATTTAATTTCTATAGCTTGTTTATTTAAAGACTCCTATTTGGTTTCTTTTAATAACAAAGTGATGATTCATAAAAACAAATCTTTTATCTGTTCTGAATGGATGCAAAATAATCTATATTTTATCAAACCTAAGATGGATTTACTACTTAATGCTGAGATGAATGATAATAACTCTAAAAGACTTAAAACTTCTCACTCTAATAAAACTTATCTTTGGCATTTGCGCCTTGGTCATATTAACCTGAATAGGATTTAAAGGTTGGTAAGGGATGGACCTTTAAGTCACTTAAAGGTGGAATCTATACCTCAATTTGAATCATGTTTAGAGAGTAAAATGACCAAAAGACTATTCGGGTCTAAGAGCAATAAGGCCAAAGGGGTTCTAGAACATGTCCATAGTGATGTTTACGGACCGATGAACATCTGGGCACAAGGAGGGTATGAGTACTTCGTCATTTTTATTGACGATTACTCAAGGTATGGGTATGTGTACCTAACGTACCACAAAAGTGAAACTTTTGACAAATTCAAGGAGTTTTGAGCTGAAGTGGAAAAACAATTGGGTAGACCCATAAAGGCACTTCTATCCGATCGAGGTGGAGAATACCTTTCTGATGAGTTCTTAGGACACTTATTAGAGAATGCAATTTTATCCCATTTGACTGTGCCGGGCACTCCATGCAAAATGGCATAACGGAGTGAAGAAATAGAACTTTATTGGACATGGTCAGGTCCATGATGAGTTATTCATAATTACCTTTATCCTTTTGGGGATATGCACTACAAACCGCATGTTATCTTTTGAACAATGTGTCTTCAAAATCAGTTCCTAAAACCCCTCACGAGTTTTGGACGGGCAAGAAGACATCTTTAAACCATATTCACATATGAGGATGTCCGGCTCATGTCCTGTTTAAGGATGCAAATAAGTTGGAAGCACATTCAAAAGTTTGCGTGTTTATAGGATATTCAAAAGGGACTAAAGGGGGTTATTTTTATAATCCAAAGGAAAATAAAGTCGTGGTTTGAACTCATGCAACTTTCCTTAAGGAGAGTTACATGGACGACTTTAAGCCTCAAAGCAAAATGGTGATTGAGGAGTTAAAGAGTGATCCAATCACTTTGGGGGTTCCAGTAGAAACCACTCCAATCGGTGTAGAAAAACCAAACGAACCCGAACAACAACGTAAGGGGCTTCATCGTAGTGGGAGAATCGGGCGTCAACCCGAGAGGTATATGTTCAATGGTGAGGCCTTTTTGGCTGAACTGGATGAATATGACAGGGATCCTTACACTTATGCAGAGGCTATAGAGGATGTTGATTCAAAACTCTAGACAGAGGCCATGAACACAGAGTTGGAAGTCTATGGAGACAAATCGGGTCTGGGAGCTTGCGGATCTTCCCAAAGGGGTAAAACCCATAAGGTGTAAATGGATCAACAAGAGGAAAGAGGAGTAGATGGAAAAGTTGAAACCTTTAAGGCTAGACTAGTAGCTAAGGGTTACATGCAAAAGGAAGAAATCGATTACGAGGAAACCTTTTCGCCTGTAGCCATGCTTAAGTCCATCTAGATTCTCTTGTCCATAGCTGCCGCTCTCGACCACAAGATTTGGCAAATATATGTCAAGACGGCCTTTCTAAATGGCTATCTTGATGAGGCTATATATATGGAACAACCAAATGGGTTTAAGGTCAAAGGTCAAAAGGGTAAGGTTTGTAAGCTACTAAAGTCAATATATGGACTCAAGCAGGCTTCTTGTTCTTGGAACATAAGATTTGATTAAGTGATCAAGACTTATGGGTTCTCACAAAATATGGATGAACCATGTGTGTACAAACACATTAAGGATGGGAATATGGTTTTTCTACTGCTCTATGTAGATAACATTATACTAATTGGCAATGACATTAGGTCATTGTCATCGGTCAAATTATGGTTGACCAAGCAGTTTGACATGAATAACTTGGGTGAGCCTAATTTTGTTCTCAATATCCAGATTTTTTGGAATAGGAAGAATAAAATGATAGCTTTGTCACAAGTCAGCTACACAGATAAAATTCTCAAGAGGTTTGCAATGCAGGATTCCAAGAAAGGTGGGCAACCATCTAGGTCTGGAATTACTCTTTCTAAGAAAGACTCTCCAAAGTCTGAAGAAGAAAGAGAATACATGAAGAAGGTGCTTTATGCTTCGGTAGTGGGTAGTCTCATGTATTGGGTTGCGGTCAAGCATATTTTCAAGTACACGAGAAGGACTCGAGGGTATATGCTTGTGTATTTGGGTGAGGACTTAACTCTTCTAGGATACACTAATTCAGATTTCCAATCCTGTCTGGATTCGAGGAGATTGACTCAAGTTTTGTGTTTACTTTGGGCAATAGTGCCATTTGGAGAAGTGTGAAGCAAGATTGTACTTCGAATTCAACGATGGAGGCCAAGTATGTGGCAGCTAGTGATGCTTCGAAAGAAGCAGTATGGCTCCGCAAGTTTCTTGGGGATCTTGAGGTAGTTCCTAGTATGCATAAGGCGATATCATTGTACTGTGATAACAGTGCAGTGGTAGCTAATGCTAAGGAACCAAGATTTCACAAGAAAAGCAAGCATATTGATTGAAAGTATCATGTGATAAAGGACTTCGTCGAGGGCGGGCATGTCACGATATGCAAAATCACGTCAGTGGATAATTTAGTTAATTCATTCACAAAGACACTTACTGGGAGAGAGTCTTCGAGAGACATGTGGAAGCTATGGGGATACGAGATTTGCCATATTTACTCACCTAGTGCAAGTAGGAGATTGTTAAACATGTATGCCCTAAGAAATAAAAATATAACATGTTTTTGGCAACATTTTTATCAATAAATAATTTATTTATTATTTATATACCAAATCTTATCCTCTTTGTATTCATATTTGTTGAATATATATTAAGCAAACAATAGTCTAAGATTGTTGGTCTAAACCTTTAAGAATTAGGCATATGATGGACAGATTATGCAAAAGACACGATTCTTAAGGTGATAGTCTAAATCATAAGATCCGCAATCGAGGAAATAAAGTTGAGCGCTTTATTCATGCAAAGATTGTTATGTTGTCTATATCCCTATTAGGATATGGTTTATCTTGGCCATCAGAGGTGGACTTCACGAATAGAAATATTGACACATTGTCATAAGTGATGATGTGTTGGATCAGGAAATAAAGTGAATTGATTTGGATTAATAATTTTGTCTCGACAAATCGGTTCACTTTACACAATCATTTGTATTGTATCTTAATCCTGAGATGAATAGTGGGCCCGTTGTCTTGACTTATTATGTCTTTTGATGTATCAAAGAGTGACATCTATATTTTATAGTGGTACGCATGCCGGTACGTTGGAGGCATGACTCTTAATTGCGTAGACTTGCTATTCATAGACATGGAATCCATAGCTCCTCTTTAGGAGTAGTGATATCCTCTTACATGCGTTATCCTGTAATTAAAAAACTAGAGCGCTCAACCATTTGGATACATAGGTGTAACCGAATGGTGTATTGTCTTTAGATGGTAAGTTTTCAGATGGTGAGATAATGGAATGTAATAAAAAAATAATCGGGAAGGTAAGACAAAATTTTTCCTTAAGCCGATTATGGATAATCCTATAGGGATACGATACATTATGATATGTCATGGAGACTTAGCTACACGGGTTTCGTAATTATATATAGTTCAAAAGTGTAGTTCCAAGCTTTTAGTGGAGTAGCATTGAAGTTGATAATTATGAAATGTATATCTAGGATATTGAGTTTCATAATTATCGGAAGCTTGAACTATGTAGGTCACTTTGGTCCCCTTTGCTAGCTCACAAAATCCTGTAACGATACGACGTATTTTTTCAATAACTAGTGACTTATGTTAGATTTATCAGATTGGCTGAAATTTTGTAAAATCAGATAATTCATGCTTGTTTATCAGTTGAATTAATTTTATGATAAAATTAATTCAAGATAAACTTGTTGAATTATCGGGATCAGATAATTCATATCTGTTTATCGGTTGGATTAATTTTGAATAAATTCAAGATAAACTTGTTGAATTATCAGGAATATTTATTTTCCTAGAGATTATCTAGATGTGATGGTTTAATTAGATAACTTCTCTATTGGTTTATTTGAATTAAAACTGAGGCTCTATGCCTAGAATCTCAGGTGAAAAATAAAGATTCGTAGGAAAATTTTTATCGCAAGTTCAGTAGATCGATCTTTAAGTTTGGCCTGCCAATTGAGGAGGATCGGCAGGCCGATCTTCCAATTTGGCCTACCGACCAGGCGATAAAAGGAACATGTGTTTGCATGCGGATTTTATCAAATATTGATTCTGGTTTGATTCTTATTCGAATTTTTGAGGCCTTATCTGATAAGGACTGACTCCTAAGCCCAACCTCTATAAAAGGAGTGTGAGTCTCATTATTATTCAGATAAGTTAAGAAATCTAGAGTGAGACTCTGCTTATGAGACTTTGCAACTCCTAGAAAGCTGTTGTTCACAAATCACAAACTATAGCTTTGGGTATTTCTCAACTGGTTTGAAGGAGAGCCACCTAGTGGAAAAGCTAAACAACGTGAGCCCACACTTACTTCAGTCGTGGCTAGAGAATAGCAAAGAAGGCCAGTTGGTTAAGGTCCTTCTAGAACGTTACTTCTCTTCATTGATTACAGGAGCTTTTCAGCACACAAAGGTTTGTAAGATCTAGTTAATATATGCATATAACATGTCAAACTTGTATTTTGGAAAATATTCTTATATAAAAATTTTAAAATTTCGCTGCATACTATTTTACCAACAAGTAGAACTTAGATTACTCATTTTTAATAGTCCTTGTTCTTTAACACTTGAGTGGTTAGAAGGAGTACAACTGTGGTGGAGAGTTGCTAAGTTATGCCCGTACACACAACGATGTAAAGGAAGAGGATAACATTGAAGATCTGATGGTAGAGATTCGTTCTTGAAGAATTATTCAATCAAAAGTGTTGTTTTCGGTCTCCAACTGATATGCTAAATTATATTTAATTTATTGTTATAGCATTATAAATTAGTTTGCTAGTGATTAAATGAAAATTTTTAAAATTATACCGCATCACTGGACCGATTTTTCCAACAAGGAAAACGCTTAACCTTAAATGTTGACCCATGTAATATTTTATTGAATTTATAAAGAGGCAATTGAGGATACTTAGTGCATTAGAGTATTTCTCAATGTACTATTATTTTGAAATTCTCATAACTTGAAATTTTAAGTTATTAACTGTTTGAAACTTTCTCCGTCTTAGATCATAGTGAAAGATTACCAATCATATCATTATGTTTAGTTAGACTATAAAAGTCAAATTTGACAGTATTAATATCATATTATACTAAGAATTCTTCTATATTGGAATTCCATGTATCATACTGCTCAAAATTTTCTTCCCCATATGGTCACACCTTTTTATTATTCATCTCACTTTTTGTCCCCCTTTTTCAGCTATTCCTTAAATAGTATAATGCATTATTACTTTAAGGGACAAAATCCACTTTTGTGGTGTGTTTTTTGACCTAGTTGTCCTTAGGCTTTCACAGTCTAATTCTTCGTAGCTCTCCAATAACTTGATCTGCTTGATCTCAGTCAGAGACTCAGTCTCCAAACAAATTATTTCTAATATTAATCAATCAAACATTTAATATGGACCAAAATAGATCTAAAAACTGCGTCTAAACTTAGGTCATGATTTCCTTCTCTTAAGTCAAGTAAGACTTGGTTGTTGGAAGGGTCCAATAAGACTCAGTTGTTAGAAAGGTCCAATCCTGGTCCACTAATGACAGAAAAATTCTTTGGCATTAATTAATATTAAATTTCTCTAGCTGTATGCAAGTCAACAATGTAATGTAATTGCATTAGAGTGTTTATCAGAACACTGATATTGCAATACTTATTCTTGAAATTCTTATACATTGAATTTCAAGTTCCTTATTTATCGAACTTCCTTTACCTCAAACTGAGGTAAAAGATTTATAGTCTCGAACAAAGTTCTAACAACCTGTCATTATGCTTAACGATACTGCATAATATCGAATTTATCACTAATATAGAATCACAAAGTTTTAAGCTATAATTCTATAATTCTACATTCATAAGACAACATGTTAGGGTCATAAGAAACCTGACTTAAGTACTAGAATTATTTTGGACATAGCTTATCAGATGCTTACTTATTAGTTCGTAATTTTGCTTGGACCGTTAAGAATATAATGACTTATCTAAAGTTAAATAGTTTCTTAAACCTTTGCACTCTCATGATCGGTTCATCTTATTATCTACTATCATTGTATACTGTTAAGCCATTTATCTCATGGCTTATGGATACTCCTCAATTATCCTTATCATATATTGCATAATAAAACTTGCAATATGGTGTTTCTTCATGTCATTCTAGTATGAACATGAACTTATAGATCTTAAATTTAGGTTTCCTTATGAAATTAGTAACATAATTATGAAAAAATCCATAACTAATACACTTATTTATTGTTGAATTTTCCTGGACATTACATTTAGAAACTGAATGAAATCAACCATGTGATACTCATATGCTTACTTAATGATTGTTATTTGAAACAAATCAAGCCTAAATAAATAAAACTGTAGCACCCCCTTATGGACGTTACAGATATCGTTATATTCATTTCTTACATACTTTTATTTTAGGATAAACTATTTTATAAAAGACAATTTGAAAACATAAAAGTTAATTGATAACATGATTAAGAAATCATACCCAGGATCCATGCATTTTTTTTTTTTACATTCAATAACTTAATCCATAATAATAATAATAATTCATAAACCTTCTTAGTAAATAAAATATACCAATTAATAAAGTCATAATTTAAAATAAAACGTCACAACATTTTTAATTCAAACTGCGAATTTTAAATCATCTTTTAAAAAATCTTCATTCTCGATTCGGCAGGCCGAACCTGTTACTTTGGCAGGCCGAACTGGATCGGCAGGTCAAAGTTCACCCATCGGCAAGCCGCCCGAGGCTCTGCAAAACAGGGTTTTAAACTTTGCTAAGATCGACAGGCCGATCATCATTGTTCGGCAGGCCGACCGATTTAAAAAAAATGTTAGAAATCTAATTTAAAGACAAGATTCAATACGTCAATATGCGGAAGATCATATACTTAATAAGAATAAAGTAAAATAATAAAACATGGTTCGTGCTTTCTTTAAAACCTTAACAAATAAACTTGTTCAAATTGTAAATCATAGTTTAAATCATAAAACTTGCTTCTTCGGCGTTCTTCCGATTACAATTCATCCTGCTTAGCTCACACGCCTTTCCACGCCCTCCGCCTAGTCCATAACCTTCTTACCCTTATCTGCAACATGATATAAACTGAATAAGCTAAAGCTTAGTAAGTACATTTCATTTCTTACAACTTAAAACATTTTATGAACAACAACATCATCATCAACATAATAGTGCACTAGGCACAAATTTCATATGGAACATATCTTTCATAACATTGACCAAATTAAAACTTATTCCATTTTATCTTAAGGGCCCAAGTGTTGCACCATAATCATCATTGTAAGCGAACCGTCATGAGAGGAGAAGGGTAGCTAATCCTAAACCAAACATGACATCATAACATAACATTGGTGTGCAACACTTATTTAGTTGATACATATATATTCATATATAACTTTCATGCTTTGAAATACGTCATTATCATACATGCATAACTTTTGAACATAAAAATCTTTCATAAGAAATCTTTAAATGAAATAATCATAAAATCATCATAGATATCATCATGAACATAATTTCAAACCTTATAAAACATATCATGTTGCAGGTGAGAATGTACTTACTTTTTTAGTTAGCTTACTTAACCTTAATTTTGTTGGTGACAATGCCGCGGTCTCGATGTGCTCACTTCATATTATGTTCATGTCACACGTTCATAAAAAAAAATGGCAATTAACATATATTTTCAATGAAGTAATCACCACAACATATCATCCATTACCATATATCATCTCACATACATTCATCTCTTGAAACATAGATTATAATATTTCATTTAACATTTAAAACAAGTCATAATTTCATGACATAAAAATCTGTCAATCAACACAAAACAGTGAACAACACATATAAACGGGCTCGTTTAACATGTTATTAAAACTATAGAAAATCCACGAAAATTAACACATATAAAAGACACATAAAACTATAACATATCCAAAAATCACCTTTAAATATATTCCATACAATCCAAAATGTATGTTTGAATTCAGAGACAAAACAACCATAAACAATTCTGGCAGTGAGTTACATGAGTTCATCATTTTCAAACAATCAAAACAAATTCATTTAGGCCTCAAAATTCTAATGACATCATAGTAACATACAAATACAATACCTCAAAAATTCTTATCACCAAATAAAATCATTTATTCATACAAAAACATCACACAATAAGAGTTCAACAATTTACCGATAAAAATAGTCTAAAAACCTAGCTTCAAATAAAATTCCATATTACATAAAATATTCATTAAATCATCACCAAACTTCTCAGTCCATAACATAACAATAAATGAACATATTTGCCAAATTTCGTAAAAATCAAAGCATATTTGCCCCTTGAATAAAAACCACATTTTTGAGCAATATAATAAAACGACATCATTTTACTATGAGTGGCAGAAGGTAGAAAATTCATATCTTAATGTAGAAAAGTTAAAATAACGTGAGACTTGGAGAAAAATTACATAACACATATATGAATATCATACTAAAATTTCAGAAAAAAAAAATTTTCTAGATGAAGTTATGGCAGTCGGATTAAGGAGGAGAAATGCATTTTAGAAAAACCAAAAAAAAAAAGTTCTTACCTTAACAAATTTCTACTCAAAACTCCTTCAATTCAACCAACTTAATTTTCAATTTTTCTTTCAAATAATTAGCAGGGAAATTTGGGAGGGAGACAAAGAAGAAAGTGAAGAGGAGAGAGAGTGAAAGAGAGAGAGAACAAAATTATCGTGAAAAGGGAAAATGAGAGTAACGTACATGAGAATGCTTGTCTTTACCGTTATTATCAGAAATTTTTGATTAAAAGTTGGCTAATTGGCATGGAGGAAGGAGAGGATTGGGGAAAGTCAACAAATCATTGTTTACTTACCATATTTTACCTTTTCAAAGGGGGAAACTTCATCAATTAAATCCAATCAATCAAAAGTCAAAGGTTTTATTTCCTTAAATGAGGAAATCAATCCTAAAATATGTCAATCAATCAATAATCATTATCTAATCACATCCAATCATCATCATCACAATTTTAGGAGATTTCTACTGACTGCTCGTCAGCTGTCATCGGCCTATCGATGTCTCACTTCGGCCTGCCGATTCCACTAAGTCCGGCTGTCGATTCTTAAGGGACAATTCGGCCTGCCGAACTGTTCTTACATACAAGAATACATCTTAGCATTTAAATCATTAATGAATCATAAATAAACATACAATGTAAATAACATGAACACTTAGCACATCAATTCCGCGTGATCGTCACCTGTCATAACACTTAGAATAAATAGTTAGTGACAATAATATCATAAATCAATATGGAATAAAATGCTTAACGTCGTCACTAATATAACATTATCCGTTACATAAAATGGGTAGGTGTTACAAAAACAGGGTTAATTATAAAACTATATGTCCTAGTTTTAATTATTTTTCAATTTTTAGTTTCGTTGTATTTAATTTATTTAATTTTTGTTGAGATTAAAGTCCATTTTCAATCAAATTGGTGATTACTTGTAGAGAATTAATTGTGAACTTTTTTAGAGTATGTAATTTTAATTTTTGTATTTTGTCTTATTTTAGACATAATTGTTATCTTTAGAGAAAAAAGAGAAAAGAAAAAAATATCCTTCTTTAGAGTGAAATTTATAGTTGCAAAAGTGTACAAATGTTTTAAACTCTTTTTTATTGTCAAAGAAGGATAAAATCGTCATTTCTAGCCCTGTAAAAGAACTAAAAACATTGTTTAATAGATGGAGGGGCATTTTCTGCATTTTGAACAAAATAAATAGTTAACTCATAGTCACTTAATAGAGGGGGTCTCTTTGTACTTTTTTTAAAAAGTCAGGCGGTGTGAGTGTAATTAGTTTTAGTCCAGAAGTTGTCTCTATAATTAGGTAAAACACATAAGATGTCAGTGTAATTTACCTTTTTCTAAAATAAGATATTTTGTTTTAAGATTTTTTATGTTTTTAAATCTATAAAGTATTTTTCATAATTGTTCAAAGGTAGTTGTGTTGTTTTGTCAATTTTTTCCAGTCATAAGGATGAAATTGAAATTAGTTTTTTAAATTTAGAAGATACCTTTACAATTTTTAAAAATGAAAGGACAAATTGAGAAATATTAAAACTAAGATATATAATTATGTAATTTAGAAAATACCTTTACACCTTTAAAAATAAAGGCATAATTTTTCTAAAGTTCACACAGTTGATTCATTTATTTTTTAAAGATTGGGTTAATTACATGAGTATACCTCCTAATCTTTATTCTTTCTCAATTTATTTCTCTATTTTTAGAAATTATAAACATATCCTTTGAATTTAGAAAACTTATTTCAATTTATCCTTCATGCATTTTATGAATAGAAAAAAATGAGCAAAATGACATAATCACTCTTAAACAATGTTTATGATAGTATTTTATAGATTTAAAAAACATAGAAATGTTAAGTTTTATATTTTTAAATGTTAAAATATTTTTCAAGTTTTTTTCTCAAGAAAAAAATATTTTTTAGAATATAAATTGTCTAATTAAGAGTATCTTTGCCTTTTCCTCTTTTTTTATCCACAAAGTCTCCAAGAGATGAAATTGAAAAAAAAAATTAGTAAAATGACATAACCACTCTTAAACGTCGTTTGTGTTAACATTTCATAGATTTAAAAAACATAAAAAATGTTAAGTTTTATTTTTTAAAAATGTTAAAATATTTTTCAAGTTTTTTCTCAAGAAAAAAATATTTTTTAAAAAATAAATTGTCTAATTAAGAATTTCTTTGTCTTTTTCTCTTTTTTTATCCACAGAGTCTCCGAGAGATGAAATTGAAACAAATTTTGCAAATTGAAATGATGTGTTTACAGTTTCTAAAAATAAAGAAATTAACTGAGGAATAATTAAAACTAGAAGATATAGTTGTGTAATTAACCTTTAGAGCCAAACATAGAACAGAAAAACAATGCAATTTTTAAGTATGAAAAAATTACTCAGTTTTGAACTGTTTTTTCATCCCTTCCATAGAATTCTCTAAAATAAAGACAAGATAAGTAGATCAAAAGTTACTTTACGTTTAAACTTAGAATCGTCATCAAACAGAGCTAGGATTTTATTTCAGGGGTATAAACTAAGAGCGTAAAAAATGTTAAAAGCCCTCAAAATATTACTTTTTTATACTATCAACTAGTTGAAAGGATATGTAACGCATGTGCATGTTTAATATATTGAATATTTTTGAACGTCATTAGAGAATTTTCTGAAGAGTTTAGTTTTTTTTTATAATTTCTTATTCTCTCGAATTTTAGTTTGGTACAAGAAAAATTAAGAATAATAGATTGAAGTACTTTAAAACATGTTTTTGGTCGTTATATATGTATAAACAATTAGAATGAATTAGAGTAACAAAGATTTTAGTGGGAAAATTAGATAGAAAATTATATAAAAAATATAAGGGGGTGTTTGGCAGTGGTGGGAACCACTCAGTTCCCACCACAATCTCAGTTATGACAGTGTAAAGCTCTCACATGCTACAGTAAAAGTGGTTCCCACCACCTTTCCGAACACCTTATAAATGAAGAAATAATAACTGAGAGTGCCGCAAGAAAAAATTAAAATAAGTAGGGACACAAAATAAATATTATTTCAACAAGGACAAAGTAGAGAAAAAATGAGACTATAGGTGTTCTGGATTGGATTATGCGGATTAAGGATCAATTTGTAATCTAATTCATACATATCAGATTGAAAACATTTCAATCCAAAACTAATCCGTGAACACCCCCAAAAATATCCAATCCAATTCGAAAATGACGGATTTTATGGATTCGATTCGACGGATTCATGAATTGAGACTTTAAATTTATTAAAAGAATAGAAGTTAAAATTAACAAAAGAAAATATAATAAAATCCAACATATTACAATGCAAGATAAACTAAATTGTAGCATTATAAAACATTATAACAAACTTAAATAAACTTGACATGAGTAAATGACGTTGTGCTTTGTAATTTGGCTAAGCTTCTTTTTTTTTTTTAAACGTATAAATTTTAATCATATTGTCATAGGTGTATAAGGTTTATATATTCATTAAAAATATATATATAAATATAATTTATAAAATATATATGGTTCAAATTCACGGATTACACGGATTGAATTGGATTGATAGATTCCGTCAACATCCCCAAATGAGATAACAATTGAGAGGATTGTGTAAGAAAAAATGCTAAAGTCGGGCCACATTTGAAAATAATTACTTTAATGGTAAAGCAAAAACCTTTTGGGATCATTCTTGATAAATAAAGAATAACCAAATTAGATTGGCAGTGATATATTGAAATTTTTGTTAATAAGGGGGTATACATTTAATAAAAATTAAAGAACTATACATAATTTTCTAAAAAGCCAAAACAAGGGGTTCAAACGAAATTCTCAAAAACTCAAAGGGGCATGCCCCCCAGGCCTCGCCTCCCTCCGCCCCTGGATCACCTGTATCTCTTTTTTGCCCAAGAACCTTTTATTTTATTTTATTTTATTTTATTTTTTGTTTTTTTTTTCACCTAAAGTCTCTCCTCCAAACCATAATTTAATATGTAAACGAAAATAAAATAAAATGGTACAAAGCGAACGGAAATCATACATATTCACAGAAGAGCTCTGCCGCTCAAGTCAGTGTTACATTTATTTCCTCTTTCCACACATCCAAATAAAGCTTATGATCATGCAACAACATTTACTTCGATATATATTCACACACAAACTCAAACTCTCTCTACAAGTAAAAAGCTCCAAGACCTCCTAGTGAAAACCCTACTTGCATTTACATATACTAACGGGAATATACACTACCGGTAACAAGATAACGATATCAAAAGAATGAACTCAGTAGATAATCCTGTTTTTCGAAAAATTTCAACAAGTTGCAGAGACTCACCCTCAGCCGCTGTATGCGACTTATTGCAGGGCCCAATGGGGCCTCTCCCTTCGAACTCAAGTTCAACAAGCGGGGTTGGGGGATTTTTGGGATACCAAAAAAGCTTCTGTGAGTGTTTTCAATAAGGTTAGCCTCCCCTTCAACGATCCCACTCAGCTATGTCCTGCATAAAAAAGCAAAGTTACATCGAGAGACCTCAAGACTCGGTGTAAAACACATCAAGCAGTGGACGGACAGATTTTACGCTATTCCTCGAAATGAGCTAAATGTTACACGAGAAGTTACAAGCCAGACCAACTGTCCATGCCGACTGCTAAAGGAGACATCAAGTTGAAATGACGGTGTAAAATAAACAAATTTTTTGTCGTTAGCCACTCAAGAATCATATATATACACCTATATATACTCCAATGCTTTGCTTTACTGTTAACCTAACAAGGTTTTCAGAGTTGCTTCAAAATACAGTCAGATTTACTTAAACATATGAACTAAGCCTTTTTGGCAAAATCCTTCAAGGCATCAGGCTTTTGTAGGTTTAGAAACAGTGTTAAGACCATATCTAACGCACACAAGCCGAACCCATTATAATAGTGCATAATGTCTCCCTATCTTGATGAATAATACAAAGGAACTATACCATGATTTTTCATGAACAATGATCAAAAGAGAAGACTCAACATCTTTTCTGATTTCCAGAGAAACAAAAGTACTCACCTGTTCAAATTTTAGGCGGCTCATCCCAACTTCAATACCAATGTCTGTTACAACATCCTCATTTTCAATCTCCGCATCAGTGAAGGTGAGAGCCCTTTGTAACTTCCTAGGCGAAAACACTTCAACTTCAGCCATGTATGTGGCTGTCACAGGTCGATGATCAGAAAGCTTCAGTTCAGTTCGTCTATATTTCAGTTGCCTCATCCCTTTACCATATGAAAGAATGCGGTCGCACCTGATTGATGAGTACATTGTGAATATACAATATATTTTCTAGGAAGAAAAATACTCTTTTTTTTTTTTTTGGTTTTGTAATGAAACTAGAAACTACTCCAAGAAGAAATTATTCAAACAAGAATAAGAGAAGGCTGCTACAAAGTTTTGCAACGATAAAAGAACATCTAAAAGCCACTTATTCCATGAAAATTACTTCCATCTTACTCTGTAGTCAAATGTGATAATTTTTAGTCAGAAACCAAAACTTCTTCGCGTCTTATTTTAGACTCTTGCTCGCAAATAAGTCCCAAAACATTTTTCAGAAGGTACACAAAGTGCAATGAGCTACAAAGGAAACAACAATAAACTACTTCACCGATGAAGTAAATATCTTTAAAGAAAGTATTGCCCTTAAGATTAATGCTTTGACATAACACCATAACAACTGCCACAATGACTATGATAAATCTAAAGAAAGGAGAAATGCCTTAGTCATTGCATTAACCAGCCTGAGTAAATTACATGTACCGAGCAAGAATAGGGCGGAAGCAATGCTGGTGTAGTCAATGAAAACGTATGCTGCGTGAAGCAACAACTATTCCAGACTTTAGCTTCTAATCTTTTACAACTATAATAATGTTAATCTCATTTTCAAACTTCTTAGCACTGTAATTATAGTTATTCTTAAATTCCATCACTCAGAAACACGCATTACAGACATTCAGCTCAGTTTAACTCTCTTTTTTAAACGTTTAAAGTATAATGTACATTACAGGAGAAGGCATCGAGTGGCATTAAAATGCAACCGACATTACATAGATTATTATGGACACTCCTAAATGTGATAGATAAAACAAGGAAATTAGCATAAAATGTACGAGTTCTCTAGTGCCGGCTAGCGGGACATGAAAGTGCAACGTACTTAATTGAAAATATGACATATGAGCTATGCACCCAAGTCATTCAAAAGAATCATGGCCAAGAACCCGTACAAAGAATTGCTTGATAACATAAACGCCTAACTTGACTTAAACAAAGAAAAGCTGGCTTCAGAATTATGCACAGGATTCATTATGAATGAATTCAGCGTACAACCCAAAAAAAAGCATGCGAATTAAATGCATCTGTAATAGAAAACAACCAGTTATAAAATGAAAAGTAACCCAAGCATACCATGCCGGAGTACGCCTCCCAGTTTTTGGATCCTCTCCAGTGTACTTCTCTGAATTAATCTCATATTTATACGTTGGTGGAAAATTTAGAGCACCCTCAGACCATCCATCAAATGCACGACCTTTTCTAAACTCCCAAACAAGCTGTCAGAATAAAATGTTAAGATGTGTTTAGCAGCTAAGGTCAATCCTCTTATAGATTGTCTTCAAGCTTAAATTTTAGTATAATAATAAAACTGCAATGGTTCACTCAAATAAAAACTTGCTTTGAAGTGAAATGCAGACAACTATTTGCTTTTTTAAATTGTATTTCAATATGCATATCTAAATTCTAAAATTAAGTTGTTCATTTCATTCCTCCTTTTTCCTGTTTCATGTTTCTTTAATGACTCAAGTTCCGTGAGCAACCTACAATAGAACAAATCAACTGATCTTTCACCATCTATCATATCCAAACACAAAATTTTTGAAGGTCAACTTAAATAGTTCCAACAGCCAATGCACTACACATACAAGTTACTTGGACCATATAAATGCGAGATTAGCTTTTAAAATAACCACTAGAAAACCTTCAAAGTACCATCTTTAGAAATATACGAAGTACCTGGTCACTCTCAACCAACTCAGACCATCTCTTCCTAGAGATTAGTTCTCGTGCTTTCTCGTATGACAGGTTGATCCGGTAATTAAGATCGCCCAACCAAATTATTCTTCTGCAAGAAAGAGATTGGGAGAAGAAGACTGAAAAAACAGAAAATAAAAAAAGAAACAAATGAAGAAAGGAAAAAAGAGAATGAAAGAAATGCTGGAAGAGGAGTTGGATAAGATGATGATTTTCATATTCTATAACAAAGTTACATGTACTCACTCATGGTCATGAATGCTGTTGGGAAGCCCTATACTGGGAAGTAAATGGAATTGCGTCCTGCGGTGTATTTCTCGCACATCTGTGTTTCTTTTATCTACTTCTCTTTCACCAGATGTCAGGTGAGTGCATATAAAACAAAACAGCGTCTGGTATATGGACATGCTGACAGATATTGCACCCTAAAGAATTGGAATACTTATAAGCAAATTAAGCATTTCAAAACTTAAAACCACCCAGATTACATAGAAAAAATGAATTGAAATCCAATGCATATGAAGTCACTGTGTACAAGAACCATTTCAAAACATAAGATATGAATCTCCAGATTTAAAGTAATCTTTAAGTAATGGAAGGCCTTAACTCGCAGTTTTTAAATGAGAGTCTTAGAAGTAAAATATTTAAATAAGGTAAATCTAAAATCTTGCAATGAAGCAAACAATGATAATAAAGATAAGCCAAAAGGTGTACAAAAATGAACTAAAAATAAACTAAACTAACCTTGTTACCAATGTAGCCCATAACACCAACACCAACAGTAGACACCTTTAAGTTCTGAATGTGCTTCCGCAAGCACCTACGGACCCATATAGTTAGGAAAATACCAACCATCTGTTTACTTACTATCCTTACATATGATGATCTTCTTTTACGCTTCATAAGAGATTCAAGATCAATTTCAGCAAGCAAAGCTATTTCTGGTGCCACGTCATTCACATTTGACTTGAAAGAACTAAATGTTCTTAAAGACTTGGACGTCTTGAACGATTTAACTGACTTGAAAGAATTTGGTCTCTCTAACACATGTCGAGATAGCAAGTTCAATGGAGGTTCTGGCCAGCTTAAACCAATCCTCTCAGTCCTGCTAAGCATCTTGGTTAATTTGACACTAGGTTGAGCAACTGAACCTTGCGCGTTAAATGGATTGTCTTCAGTCCGTAGACAGTTTAATCTATCTAACCTCTTTGGAGAAGAAAATTGACGATTGAGCTCCTCCTTGGTAAGAATGCCTGATTCAGCAAGATCAGTTCCAGAATCCAAATTCACCTTTTCACCTGTGATTTCTGTTCCTTTCCCTTCATCATTATTGTTTGGTTCTTGATTCAGAGGATGGACTTCTTCACCAATATCATGGAATTCTTCACCAACATCACTGTCACTATCAACTAATATCTCCTCTTCTATATCAGTAATGTCATCAGGAGGTTTATACTTCGATGGAGATGGAGGATCACTGAAGGATTTAATCTTAGTTGTGTCAGGTCGAATTCTATTAAGTGCTTCACGAATAATATTTTCCCACAATATAACTGGACGGCTATCTTCAGCACCAAAGATGTTTCCGGCATTTAGTGGCACAATCTCCTGAAGACTGGTCGCATAAAAGCAATTGGTTATATCTCCAATAAGATGAAATTGAAATGCAAACAATTTTTATTTTTTTCTTTTTGCACAAATTAGAGCATGTTGTATCAGATGACAATATGAAAATATTTAGGAAATTTAGAAAGCAAATGAAGCAAACACTCACCCTAGCACATAAATGTCAGCTGCCTCATTGATGTCTAGCCAATCATCTATATCAAGGTCATCAGGTGGAAGTTTTCCCCCGACATTCCATGTTCCAACGCATATTCTAAAGACACCAATTAAAACTTCAGACTGTTAACCCGACCCAATAAAGTAATGCTCTTTTATTCAGTGCAACTAAGAATTAGACTAATATGTCGATCTTCAAAACAGAGGGAAGGAAAGGACATTCTACCTGAGTTCCTTTGTGTTTATATACTGTGCCCTAAAAGTTTCTGACTTTCGTCTTCGTAACCTTGGAAGAGCATCTGAATTTTATTAAGCAGGAAAAAGAAATCAATAAACAAAAAGTAAAACCATGAAGATTTGGCAAAGGCAGTGTACAAGAACTTTCACTTGGCACAAGCTTAAGAACAAAAGACATGAAAAACTTTAGCTAATATTTTAACTGTATTTTTTCTCAAAGAAAAATGAAAAGAACAACAAACAGGATAGACTCAACAGAAAACGACCATGAACCCATTTGAAAACCATTAAATACTTTCAACAGTTCACCACCAGCCAAAGAAACAAAAATAAAGGTTAGTCTATTTTTTCACTTCTTGAAATTACTGAGTTGGGTTTATAATCCCTACACTTAACTAAATTACCTGTAAAAAATAAAATATAAGACTCCATTTCAAAGAGGTACTTGAAGAAGAGGGAGCAAAAATAAATAAATAAAGGGAGGATATGTTCTAAATGGTTAGTTGCGTAAAAAGACATTACAATCAATTCCAATTACATCGAATCAAAGAAATAATGCTCTTCACAAAAGATCAAATCCAGCTCCACAAGTAACCTCTTTTTTTCCTCATTGTTAAAACTGCTATACAATAATACAAAAAACAGATTTACAGCAACTTTTTGTCCCCTTTTAGAGAGGAACAATATCTGTGGTTGAAATATTGAAATATTACCAGTAGGATCGACCCGTGCATCGTCGTCTATGTTATCCCTAAAACGTGATTGGGCTGATGGCTTTCCACGTTGATAAAATTCTGCAAAATGACCCCATAGTTTAGGTCAAGCTAAAATCTCCAAAGGCATTTCCTGAAAACTGAAAAGAAAGACAAAAATGCTAATCTACCTTACACTACCAAACCATCCAACCATCAAAACTCATAATATTTTCAGACAAATCACCCATGATTACGAAACTTAAAGACACTTCGCAGTCAAAAGGACAATCTAAAACAGAACAAAGTGCAAAGCTACAAAATTTTTAAAGGGCATTCCAAAAAGCTCAAAACAAACGCATACAATTACAAGCACACCTTACGCTCCTTAACATCCCAGGAAAAAAAAAATCTCAACAAAAAGAAAAAATCAAATCATGACCACGGAAGTAGAAGTCCACGAAGATCCACTTGGGGAAAAAAGTACAGAAAAAGAACACAGAACAAAGAGCAAAACTTCAAATTTTTTTTCCTTTTTTCATTATGTCAAGAACTACTAGAACGTTTCAGGGAAAAAAAAAATAGATCATGAAACTAGAAATTCATGAAGACCCAGAATATGTACTGTATCTTGTAAGTGACCTTCATTATCGGAATCAGTGCAATTGTCGTCATCTTCAGGGTCGGCGCTGTAAGTGGAGTCCTTGTCGCTGATGTTAAGCCATTTTCGCATAACCACCCTTGGCCAGAACAGCTGTAGGCACGACCAATCCAAACAACACAATTCAGCCCAACTTCTCTTCTGCAAGTTTCCTCAATTTCCAAAAATCAACAAAATCCCAAAAGAATTTTTTTAAATAAAAAAAAAGGAGCTTTCTTTTTCTCACCTCTGAGTTATGCTTTGAACTTTGCTTCATCTGTGCAGGCATAGTTAATGAATACCAATAATATTGAAGAAAAATCTTCTATAATAGAAATAAAGAATTAGAGCTCAAATATGAATGAAGAAGATGGTGGGTTTTTTTCTTTTTGGTCTGTAACCGCAAAATAACGAAAGTTTTGGATGCAAAAAAGAAAGAAATAAGAAATGGATTCACGAAATACTTTGTTAGTGGATTAATGGGGTTTGCAGCCTGGTGGGTATAGGATCCAACACGCTTAAGGGTCCCCACAGTCGTTGTCTGTAAATCCATTGCTTTGTTTATTTCGGGTTGGTTTTTTCTTCTTTTTCTCATTGGCTTCGTTTTTTTTCTTTTTTTTGGTTTCAGAAAATGCAAACAAGTGTTTGTCTTTATAATAACGGAAGATTTTGATGAATGGGCAAAAAAAAAAAGTCAAATTAGGTAAAAGGCCTCTTTTTTTTTTGAATAAAAAAAACACGTTTTTCTGTGCAGGTAAACTGTTTGAGTTTTTTTCAACAAAAAAAGAAAAATGACTGTAACAGAATAAGAAACCTCAACATGTTGAAAAAAAAAAAAACTGGAACCGTTTTGATGTCCAAAAAGCCTTTTTTTTAGCGCCAAAAACTGTCCAAAAAAAAGTGGACTATTTCTCAAATTTTTTTTTGCCCGGAGGCCAGTTCTCAAAATCTCCCAAAAATTTGCAAAGAAACGGACAGAATTGGCGAAACTGAATCGAGTTTGTTTACCAGTCAATCACGCACAAATGACTCAAATGCTATTGGGCGACAATTTCTTTTTATCTTTAGTCCCGTGTCACGGGATTTTGCCGCCCTTTATACTGTAGTTTATGGTTTTTTTTTTTTTTTTTTTAGTTTTTTTTAAGAGAGAATCTACACGATTGTTTATAATGACATTTAACATTGTTAATCAATGTATTTGTATTCTCTAGAGCATATAAGAACATTGCAATTAATGCTAGCTCACAAATGATGATATTGGTAACGTCAAATCCTGTATACGCGGTTAGCAGTTGGATACCTTTTTAAAAGGTAAGAATTTTAAGATCGTTTGATATTATTTTTAAAATAAATAAAAATATTTTTGTTTTGAAAAATAAGAATCTTTTAGGAATTAAACTTGAAGCGTTTTTAAAATTTTTGTCTCAAAAAGTATGCAAAAACATTTTTAAAAATTTTGAGAACAAAAACAAATAGGAGAAAGGAAAGAGTTAAAAATCTAAGAGAAATAACAAAATAACATATTTAAGCTAAACTTTAATAAATAATGTCATAATTTTAAAATATGTAATATATAGTATATCATAAGAAATTGAAAATAAAAACTTCAAAATATCTCCACCTTTTATCCTCTATATTTCTCACATTGCTCTCTTGCCGGCACTGCCATCGGTCATATAAATGCAATATTTACTATAAAATACTGCATTTACCGTGCAAATACAAAAATTTACTGGCAATTTTATTGAGCTGCTGGTGACCAAAAAATACAATATTTATCAAGAAATACCGTATTTACCATGTAAAAACAAAAATTCACTGGCAACTTTGCTAGATCTCCGGTAGCCAAAAAATACAATATTTCACTTAAAATCAAGTATTACCATATGAATACAAAAATTCACTAGCGACTTCGCCGAACTGCCGAAGGCTAAGAAATATAATATTTACTAAAAAATACCATATGTACTATGTAATACAAAAATTCACCGACGACTTCGCCAGACCATTGATAGCCGAAAAAAATATAAAATTTCACTTGAAATAATGTATTACTTTATAAACACAAAAATTCATCGGCGACTTCGTCGGACCGCCAGAGCAAGGAAATACAATATTTCACTTGAAATATTGTATTACATGTAAATAAAAAAATTTACTTGTCACTTTGCCAGACCGTCGACAGCTAAAAAATACAATATTTCACTTGAGATACTGTATTATTGTGTAAAAACAAAAATTCACTAGCAATTTTTTCAGACTGTCGATGGTTAGAAAATATAATATTTACCGAGAAATGTCGTATTTATCATATAAATACAAAAATTCACCAGTAACTTTGTCGGACTATTGATGGTTGAAAAATACAATATTTATTCAAAAATAACATAATTACTGTGTAAATTTAAAAATTCACCAGTGACTTTGCTAGACCACTGGCAATTGGAAAATATCGTATTTACCATGTAATATTATCCCAGTAATACTATATTTATAAAGAAATATAGTATTTCAACAAAAATATTAAAATTTACTGGTGATGTCACCAAATATCACTGGCACTGATGACATTGCCAATGGCCAAAAAATGCAACTAAAACAATATAAATCACCATAAATTCCATCAAAAACCAAGAAAAACAGGGAAAAAAAACATCTATCTAACAAAAAAAACTGTTAACCACCACCCTCCTTTGTTGGCCGTCGTCCATGTGCCACGACCGTCATGTATCTTCAACGGTTCACGGTTGGTTTTTCGGGGATATGCTCCAATATCTCTACGAGATAAGCCAATATTCAATATCGATGTAGATCTCAAAAGAAAAACTAAATTTTTTTAAATAAAAGAAAAAAATAAAATAAACAAAAGAAAAAATTAGAAAAAGTCAAACATACTTTTTCCTTCCCCTTTTTATGTCCTTTTTCCCTCCTTAGCTTCGGTTGTTCCTCCATCTTCTTTGGCATGGAAGCTCCATCAACAACAACGGCGACCTTACCGCAAAGCAAATTAGATATACACGACGGAGCAACGCCTTCGATGGGAGCAAATGATGAACCAACTGTTAGACATGTATGCCCTAAGGAGTAAAGTTGTCCTCTTTACTTTCATATTTGTTGAATGTATAATAAGCAAACAAAAGTTTAAGACTATCGGTCTAAGCCTTTAGAATCAAGCATATGATGGACTAATTATGCGGAAGATATGATTCTAAAGGTGACAGTCTAAATCATAAGATCCGCAATCAAGAGAATAAAGTTAGATGCTTTATTTATGTGAAGATTGTTATGTAGTCTATATCCCTAAGGGGAAATGGTTTGTCTTGGCCATCAGAGGTAGACTCCATGAATAGAAACATTGGTGCATTGTCATAAGTGATGATGCATTAGATTGGGACATAAAGTGTAATTGATTTAGATTAATAATTCTGTCTTGGCAAATCAATTCACTTTAGACAATCATATATGTTGTATCTTAATAATGAGATGAATAATAGGCTCGTTGTCTCGACTTATGTCTTTTGATGTACCAAAGGGTGACATCTATAATTTATGATGGTATACATATCAGTACGTTGAAGACATGACTCTTGATAATGTAGACTTGTTATTTATAGATACGGAATCCATAGCTCCTTTTTGAGAGTCGATGATATTCTCTTATATGTGTTATCTTGTAATTTAAAAACTGAAGCGCTCAACCATTTGGATACATATGTGTACCCAAAGGGTATACCGTCTTTTGATGGTAAGTTTTCCTATGGTGTGATAATGGAACGTAAGAGAAAAATAATCAAAAATGTAAGATAGAATTTATCCTTAAGCCGATTATGGATATCCTATAGGGATACGATACATTATAATATGTCATTAAGACTTGGCTATTCAAGCTTCGTAATTCTATATTGCTTGAGAGTGCAACTCTAAGCTTTTAGTGGAATAGCATTAGAGTTAATAATTATGAAACGTATATCTAAGATATTGGGTTTCATAATTATCAGGAGCTTGAACTATATAGGTCTATCAGGTCCCTTGTGCTAGCTCATAATAAATCCTGTAACGATACGACGTGCTTTGTCAATAAATTGGTGCCTTATGTTAAATTATCAGATTGGCTGAAATTCGATAGGATTAGATAATTCATGTCTGTTTATCGATTAAATTAATTTTGTGAAAATTAATTCAAGATAAACTTGTTGAATTATGAGGAATATTTATTTTCCTAGAGATTATATAGATATTATTGTTTTAATTAGATAATTTGTCTATTAGGGTTATTTGAATTAAAACTGAGGCTTTATCCAAGAATCTCGGGTGGAAAATAAAAGATTATTTTGGCAGGAATCATTTATCGTAAGTTCGATTGGCTGGTCTTCAGGTTCGGCCTGCCGATGGAGTAAGTTCAGCAGGCCGATCTACCAATTCAGCCTACCAACCAAACGATAATCTAATCATGTGTTTTTATGCGATTTTATTAGATATTGATCTAGATTCGAATTTTCGAGGCCTTATCTAATAAGGACTAATCCCTGAGTCCAACATCTATAAATAGAGAGTGAGACTCGTAAGTTATTTAGATCAATTGAGAGATCAAGAGTAAGCACTCTATACTCTGAGTCTATGAACTCCCCTTAAGAACTATTATTCACAAATCACGAACGCTAGTTCTTGGTATTTCTCAATTGGTTGGAAAGAGAGTCACCTAGGAAGAGCTATACGATATGTGCCCACATGCACTCCGATCGTGGATAGAAAATAGCAAAGAAGACTAGTTGGTTGAGACTCTTCTAGAACGTTTTTCTCTTCATCGATTGCAGGAGTTCTTCTGCAAACGAGATTAGTAAGATCTGGTTAATTTATACATATAGCATGTCAAACTTGTGTTTTAAAAAATGCTCTAGTATTAAAAAAAAACTTTAATATTTCCGATACGTACTATTTTTCCAACATCAGCAAGCGTTTTAGATCTTTGTGGAGGAGGAGTTCAAATGGTGAACTACTCAAACTGTGTCGGAGCCTACTAAGAGCTATCTTGAAGAAAGAGGAGCCCGATCGGCGAGGCTCGAACTTGAAAGTCGGGGGGAGCTTGGATCCAGACGGAAACTGCAAGCAAGAAGTTGAACTTGGATGGTGAGTTGCGATTTGGATTTGCCAACGAAGCTTCCATGCCAGAGATGAAGAAAAAACTTATTAATATTAAATCTGCTATTATTTGCATATTTTCAAAATACATGATATTATTTACTAATGACTTATTAAAATCTGACATTTTGTGTAATTTTTTTAAGAATTTTTTAAAATTAAAAAGAAGACTTAATTTCTAAAAATTAGAAAGAAAATAGAAAAGGCTTAAGAGGGGAATTCAATGAGGAATAGAAGATACTTCCAATAAAAATGACTTCACAGGCTGCGATGTGAGAAATTCAGAAAACAAACGCTTAATGTCGTATTATACTTTTATTTCTACATGTTAAAATAGTGAGACTCCTAAAAGACAATCACTATAATAATTAAAAATTTTCTTGCTTTATGAATTATGAAGTTGAAAATGTTGGATAAAGTAAGGTTGTAAGAAAAGAAGCATTTGGTTAAGCAAAAGCTGTATTTGAGTCACAAGTCAAAAGTAACTGTCGAGAAACCAACCATCTTTAAACAAACTTTAGAATGGAAACAAACATACAAACGTTTTTCACTCGTGTAGAAAACCGGTATAGACTACAAATTATATGCCTGTTTTGCATAAGTTTTGCTTCTACTTTTACTTAGTGAAATAAGAGAAGTAAAACAAATGTTGTTTTTATACTTTTAAAAAAGTTTAAATGAATTAAAATGGTTTTAATATTTTTTTAATAAACAATAAAAATATTATAATATCTTATTAAAACTTTTGGTGCAAAATTCAAAATCTATTTTAAAAGTATTTTTTTAAAGCCATATTGTTAACATTTTCAAAAAACAACATTTGAAATCAAAAAGTCAAAAACAACCTTTAACAAGTCTTGCCAAAAAAGCTAAGTGGGTGGATAAGGGACCAATCAAATCTAAAGCAAATTCAAGCTCTTTGCAAGGTTGGACATAAAGAAGAGAAAAAAATAGCTCTATTTGTTTTTGTTGTTAAAATTTTTGAAAATATTTTTACATATTTTTTAGGTAAAAAATTTAAAAATATTTTTAGCATAATTCTTAAAAAAAATTATTTTCTAAAACAAAAATATTTTTACATATTTTAAAAACGACACTAAAGGGTCAGTGTTTAGAGCAACATTTAACGTTATTGCCAAGGGCCAACCTTAAGGGCGGTTCGACTTTCTTTTTTTAATAGGAGGGTCACGTCTTTTCCAATTTGCCCATTTTCCATTGGTTGGAAAAACTTTCCTTATAACTTACGGGAAGAAGAAAACGAAAAGTCAAATGGTAAATCTTTAAACGCAATGATTTAGCACAAGAAATTGCAATGCAAGTGGAGCATTAATAAACATCATTGAGTGGAAAATATATCATATATGTGCAAATGTCCATACATGATAACTATATACTATATACTTTTAATTGTTAAATTTGATGAAGATTTTATTACATTAAAACAATGTTTTTGACGCCATTTTGAAGTGAAATTGAACATCGTTCATTTAAAGCCATAGTAAACATATATGCAATATTCTTTTTGGTATTAAAAATAGTGTAATGAGTTAGATACAAATTTATTGTTTGAAGAAAAAGTTACACCAAAATGACGTTAAGGGTTGGAGATGGCTGTAGCGGATTTGACCCACCATAAATAATAATGTAAAATCGATATATTTTCACGGTTTATAACATGCTACAAGTGAAATGAATTTTATTATAATGGTTAACAACAATGCACAAAGCACTCACGAGGGACTCTTAAAAAAAGGAGTGTGTTGTGGCTGTAGACTTAATAGATTTCTCACTAAAGACGAGTAGATCAGTATGAAATAAGAATTGTCATGGTGAGTGGGAACGTACAAAAGCATTCCACTGCCATGACTCCATAAAACTCCTTCCTCCACCTCACTCATGGACTTCCATGTGGTCAGTTACAAAAATGACTAACACGCCATTATGTGAGAAGAGAGACACCACAAAAGAGGAAAAGCACAAATCGCTTATGTAGGACATAAATGTAATACCAAATTAAAGTATAGATTGATTTGATTTTTTTATTTTTTTCGAATTCTTGTGGTTTACTGCCCAACTTTAGTCATATATAGCTTAGGATTATGATTTCGATGGCTTCTAAATCAAATAAAAAAAATAAAATAAAACTCTAAAGTTGGACACCTTTTGTTGTAAGCTCGATGGTAGATTATAATCGATGAAAAGGAGGAAGTATAAAAAATACTGTAATTATATATAATTCAGAGCCGCTTTTCAAGACGCACTAAAATATACCGAAAAAGAAGAGTCTGACGGAAGATTTAGTGGGATGAATCATTATATTACAATAATTAATAAAGCAACCACGTGCAATAATTATTATTTGAGCTTTTTTTTGGAGGAAATTCACTAGAGCTTTTTTGTTCCGCACTAATAATAAGGAAAATATATTTTATCAACGTTTGAAATTTTGACACCTTTTCATGAGGTCAATCAATTATTGTAATCCTTCCGCTAAAGTTTTTTTTTTTAATATATTTGCCCTTTGCATAAATAATTTGAATTCGACTATTTTAGGACAAAATTCCTTTAAAAGTGTCAATAGGAAACAATTTAATTAAGATAAATACTTCGAGAAATAGGCATATTAAGTATCCTTCTTTATGTTTTATTTATCCCATAATTTTCTCTTTATTAAGCTATATAATGTGTTTTTTTAATTAAAAAACATATAACCACGGAAATTCCTACTGCTTTGTGTATCTAAAATGCTTGAACCTTTTTAGCAATAAATGATTGCTAAGATTTACTAAAACAAAGAAGAAAGAAAAAGAATATATTTATACATAGTGATACACATATATATGTATATGTCATCTTGTGCCTTGGTGAAACCTTTGTCACAAAAATATGTTTAGATCTATGGACGAGTGGATTCTTGAAAATGCATCAATAGAAGGAGTACTTCCAAATTTCAAATGAGGCTGCTAACTGCTAAAATAATTGGGTAAAATGACTTGATTTGATTTGGAATGTCACCGTCTAATGTGCCCAAATAATTCTTACTTTTTTTTAAACGAAATGATTCTAACTTTACATCACATAGGTATTGCCGCTATAATCCGGACATTTATCCATAAATGAAAAATCTTGATAGAAGTAGGGGTCTTGTAGCAATCTTGTTCAACATATACCCTCTCTCTTTTTTAACCCTTTTTTGTTTGGGCAGTGGTCATAAACTGGTTATTTGCGACATGGTATTAGAGTCTAAAACTTTTAAGAAGGAATTATATAATTGATTATTAAAATTTTTTTTGAGAGAAATGTGACAACGTCTTTCAGTCATGTAAAAATTAAAACTTGATTCTAAATTAAGAAAGTCTTCACAATGTGGGACTCGAATAAATTCTGATGCCAAGAACCTCAACAACTAATCAACATAAAAGATTTAGGACCCGTTTGGTTCGAGTATTTGAATAAAGATTTAAATTTTTGTAAGAGAAAATACTGTAACAAAATAATTTAAACCGTGATTCGAATATCTAACCAAATGGACCCTTTATGTCGTGCTTGTGCAACCTTCCTAATTATAGGATAAAGGGCCTTCATTCGTATGCCACCATTAAAACATCATTGTTATACTTTTGGCCAAAGCCAAGTGGCCTAGCAGAAGTGTTGTGCCGTGACGAGTGCTTATCCAAACTCCAACATCAATTTCATTCAACCAAAAAAGGAAAAGAAATAATGACCCTTCAATAATACTTTTTCTTCTTTTTGCTCACTAGTTTTTGACACGAAGGATAGAACTAGTCGAAAAAACTATATAAAATTTGAAAAGAAATAATTTGAGCATTTGAAAAAAAAAAACTATAAGATAATAAACTTTGATGGTTGAAATTTTGATTTATATATAATTCTAAATAAGTAAGATGTAGTAAAGCAAGGTGATGCTCCTCAGGTCTGAGCTGTCCCTTAACGCTAGAAAATCGCTTTTTTTTTTCAAGGGAAACTCTTTTTCTTTCTTCGTTTTCCCCTTTGTCCTATATGCACATCACAGACTTTATTATGGCTGCTTTGTCTGATATTTTATTCGGTGGATATTAATATTTTTTCCTTTTTCTATCTCTTCTTCTCTAGAGCTGGATCATTCCTAGGCGTTCATGGAGATGGGTTCGCCGCCCTTATTTTTCACACCTTTTTCTTAAAGGGTTGTTTCGAGAGTTAATCTCTTAATAAAAAAACAAAAAATTATTACGCTACAGTTTTTAAAAGTAGAATTTTTTATTTTAATGATTTATTAAATATCTTAATAATCTCCATTTAAACAAAAACAATAAAAATATGTATATATTAATAAAATGTTTAAAAAAATATTTTAAATTATTAATTTAAATTTAAAAACTATAACATATAAAATTTTACACTATAATTTTTTATTATAATATAAAAAAACTTTTTATTGTCCACATTTTAGGCAACTAGTTTTAACTATTTTGAGATAAAATGTGGACTAGTAGGCAGTAGGGGAGAACAAATAAAAAAGAGATCGGTCCACTCTGCAGTTTCGATGATAAAGGGGCCAATATTTTCATGACAATTTTTCTTTTATATATAATTATGATCTCTTTCGGTAATTTTTATCTGATGCAATTAATCCCAAACTATGAACTACATACAAACAAATTCGAAATTTAAACTACGAGCTCATTGGTTCAAAAAAAGTTGAAATGACATGATATTATATTATGTTTTGCCAGAACATGATCAGGTAAAGTGTCACTATAGCTCCTTCCAAAAAAAAATGTTACTATAGCTTTCTTTCGGGGAAAAAAAAGTAAAGAAAAAGAAAAATACCACGGCAAAAATAAAAGGAAAATTACCCTAAAAAAAGGGAAAAAATTCCAAAACTGAATTAAAGTCAAACTTGTGTACTCCCAATAATGATAGCAATTTTGTCCGAAAATTCTCTCTCTCTCTTGCTTGGTTATAGTTATTAGTTCTTGATGTATCAGAGGCATTTCATAATCACAAAAAGAAAGGAAAAAAAAAATTTTGAATAAGATTGTTGCTAAAGAAGTGTTTTTTGATGCATTGAGAGGGGACGGAGAGAGTGGATCTAAAGCAAGAAAAGAGAGTGAGAGAGCAGCAAAGAAAGACATACCTTAGTTTGGAACTTAAATTACTTCATGAGTGGAGCTGAACAAAGTGTTTTCCTTCTCCGCAGGACACAAACAAACATACATATATATATATATATATATATATATATATTTATAATAAGTATAACAAGTATTATTTCTTTGTTGAAAGAATTATATTTAACTGATACTGCATCTAAAAGGGATTTTTTTTTTCTCTCTTTCATGCGGCAAGAAAGACTTATAAGGAAGAAAGGCCGACGTGG
Source organism: Artocarpus heterophyllus (assembly GCA_025403435.1). Classification (NCBI taxonomy): domain Eukaryota; kingdom Viridiplantae; phylum Streptophyta; class Magnoliopsida; order Rosales; family Moraceae; genus Artocarpus; species Artocarpus heterophyllus. The sequence continues at coordinate 26,018,039 of CM046334.1, forward strand.
TTATATAGAGGCTAGAAAGAGAAGCACCCTTCTTTTTTCCCCCAGTCTCCTTCATTAATCGGCGTTACCCCACTTTTTTAGTGAAAGTAATTACTTGTTTAATTACCAATCTTGCCCTTCACACCGATCCCTCGAGACTTTTTATTGCCGTAGTGCCTTCTTTCTCCCCTTCTTTTTTAATTACTTGTTTAATGTGTGGTTGTGGTTGGTCTAATTCAAATTTATGCCGGCCTATTTAATATTGAAGGTTCGAGTTTGATTTTCACCCTAGAGTTAAAAAATTAATATATGTTTCAATATTTTGTTTTCTAATAAATAGTAAAAGGGTCTGATGAAAAAATGATTAATAATATAAATCACTAGCTTTCGAATTTTTCTAGCCTTATTGTGAATATTCTTCTATTATTTATATTGTTTATTTGCATTTAAATCGATAAGTACTATATTTTAGTGATTTTTTTTTACTAGGCAATTACTCTCGTGGGAAGTCAAAAAAAAATACTTATTCATGGGTATTTGTTTTTTTTTTTTTTTGCTATCATATATGTAAAAAAATAATTTTACCAGATTTACCGGCGATAGAAATTTCCACCAAAGAAGTCCTCTTTTTAATAATTAGTTTAGGTTGTCTCCTTTTTCCCCTTGGATTTACTATTTAAATTTATTCGTCATTTTCTTTACTAAAAGATGACAAGGCAATGATTCCTTCATATCAGCTACTAAATTTCATTCAATTCAATGAGATATAACATTTATTGATGGTGTATGTTTTAAAACCATTAAATTTAGTGAAAAATGTTTTTATTTGAGCATACGAGGATTTAAAGACGTATATGCACTAATAAGTATGTTTTTCGATTCTTACTAGAGAACTTGTCCTATTACAAAAGTAAGCTTAACTACCTTTTTTTTTTTGGTTTTTTTTTTTTTTTTGTGGGGGGGGGGGGGGGGGGGGGGGGTTGTGGGGTGGTGGGGGATTGGTGCTCTTTCATTAAGACAAAAAATAGGATACTTGACCAAAATGTACAATAGTTACTATAAGTGGAAGAAGATCCTAAAGTTATATTTAGTTATGTTGAGATAGATGCTCTTAAAGCACGTGATGTTTTTGTAAAAAATGTATTTATGAATAAATAAAGTAAATTTTTTGTTATATTTGTGTGCATTTTGAATACTTTATAAATATCATTAAAATTTTAAAACATGTTAAATATTGTTCATTGTTATATAGAGGAAGATAATATTTAACGATGATAATTAAGATGATCAGTAATAGATAATTCATTGTTCAATTAAAGTATAGAATCTTTAATTGAGCATCACTAGTGCAGGTCATTTTCATTGAGAATGGAATGATCTTATTTAAATCATTAATATAGTGAGTCATTAAATGAGTGCAATGTACATAATAAAATTATGTAGGACCGAGACATGATGCAATATGAATGGCTTAATAATTTTCATTAAATTATAACAAGCTCTAATCACATCAATCGATGGTCATATATATAAGATGATCTTAATCCTGAATTATTAGCATACTTCTATTTATGCAATTATGTCTTTTGATTAATGTAATACAGATTCAAGTATCTAATCCTATCTCATGTATTTTTGAAGCATAGTGAAGTAGGTAGCTATGAATGTTAATATGACAAAATGTCATTCATTTCTTCTTTAACGAGAAATAGATAAATAATTATCTTGAGTATTAATTCAAGTCTTGAATAATATGAACGCTCAATTCATGATTTATTATTCATAGAAAATTATTGACACTCAAAGATAAAGAAGTAATTAAAAAGGTTAATGGATTTTACTTAGTTTTAATTATGAACTACTTATGCAGGATCTATTTATATGCAATGATTATATCTATTGGACGTCTCAATAATATGAGTAATTATATCTATAATTTAAAAAGTGCAATTCTAAGTTTTTAGTGCAGTGATGTTGGAGTTAATAGAGTTAGAAATATTTTAGTTTTATTGATGCTTGAAATTATGGGTCCATTATCCTCTATCATTCTAGTAAATACTGTCTGGACAAGTGAAAATATTGATTTAATTAATCAATTTAGAATTACGAAATTCTAAATTAAATTCACTCAAAATGAATTAATTTATAATTACTAAATAATAAGATTATTTAATAATAATAAATAACTTTAGAAAGACATACAGTAGGACCCACTCCCTGTGTGGTGCATATTGTCTCAAGAAAAAGTTCTTGCGCATCTAAAACTTGTTCACCAATTTTCCCATTTTTAGATGTATCTAATTTTTATAAATGTGATTTAATTCGAAATTGAAAATTCAAATTATAGAAACAAATCAAATTGGATAACAAGTAAATTTTTTCTTTCTCCTTCTTCCTCATTGACAACACACACAGCTAGAGTATCTATGCATGTAACGCCTACTACAGATAAGGAAAGGAAAAGATAATTCTTTTAGTTTTAATTCAATATTTGATATTCAAAATTAAAACAAAAGAAGCTTTTAGAATTAAATAGTTTTCTTCTTTATAAATAGAGGCATTCTCTATTCATTCTATACATAATTGAGAGTCTTGGTTAGATTGCAAAAACTCTACCGGTAAACCCTAGCAGAGGCATTCTCTGACTTATCGCTTCTACCAAGTAAGCATAAATTGTACATATATTTATTAAGCATTAAATTAATACACTCTATAGTGTTGTTTTAGGAAAGATTTATGGAAATTTTTGTTGTATACTTTTCGTCACTTTTATCATGTTTCCGTATATTTTCTTAGTTTTTGAAACCAACAAGTTAGGCCATAGGCTGTTCTATTTAAGAGTGTTTACAGATTGAAATCTGTGGATTAAGAGTCAATCCATAATCCAATCCATATATATCTAATTGGGATTTTTCCAATTCAAAACCAATCCTCAAAGTCTCAATCTAATCCAATATACAAACAACAAATTCTATAGATTGGAATCTGCGACTTTACAGATTCGAGTTTAAATTCATTAAAAAACTAAGAATAAATATTTGAACTAAAAATTTTAACTAATTAAATAATTAAAACTAAAAGTGTAAATATTTGAACTATAAATGAAAAAGCTTATAAAAAATAAGCTCTTTTTTAAAGATGAATCTTAACTGTATTTTTTTTTATTTTAACTACTTAATAGTTAAAATTCAAAGAAAATAACCAAAGCCTTTTCAAAAAAAAAAAAAAAAAAGCATTTCAAGCTTTAATTGTTTTAATCTCAAAAGTTCAATGGATGGAAATCTTTGGGTGTCTTTATATAGAAAATGGAGAGGGTGAAATCCTAGTGTTTTTTCATGTGGGACTCCTTAAATTTGGCATTTAAGACTTCCAATAAAGAAGCATAATAAATACATTCGAAACACAAAAGAAACGACAAGTTGTTCTTGTCTCAGTGGTCTAGCACCTCTTTGTTGCCCCTGAGTAGGAGGTTCAATTCCTGTAAAAAAAACTCAAGCTTTTAGCTTCCGCTTCCTTGGAGAAGTAATATCACTAGTACATTTTCTTGCTATAGTAAAAAACTCTCATATGTTACAGTGTTTTAAACCACAATTATAGTTCTAATTACACCTTTTAATACTTTTTTAAAGTTAATTATGTTAATTTATCTTTATCTTAGCAAAAAAAAAAGAGATAAATTAGTTGGGAGTTCATAATCCAACATTCCATTTGTGTCTTTTTCTTTCTTTCTTTTTTCCTTTCAAAAAAGAGGTCCCATTCTTGTGACTTTTCATCACGTTTATGACGGTCTTGTCACTACTTATATAAAAAAAGAAAATTCTAGGTAATTATTGAAAAAGTAATCATTGGGTATTTTTTTTGAACCGTCACACTTTTATCTAGGTTTAGTTAGGTCTAGTGATCAGTGAGAATGTCCAAGGATAAAAAAAAGTGAATTTTACGGTAGAATAACATTAAAATCGTTAGAATCATATCACAAAAAAAGTGTAAAATTAGTATAAATTTACAAGTCCAAAACAAAGTTATTTTTTTAAATCTAAAGGTAAACTTGTACATAGTATATTATATAGAAAATGCCTCGAATTTAGTATTCGAACCAGTTCCTTATTGGTAATATTTTTCGTTCGATATGTTAATATCATTAGTACATTCGAGTAACGCTTAATTTGTTTTAGTGTAACATTTACTAAATATAATATAGTATTGATAATATTGAGCAAATTATCACATCAAATTAAGCAAATTAAGTATTGCGCAAATGAATCAATGATGCTTCATATCAAACAAAAAATGTTATTAGTATGATCCAGGTGTTGAATTTAAGAATTTGACACATTGTCCCAAAAAAAAAAAAAAAAATCAAAGGAACTCACAAAGGAGAAGCAAACTATATGCATGGATGAACCTGTAAGATACAAATGTTTTGCAACCTTTTTGCAAGCCTCCGTATATGGAAATGTTAGTTAGAAAGAGATGACAAAAAACATGGCAAGGATTAAATAACATCAGAAAATATTTTAAGTTAATTTGAATTAGATGAATTAAAGCTGGATTTATTAGCAAAAAGAATTAAACTTTGCATGATCAATTATATAATTAACAATCTTCTGCGCTCGTGGACACAAGCCAATTATATAGTAGGAGACAGCAAAATATTAACATAAACTATTTTTTGTCGTTTCTTTCGGTAAAATCGTCACTACCCCCTAACTATTTTGAATTAATTTAAGTTAATAGAATTTCCTTCCTTGAAAATATTCTAAATTCAATTTATACACAAAAACGTACAACAACAAAGAAAAATAATATAATGAACAATAATAAGAATACGAAAACAACGACGACGAAAGGTAGAAGGAAAATATATCTAATTAGTTGAAACTAGTCCTTGGCCAGACCAAAAAAAAAAAAAAAAAAAAATAGCAAAAGAAAAATCAAAATAACAATAATTAAAATACCAAATGTCAAATTATCAACATCAGCTCTCCATAATAATCCATACCATCCACATGAAATTTTTTTTAAAAAAGGCAGCTATGATTTTGCGAAATGAATGGCTGGGGAGAGCCTATATAAATGCAATGAATTAAATTACGTGTCAACTCTACATTATCCCAACGACATGTACAGAGAAAACTTAGCCACCCACGTGATCTGTTTGGTTTGGAATTCCCGGACTATATATGCACTTACCAGAAAATAAAAACCCATATTTGATAATTAACGCCCTTTCTATTCCTTGAGCAAACAGCTTGTTATTTGATATGTTGCTTTCCGAGATTACGAGCCGAGAATTTTGGATGACACTATGGTGTGTATTTATTTTTGAGTTGTGCTACTAGCTAGGTCATCCATAAACGACAGAGTAGCACCGTGAGCAAGTTGGAAGGGAATTTTTGCGTGCCCTAGTTGACGTCATTTACTTGGTAACACCCTAATAGAGATTGGACTAATGCATAGGTTTAGAGAGCTTTTATTTTCCTTTTTTTTTTTTTTTTGAAAGTGGAGATTGCATTCCAAATTATAATATTCCAAACACTAATTTAGACTCGAAAGACCATAATGCATATAGTGATCCAACCCTAACAATAGACCGGAACTACTAATAGGTAATACATGTACCGAGTCCCTTTATAAGGAACCTAAAGAGACACATAACTAATTAAGCACAAACGTGGTTCTATCAAATATACTATTGTAGAAGGTGGACAACTTTGATCGAACATGATTGAGAGAATAATAGCACCGATTGCTGTCACAACACCACCGAGGATAACAACTTGCGGACTAGTCAAAAAACTAAGATGGAAGATGGGGAGACCACCTCCATTATTACAATGAGAAACCAAAAAAACACAAAAAAAAAAACTATTTCTAAACGGCGAAACAACGTCGATTTTATTTGATGAACACAAACCATAAAACAAATAGGTAAGACACAACTATCAACAACAAAGGCACGGGTGATAAGCCAGCCATTGTCGAGTGAAGATGAGGACTCTGTGAACCTGCCAAAAAACTAATGGAAAGCTTGAAAAGATCTCCGCTGCCCACCTCTACTTACCCAAGAAAATGGCACCACCATGGCTCCATTTTCTCGTCGAGGCCATAGGAATGCCGACACAAACTTGACCAAAGCCTCTAGCCCGTAGAGCAAGAAGATGCCTCTCCACCAGATTTGCTTGTTGCACCACTAGGCAACCATCTACAACCACCAGAGAAAGCCAAGCAACCCACAACAAAAGCCCCTCCACCAGGCCATGAACATCCCCCTAGACCCCGAGTACACAACCCTACCACCGGGGAAAATGATGCCACGTTGTTAGGCCACACCCTTAGGGGGTCAGAAGTCTATAGAACCGTTTGAAAATGGTGCCAAACTTTGGACCTATGATTTCCCTAAGTGAGGCAGCACACTTATGCAAAGAGAAAATGGTGAATCCTAGTGGAGCCTTTTACTCAACTTTTTTATTCTCTATCATTGAAATTAGGTTTGGAGAGTCTCAATATAAAATGTCAACTTTTTAGATATGAATTTATTTTTATTTTTGTTTTTAGATGATATAGAATTTGGGTTTATTTTGTCTTTTATAAGCCTCCCACAAGATGGTGTTTTTTCTAAAGATTTCAATCTTGTATTGGATGGATTTTTAGGCCCTGATATCATAACAAAAATTAAACTTTTTGAGAACTTGAGTTCCATCTTAAAAGATCAATCCTTTTAGTTGTGTGGTCTGATATCCTTATAAGTTTATGCATATTTTGTATTTGAATTATATAGGACTCAAGTTAATATTTACCCTTTACAAATCCTTAAATTAACTAATAGGGGGATTACAAAAGAGCTCTTTACGGAAATGATAGAAAATTACTAACTCACTGTTCGAAGCATCTTGATTTTAGGCTTCCTGGACAATAGTCTTTAAAACTACAATTTGGACCTGTTAATCTAAGCTCCCTTTAATTAAGTACTTCTTCATTCTTGGTAATCCATTCAAATTGATATTATTATTGGATTGGCTGCAGGAGGTTGTTTTGAAAAACATTTTTTCAAATTAGAGACAGACTAAAAACTCAACAACCAGCCAAAAAAAAAAACCCTGACAACCCACGTAACTCAATTAATTATAACCAAAACTTGACCAACATGATTAAGAGGTCAACCAATCTATCCAACCGACCTTTAATCAAGTGGTTGAGTGGGTTTGGTTTGAGTTTTTCCTAACCCATCTTAATCCGAATCCATCTAATGTACATATCTATATATTTTATATATTAAATATATAAATTAATGTATATATTTGATATGCATTTCACCATCCAAGAAAAGCTTTCTTAGAAATTCTAAAAGCAACGTGAAAATAAAATTTGTCATCTCACCCAATGCCTTCAAATTCTATAGTCTAACTAAAGTAGACAAGTTTGTAAATTTTGTATGCCCGTCATACACGAATATTTCAACATTATCCATCATTGTTTGAAATAACTCGGTATGGTGCAAAAAGTTTTCTTCTAAGTCATTTACCATATCAAACATATTATCATCTATATTTTCCTCAACAATAGGATTTTTCTTTACTATTTGAAGTTAGATTGAAATGGGCCTCACCATGTAAATATCATTTTCAATAACTACAAACTATCACATATCAAAATAAAATATCCTATAACTGCTTCAATTGGATGAGATCTAGCATTTTCACACTAAACACATGGACAATGAATCACCTTGAATATGAGCTTTGGTAAATGAGACAAATTCTTCTACAGCATCTGCGTATCATTTAGTCAATCTATTATCATAAATCCATTTCCTATCCAATTTACAACTACTAAATCCAAAACATATTCAATGAAGCCTTATAAAATTAAAATCATATAATTGAATTTCATGCACAAATTTCCATCATATCCATAAAAAACTAACAATAATCTATTTACAATAATAACAAAATAAACCCACAAAATTCACTAAGAATAAAGTTTTATAAAACCAAATACAATAATCTATCAATCATATCATTTAATTACTTAATTACAATCAAATATTACAAACTAAAAAATTTTAAAAACAATAAATCACTTACAAACAATGAGGAGGAAAGGGAATGGCGTCGGTGAATGATGGCAGCGACATAAGACGATGGTGGAGAGAGCATTTCAGAGGTCCTCGGTAGTTTTCAGAAGTGCTCCTATGGTTTTCGGATGAGTTGCTACATTTTTTAGATTTCGTGTTCTTATTTAATTCATAAAGGGTTTTATAATAAACTTTTTCATGTAGTTTCATAACAAAACCGACGTGGAATCCTAATTAAAATAGGTTGAGGAAAACGAATTTTCCATGATAGTTTCCTTACTAAACCGTCTTGGTATCTCTTACTTTACAAGATAGTTTTGCTAAAAAAAAAAAAATCGTTGTGGAATCTCTTCTACGAAACAAAAAAATGGCAAAACCATCATGTTATGCATAGATAGGATGATAGTTTTTGCAAACTATAGTGGAATTTCCATAAAAGTTTTTGTATTTTTCATCCATGCTGTGCTTTTAAGGGTATAAGATGATGGTTTTTTTGGTTAATTGCCTTGAAAAGTTCTGTCGTTTATTCAACATTTTGTTGTAGTGTACTTACTATGTTTTAAATTGGTTGATCTTGCATGTTTGGATGGAGATGCTTGAAGTTGGGGATTAAAAATTGTACAATATGTTGATATTTCTTAGTATTGAATAAGAGGATTTCTCTTGGATTAAGTTTTTATGATGCTTTGTATGTTGGTTTACGACTTATGCATTTGAATTTTGAACTTATTTTGTGTATCTTATGCTGGTTTGTTACTTATTAGACAATTTTAAAATTTTCTTTGTCCAAATGTTGTGTTGTAACTTTTTTTTTTCATTTATATATTTCTTATTTTGGGGCTAAATTATTAGTTTTAATTTTTTTATAATATTCAACGCGTTTATCCCATAGAATTCATCCAAACTTTCATGGAGTGGTTTTATTTTACCTTGGGTTTATTGGGTAGATAAAATCAACCTGCTCAACCAACTAGTCAAATCTACCAGAAGAGCATCATCTAACTAGTCTTCCTTGCTATTATCTTTCCATGATCGGAATGTGGGTGGTCGCACGTCATTTAGTTTTTCCTCAGGTGACCTCTCTTTCCAACTACTTGAGAAAACCAAAAGCTAAGGTTCGAGATGTTAAATAATAGCTCTGTGAGCATTTCAAAGTTTTTCTCACTAGAATACTTTCTCTAAACTTCTCAAGTGATTTAAGAAAAAAAAAGCTCCTATATAGTAGTCGGATTTGGGGTTAGTCCTTATCAGATTTGGCATCAAAATTTGAGTTTGGATCAACTTATTGAGTAAAATGCGTGAAGCACTCAGATTGCTGACATGGCAGGTCTGGTCTACCGGCCTACATCGGGTCCGGTCGACTGGTCTGTCGTGAGCAATCCCATGACGCATTTTTAGCTCATGAAATTTATCCTATTAATTCAAACCAAACCTAATGGATAAATCCTACTTTATTTACCTTGGTATCATTTTTAAAGCCTCAATTTTAATTCAAATAACTCTATAGAAAGTTATCTGATTAAAACAGTTATATATAGATAATTCCATACAGATAAATTCTATTTTAAATAATTCAACATGCTTATCTTGAATTAATTCATAAAATTAGTTCAACTAATAAATCAAGATGAATTATTAAATCCAATCTATCAAATTTTAGCCAATCTAATAAATAAAACAAGTTACTAATCTGTAGGAAAAACATGCCATGTCGTTATAGGAAATATTATAAGCTAGCATAGATATATATAGATTAGGCTCCTACAATTATAAGATAACATATCCTTGATACGTATATTTTACAATTATCAACTCTAACGCTATTCCACTAGAAGTTTTGTGCACTCTTGAACTATATATAAAATTATGAAACTCTAATAAGTTTATTGTCCATGACATATCATAATGTGTAACATCTTATATGATATTCATAATCGGCTTAAGAATAAATTTTGTTTTACCTTGCTTATTATTTTTATTTTATGTTCCATTATCTCATCATTGGAATACTTACTATTCATATGTTGGGTTTGGTGCCCTAAAAGCTATGACATTGTACATATTGATAATGAATAAATAAAGTGACATTTATAATTATTTTGATTGCTTGTATGTATTATAAACATCAAGAAAATTCCGTGATTATTTATGTGACTATAAATTGAGCATATAAGTGTTATATGCTTAGGGATAAAATTTATAGATAATAATCTAAATAGTCCGTAATAATTAATTAAAGTTTGGGATCTTTAATTAAATATTACAAGTACGGTCCAATCTCATTTAGAATGAAATAGTCATTATTTGGACTATTAATGTAAAGACATTAGATTGGAGATACTTTACATAATAAGATTATATAGGACTGAACCAGATAAATTATGAATCTCTAATAATCATATGTTACAAATAGAGTTTTCAAATTTATCACTATGATGATTATATATTTGACAGCCTTAATCTTGAGTATTTATTAGACTCCTGTTTATGACATTATGTTTTTTGATTTGCTTAGTAAGATTTGTTTTATCACAAATCATAACTTAGCATCTTAGAAACATAATGTAATAAATGGTTAGGAATAATATTATACAGATATGGAATCCATTCCTTCCTTATGGAAATTAGAAAAATAGTTGTCTTAAGTGATAATTCAAGATTTGAACAGTAGAGTGCTCATTCATAATAAGATTATGAATTAACTATACATTAGAGAATTATTGGAACTCAAAGATAAAGATATAATAAGAGAGGTAAACGAAAATTGAACATAGCTCTTATTATGAACTATTTATGGAGGACAAACTTATATGTAATGATTATATCAATGGACTACTCGCTTATTTTCTTTGAGTAAGTTTACTATAATCTTAAGAGTTTAGTTTCAGGTTTTTAGTGGAATAACATTGAAACTAATAAATTTGACACATTAATCAAAGAGTTTAATTAATTGTCAAATTTGTTAGAGCTTGGGTTATAGGTCCATAGGTCCCCAATACCACATCTGTAACACTATATTGGATTTATGCATAAAATGAATTATACATATTTAGTTTAGAATTATTAAATTTTGAATTAATTATTTTACACTTGAATTATTAATGTGACACAGAAAAATGTTCTCTGTGACACATAATGTAATGTAATAAATGTTATCACATTTAACTGAACATTAGTTAATTAATTAATTAATTAATTTTAAAATCTATTTTTAAATAAATGTGATTTATTTTTGAATTTAGATATGGATATATATATATATATATATATGGTTTTGTACCAAATATTTTTATATAAGATTTTATAATATATTAATATATATATATATATATTAAAATAATAACAAAAACGTGAAGTTCACGCTAACGTGAAGTTCATGTTATATATATATATATATATATATATATAAATAAATAAAGTAGAAAGGTAAGTAAACGTTTATGTGCACATGTGAGTATATATATATATATATATTAATAAGAATCATATCATGATTCGATCAATAATAAAAAAAAAAGAAAGAAAAAAGGTAAGAATCATATAAAATATATCTTTTCCCCATATATCTGATATGATGGTTATTTTAAATTTAAAATTAATTGAAAAATTACTAATGGCTCAAATATAAAAAGAGAAAGATAACAGTTATCTCAAATATTTTTTCATTCACGTAACTTTTGTAAAATACACAGAAAGAAAAACTGAGAGTTCTTCTCTAAAAAAAAGGTCTGTTATTTCATGTGTTAAGTACATAGCATATTCAAAAAAGTGTGAGGAAGATTCATTCTTGCAGTTTGACGCCCACTCGTCTTTCCATTGGTTTTGAGGCTTGGATTGGAAGATCGTGGTATCAAAGAGGAAGGCTATGATACTCTGATAGTCTTCAAAAAGGTTAGTGAAATTCCTAAAGCTTTCTATTATTAAAATTATATAGCTATTTTTGATGAACAAAGTTTTTTTTTAGAAAATTTTTATTTGTCAACGATCCGTTCCTTCCGCTGCGTTTCATTTTTTAAATCCAACAAATGGCATCGGAGCGGGTTATAGCATATATAATTTTAATTAACATGATTTTATTTTGATAATATCATGTTCTTGATGCATGTTTGTAGGCACTTTGTATTTATGCAATTATTTTATTCATGTGATGAATGGTTACTTTATGAATGAATTTTTGGTCGTTAATTATATGGTCTTTTTGGGTTGGTAATTTTATTTTCAGTTTGATTTGATCAATCTGTTGTTGGAAAAATCGTACGCAACGAAATTTTAAAAATTTTATATCAGAGTATTTTCTAAAACACAAGTTGAACATGCTATATGCATAAATTAACCAAATCTTACCAACCTTTGAATGCCGAAGAACTCCTGCAATCTGTGAAGAAAAGTAACGCTCCAAAAGAGCCTCAACCAATTGGTCTTCTTTGCTATTCTCTATCCACGATCGGAGTGAGTGTGGGCTCACACGTACAGCTCTTCCTCTAGGCGACTCTCTTTCCAACCAATTGAGAGAACCCAAAGCTAGTGTTCGTGATTTATGAACAAGAGCTCTTAGGGAGTTTCAAATTCTCATAAGCAGTGTATCTCTCTTAATCTCTCAATTGATCTGAATAACTGATGTGACTTACTCCCTATTTATAGAGATTGGGTCTAGGGTCAGTCTTTATCAGATTAGGTCTCAAAAATTCAAATCAAAATTAAATTCGAATCAATATCTGATAAAATCCAGGTAAGGCAGATCGGACTTGCCCCATCGGCAGGTCGAACTGCCAAAAAAAATCTCAGCAAATTTTTTTATTTTCCACCCGAGATTCTATAGGATAAAGTCTCAGTTTTAATTTAAATAACCCAATAGAGAAGTTATCTAATTAAAACAACTTTATCTAGATAATCTCTAGGAAAATAAATGAATTCTTAATAATTCTATAAGTTTATCTTGATTTAATTTATTTAAAATTAAATCAACCGATAAACAGACAAGAATTATCCGATCCCATTAATTCAACAATTTTATCTTGAATTAATTTTATCACAAAATTAATTCAACCGATAAACAAACATGAATTATTTGATTCTTTTGAATTTCAACCAATCTAATAAATCTGACATAAGTCACCAATTATTTGAAAAGCATGCCGTATCATTACAGGATATTATGAGCTAGCAAAGGGGATCAAATGGACCTATATAGTTCAAGCTCCCGATAATTACAAAAACCAATATCCCAGATATACATTTCATAATTATTAACTCCAGCGCTACTCGACTAAAAGCTTGGAGCTGCACTCTCAAACTACGTAGAATTGCGAAGACCGTATAACTAAGTCTCCATAACATATCATAATGTATCGTATCCCTATAGGATTATCCATAACCGACTTAAGGGCAAGTTCTGTCTTACCTTCCGGATTATTTTTTTCTTACGTTCCATTACCTCACCATCGAAAAACTTACCATCTAAAGATAGTATACTAATCGGTTACACCTATGTATCCAAATGGTTGAGCACTCCAGTTTTTTAATTATAGGATAACGCATATAAGAGGATATCACTACTCTTAAAGAAGAGCTATAGATTCTATTTCTATGAATAACAGGTCTACGCTATCAAGAGTCATGCCTCCAACGTACCGGCATGCATACCACTATTAAGATGTGGGTGTCACCTTTTAGTACATCAAAAGACACAAGTCAAGACAACAGGCCTATTATTCATCTTAGGATTAAGATACAATACAAATGACTATCTAAAGTAAATCGATTTGACGAGACAGAATTATTAATCCAAATCACTTCACTTTATGTCCCGATCCAACACATCGTCACCTATGACAATGTGCCGATATTTCTATTTACGGAGTCCACCTCCGATGGTCAAGACAAACCATCTCCCAATAGGGATATAGACAACATAAAAATCTTTACATGAATAAAGCGCCCAACTTTATTCACTCAATTGCGGATCTTATGATTTAGACCGTCACCTTAAAAATCGTGTCTTCCACATAATCTGTCCATCATATGCCAAATTCTTAAAGGTTTAGACTGACAGTCTCAGACTATTGTTTGCTTAACATACATTCAACAAATATGAATGTAAAGAGGACAAGATTTGGTATATTAATAATGAATAAATTCTTTATTGATAAAAATGTCTCTAAAAACATATTACATTTTTACTCCTTAGGGCATACATGTCTAATATCTGTGTAAGCCCATAAAGAGGCATAGGCTTTTTGTAATTTAATGTTATTATTATTATTTTTTCTTCCTACTTACCAAGTATTACACGTGGGCTCCTTGAGTTGTCTTCAAAAGGTGCAGCTGTAATGCACTTATTCGGTTTAAGAGTTATTAAAAAAAAAATGGATGATGACATATGCATATTAAATGCACCTGATGTATAGATGGGAAACTATTTTTTTTTTTAAAAAGGGGCATTGCATATGGACTGTAACATGCAACTTAGAGGGTGAATTTTATTTTTTACTTTTCTCATCCGCAGCACGTGGAGTGATCAAGAAAAAGAAGACCTTTTGGGTTATTCAGCCCAGTTGAGAACTTGGGCTATCAAATTTCAAAAGTAATTCAACAGATTGTTGCACAATAAACCATCTGATGAAGACTACAAAATTGGAGCAGGGAAATATGTTAAATTACAAGAAGACCTTTGTAATTTTTTTTCCTTTTATTTATGGGTTGTAATTTTAGTTATCCAAAAGGACCCAGTCAAAAATCTATTATTTATTTACATGCTTTATTTTCATGTGATGCTTGTGATAACATGTTCATGCATTGTAACATGTCATCTAGGAAAGTGCTCACTTATAGTTATTGTAACATGACATGCATACACTTGCATATTATTTTTTATAAAGGTGTTTATAAAATAATTTAATATGTGTTAGAATTAATTTAATGAGATTAAATTAATTGGGTTGGTTTTATAGAATTTTACGTTATTTTATTAATCAACCAAATAATGTGATTTTAGTTTTAATAGTTAAACCTTGGTAAAATTCACATTAATTCTAACTTATCTAATTTTAAATTGTTTAATATTTGGTAACTTAGATAATTCATAATAAATTTAGATTTTTAGAAAATCTAGTAATTTATTTAAGTGTAATTTGGATGAGATTCTATTAACACACAATATAACCTAGTAATCAAAAATTGTTTTTATTTACTAGAATTATGAAACATATGATGTTTCATAAGATAAAATACATCTTTTAAAATAATAAGTGGGAGAAGGTAATATGACAATATGTGACACCCGTTATTCTCCTAACGGGTATTGAGGTAATTAAATTAATTTTTAATGTATAAAAAAAAAAATTGCTTCATTTAAATTTATTTTATAATATTTATTTTTATCTATTTTTAAATTTTCTAAAATTCTCCTATATTTATTTAGTATGATTACTAAAAAGCCTTAGAACTTCTAATAAATCTCAAAAATGTCATATTGGCATTATGTGTGTTAAAGTCTTTAGATGAGACATAAGGATATCTTTTCCAACTACTCTTGACCCTCATTTTCTTTATTTCCTCCGTGACATGCTTCAACATGTCTCCTCTATAATTGTTTCTATCACTTCTCTTCAAAGACTTCATCTTTTCTTCCTTTCTCTTCCACGGTTCCCACACTCTTCTTCTCATTTCTTTGCTGAAGCAAAATACTTAGAGAACTTCTTCAAGGCAGCCATAAAAATCAGCCACCATCACCTCCATTTGAGCAAGAATTTCAGTCATACCGAAGTAAAGGAACCTGTTTTGAAGCCATTTCAAGCTTCCAACTAACCATAATCCGAGGTTAGAATCTTATGAACAAATTTAGTCTTTCATTTATAAATTTTCTTTTATACTAAAGGATTATTCAAATTTGCGTTCTTAAACCTAAGTATATGTTTGTTGCTATTTTGGAGCATATGTATGAAGTCTAAGTGTATATGCCCTAGACAGAAAATTTATATTGTTAAACTTTGTAATACCTCTATGGGCAGTGGTTATTTCTTGAAATTCTAAGATTAAATTAAAATAAATTTTATGAATGTAGTTGTATGTTGTGCTTTAGTTTTAATTGTCCTTATGCACGCCTTAGGATCAATGGAATATGGAGCTAACGTTAATTGATTCCAGGATTAAGAGACTGTTGATAAGCTTAAAAGGTAGGGATTCTATTACTCATCTTTTGTGAGGTTTTTATAGAATTAAAATTGATTGTTTTGCCGCAATATATATATATATCTATGTTGAACTGATATTATATGATTATCACATATGAAACTATGACATGGACTCGTCTTGTATTGTACGGCGAGGAACATAATGAATTGACACATGTTATAAATTGAGAAGCATGGTTAGGAAAACTAACTCTATTGATAATGATTCAATATAGAGAAATTGTGAGACATGAAGAGGGCGACGGTTACGTCCTTGGGCATGAATACCCTAAAAGGTAAAATAGGGGGAAGGCGATGACGCTTCCTTGGGTTGAAAGTCCCAGAACACACTGTACAGGAATTGATTTGGTGAGGACTCGGGGCTTAATGTCCCCTCACCGGAACACCCTTGGAATGTTTATAGGGTGATCAAGTGCGCCCATTTGGGTTTCGATGAGTTGAGTGATACTCAATTTAACATGGATACCTAGGAACAATGATGATTGGTAATATTTGTATAAATGTGTAATTATGACACTTGGTAATGATTAACTACGGTATCCATAAGATGTGATCATAATAAACCTCATAATCTGAAATATGATGTGACTTACTAACCATGCAGATTTTAATGTGGTAATGATAGAGGTGAGTAATGGCTTTCTCTACTGAGCATAGTGTTGCTCATACCCTTATGTTTATATCTTTTCAGGACTCACTAAGTGTGAGGTGGCTACGAGAAATATAGTTGAGGAAGTGATGTAGCTATATTACATTGGGACTGCTTCAATTGTTGAGAATGTTCTTCATGATAATGTAAGCATCAATTGTTACTTTCTGTGACTGTATTACAATGTGTTGAGGGTTAAAATGATGATGACAACAATTTATATTATTAAATTTAAGGTGCTACATTAAAACTGTGGTTTATTTGTCGTTTATATTTTTATTTTTGAGTTGAGAGTTTTCATTTAAGTCCCGGGCAAATTTTAATCTTTAAGGTTTTACTTTTATTATTTATTTTTATTTTATCTCATTAAAAACTGTTAACCCCCATATAGGGGCGTTACAGAATTTTTGGTATCAGAGCCTAGGTTCGGTTAACCTAGGGAGTGTAGCACCACTTTAAAAAAATATATTTTTGAGATGGTTTTGAAGCTGAATTTTCATTGTCATCATCAAAATGAACCTTCACATTGATTTATACAGTCTAAAAGGATGTAACATGGAAAGGCCATAGAATGAAAATATCAATAGTTATATGAGTACAATAATTATATAGAAGGAAAGTATTGATAGTTATGAGGGAATGATAATTATATGGAATGAGTTTATAAGTAGAATGCTTATGAGAGATTCGTATAATATTTGGATCTATAAGCATATTTAATTCGTATAAACGATGAGAAATTCGTATAGATACGAGGATTTAAGAGCCTTTTGTCTCGTGAAAAACAATAAGAAATATAAGGCTTGATTTATTGATTTTAAAGTTTGACATAGATATGCCAAATTTTTCGTAATTGATTCAAACCTAAGTAATGATTATGTGTGGATTCGATGGAGCACATAAGTGTCAATGTCTTTTCTTAAAAGTTCTATATATTTGAGGAATATGATATAAGTTGGGAATCATGGTATTGAATCTTGAGAGAGATAAATGTTAGACTTTTGGTCTGTTGAGACTGTGTAAAGTCTAGAATGCATGAATCTCAAAATTGGAATATTTTGTTACGTACATTGTATTTAAGTGTATCAGTGAATCTTTTGGTTACTTAAGGTTTTGTTATATGAAGAAATTATATATTGTATAAGTAGAATTGTGGGGATTGTAGATGTTCTTAAGTAGTAACATCAAGTGTCTTTGTTCATTGATATGGTCTACGTTGGAAGACGTAAATCGTATTGATTTCAAGGTTAGTCACATTCTAAACCCTTGGTAGTAATGATGATGAATCCATTGATAGATGTTAAGTATTATCAATAACATATGGGTGTATGTATTGTTCAATAAGGTTTTGATTAAAACAAAATTATTTGAGTTGCTGGATCATTCAAGAAGATCCTTGTTGTCGTTAAATTAGATTTATTGTTTATAGTTAACTTTATCTATAGTGGGCTTTAAATTGGGTTTAAGATTCATACGAATTGGTTTTCAATTTTATGTTTGTTATTTAACTCGTTCCAAATGTGTTAAGGCCCGAAACAACCTGACCATTTTCAACTAAGAACATTTGGGCCTAGTTCAAATCTTAAATCAGTTTGATTCACACTGTCTCTCCCACGTGGTCTCTATACGTGTCATATACAGTGGTTTAATCATTGTTTACATATACGTTTACTGTGCCTATGAGCTTATTTCTCTGAGTTCACTTTTTCTCTCTTAATTTGTTATTTTCTCTCTAAATCGCAAATCCTCTTCTTTTTCACTAGAAATTCTTCTTTCCCTCTAAAAAGAAGAAGGTATTCTAGGATTCTGCAATTTACTATCTTAATTTTTCCTTTCTATTTACTCTTCTTTCATCTCATCATGGACCCAAAGTACCAACACCTGAGAAAGTATTTCCCATCACTCTCCCAAAAGATTCTTAGAAAGAAATACAAGGCTAGAATTACTCGGTTGTGGATTCTTATGCGTTTTGGTATCCCTTGTGATGTGAGAATGTTGATAGAGGGGAAAATCCGTCCGAGTGACTTTAGTCAAGATGTCGGTTTACCAGGAACAGGTACCAGTCGTAGTGCAATGAAAAGAAGAGCTCGTGCCATCGTGGTCACTTGTAACAAATGTGGAAGACAAAATTGTAACGGTAAATGTACTTCACCTGGTTATATGTCTACGAATAGAGAGGATAAAATAAGGTTTTGTAGGGATGGACTTTCAAAGGAGAACTTGGATAGCATCCATCCTCCTCTCCACGGTCACCCTAGTGGATATGTTCAAGGAGCTATTTTTAAACTCTGGCCTAAATTTTATACAGAAAGACAACGCCTCAGGAATATGGTATTTCTAGATCCTGTTTGCCAAGCCATAAGAAAACTGGATGGGGAATAAGTCATCGCTCTATAAAGGTTATTTAGTCTTTACTTATTTGAAGCAGTTTTAGCTGATGTTCAACAGTTTGTGTTTTGCTTTTACTCAGAATATTTGCTTTTGTGTTTGAAATAATTGTGATTATTAGATTGATACAGTAAATGTTAATATCTTATTTAATTTATGATTTTCTTAAATATATATATAATAAAATATATTATCTTATCAGACACGTTACATACGGTACAGTAATATGTTTGAATTTTGAAAAGCTTATCCAGATATTTCAAGATTTGTGTCTCAAATTTCAAAAGTTCTACAGTATTTGTCGTTTATATTAAATTTCTAGACTTGGTGTATATTTGTCAAAAAGTCTACAGTTGTGTCAAGATGGTCTTCTGTCAAATTGTTCTCAATTGTCAAAAGTTATACAATTAGAGTCTAATCTTTTTCAAAAAGTGAATCAGATTTTCTGTAAACTATCAATCACCTTATCTTACTTTCTTATCCGCACAAGATTTTGTTTAAATCTTTGGATTACCTTTTCATTACCTACTCGTCTATCTCTTTAGCCCTTTTTGTATATTTCTCATCTTTAAAATCTCATGTAGAACCCGAAGTCTAAGTGGAGCAGACATTAAGCAACCACTTCTATAAACCAAATATGTCTACCTCCCAGTCCACGAAGAAAATAAAGAATGTCTGTGTCTTTTGTGGTTCCAGCTTTGGAAAAGATAAAGCTTATTTAGAAGCTGCAAATCACTTAGGGCAAGTCCTAGCACGCAAAAAGATTAACATAATCTATGGGGGTGGTAGTATAAAAATGATGGTAAATATGGCACTAGCAGCTAGGTCTAGCGACGCTACTGATGTAAGAATTTGGCCTCATATTCCAGTTGAAGGAAACCTTTGTAAGGAAGCCATAGGTAAGGGAGAAGGAGTCAGGAGTATCCCTAAAAATTTTAAAGACATAATCTATAATTCTGATGCTTTTATAGCATTACCTGGTGGTCTAGGTACTCTTGAGGAAATATTTATAGTTGCTTGTGGGCAATTGTTGGGCTTTTATTCCAAACCTTTGGGACTGCTGAACGTAAAGGGTTTTTATGACGGTCTTTTGAAATTTCTAGATTACGCTGTGGAAGAAAACATCACTACAGAATCGGAGAGACAAATCTTTGTTACTGCTTCAACAGCTGAGGAATTGATAGATAAAATGCAAATCATACATCCAGAATCCGACACTGCAACATCCAAGCTTGAATGGGAAAGGGAAAGCCGAGAGCGGCCAATTGATTTGAATCTCCATCTGTAATCTTTTTGTTTTATCTTTGGCATGTAGGCATGTGTGTCCGTATTTCGTGTGTTACGAATAACCGTTTGCCTTGTATTATGTGTTTCTTGTGGTACGTCGTTGTTAAATCTTTTAGATTCATTGAGCCTAATGCCGGGATGGCTGGATACGAAGTACTTGATGCTCTCGAAACGCATCCTTCTTAAGGTCCGATCTTTTGTTTATCGATGTTTTTGTATCCTCTAAGCATGCATGATATGGATAGCTGGTATACGGAGTGCCTTGTACTCTCGAAACGTATCCGTATCATAATTGTAATGTGTAATATTCTGTTAATATTATGTGGAAGTACCAGAGTCAGTTATGGGGATATTCCATATGAAATATGAGTATATTATTTGGGTTGAATGTTTGTGTCATGAGGATAGCTGTTTAATGAAAAATATGTCGGGTATGTTTGCAACCAGAGATTCCGTTTAATATCTCTATGAATAAGTTTAATGTATGGTTTTGAATATAAGTGTTTGTGATATATGTTTTATGATTATGTTTTAGTTTATTAGTTGAGGTATGAAATCAAATATATTTGACTTTTCCTTACTCAAAAAGGAAAAGGAACCTAAAGATGAAGTATATAAAATTTCTCTAGCAATCTCCTTAAATGTGATTGTAAATCACAGTCCATGGACAATGAAGGACTGGAATCATGGTATGGTAAATATGTATGCCTGATCAGATTCTTAGACTATTATACGGTGTTACAAGTTGAAACTTGTCAAAAATACTCTCATTGAGGGATTTAGGAGTAAGATTTATTATGCAAGTAAATAAGTGGAGATACGTTGACTTAAATTTGAAGGACAAACAACATTAACGGTTTAGACTCAGAATTGGAATCATAGTGGAATCATAATTTTTACTAGTATTGCTAGAATTGAAATTTCGAGGACGAAATTTATTTAAGGGGGGTAGAGCTGTGACACCCGTTATTCTCCTAACGGGTATTGAGGTAATTAAATTAATTTTTAATGTATAAAAAAAAAAAATTGCTTCATTTAAATTTATTTTATAATATTTATTTTTATCTATTTTTAAATTTTCTAAAATTCTCCTATATTTATTTAGTATGATTACTAAAAAGCCTTAGAACTTCTAATAAATCTCAAAAATGTCATATTGGCATTATGTGTGTTAAAGTCTTTAGATGAGACATAAGGATATCTTTTCCAACTACTCTTGACCCTCATTTTCTTTATTTCCTCCGTGACATGCTTCAACATGTCTCCTCTATAATTGTTTCTATCACTTCTCTTCAAAGACTTCATCTTTTCTTCCTTTCTCTTCCACGGTTCCCACACTCTTCTTCTCATTTCTTTGCTGAAGCAAAATACTTAGAGAACTTCTTCAAGGCAGCCATAAAAATCAGCCACCATCACCTCCATTTGAGCAAGAATTTCAGTCATACCGAAGTAAAGGAACCTGTTTTGAAGCCATTTCAAGCTTCCAACTAACCATAATCCGAGGTTAGAATCTTATGAACAAATTTAGTCTTTCATTTATAAATTTTCTTTTATACTAAAGGATTATTCAAATTTGCGTTCTTAAACCTAAGTATATGTTTGTTGCTATTTTGGAGCATATGTATGAAGTCTAAGTGTATATGCCCTAGACAGAAAATTTATATTGTTAAACTTTGTAATACCTCTATGGGCAGTGGTTATTTCTTGAAATTCTAAGATTAAATTAAAATAAATTTTATGAATGTAGTTGTATGTTGTGCTTTAGTTTTAATTGTCCTTATGCACGCCTTAGGATCAATGGAATATGGAGCTAACGTTAATTGATTCCAGGATTAAGAGACTGTTGATAAGCTTAAAAGGTAGGGATTCTATTACTCATCTTTTGTGAGGTTTTTATAGAATTAAAATTGATTGTTTTGCCGCAATATATATATATATCTATGTTGAACTGATATTATATGATTATCACATATGAAACTATGACATGGACTCGTCTTGTATTGTACGGCGAGGAACATAATGAATTGACACATGTTATAAATTGAGAAGCATGGTTAGGAAAACTAACTCTATTGATAATGATTCAATATAGAGAAATTGTGAGACATGAAGAGGGCGACGGTTACGTCCTTGGGCATGAATACCCTAAAAGGTAAAATAGGGGGAAGGCGATGACGCTTCCTTGGGTTGAAAGTCCCAGAACACACTGTACAGGAATTGATTTGGTGAGGACTCGGGGCTTAATGTCCCCTCACCGGAACACCCTTGGAATGTTTATAGGGTGATCAAGTGCGCCCATTTGGGTTTCGATGAGTTGAGTGATACTCAATTTAACATGGATACCTAGGAACAATGATGATTGGTAATATTTGTATAAATGTGTAATTATGACACTTGGTAATGATTAACTACGGTATCCATAAGATGTGATCATAATAAACCTCATAATCTGAAATATGATGTGACTTACTAACCATGCAGATTTTAATGTGGTAATGATAGAGGTGAGTAATGGCTTTCTCTACTGAGCATAGTGTTGCTCATACCCTTATGTTTATATCTTTTCAGGACTCACTAAGTGTGAGGTGGCTACGAGAAATATAGTTGAGGAAGTGATGTAGCTATATTACATTGGGACTGCTTCAATTGTTGAGAATGTTCTTCATGATAATGTAAGCATCAATTGTTACTTTCTGTGACTGTATTACAATGTGTTGAGGGTTAAAATGATGATGACAACAATTTATATTATTAAATTTAAGGTGCTACATTAAAACTGTGGTTTATTTGTCGTTTATATTTTTATTTTTGAGTTGAGAGTTTTCATTTAAGTCCCGGGCAAATTTTAATCTTTAAGGTTTTACTTTTATTATTTATTTTTATTTTATCTCATTAAAAACTGTTAACCCCCATATAGGGGCGTTACACAATATAACCTACGGTCTCCACTATTAGCACAACATCGAGAGATTTAGGTGGCACCTCACGACGCTTTAATTTCGTCCTCCCTATGGAGGGTGTCCATTTAAATCAATAACAAAGCTGGCTTCCAAGAGATA
This sequence comes from Artocarpus heterophyllus, assembly GCA_025403435.1. Taxonomy (NCBI): domain Eukaryota; kingdom Viridiplantae; phylum Streptophyta; class Magnoliopsida; order Rosales; family Moraceae; genus Artocarpus; species Artocarpus heterophyllus. The sequence continues at coordinate 26,041,670 of CM046334.1, forward strand.
GGATTTTACAATGTATTTCAAAATTGACCTACCCTACAGTGGCAATTTTAAGTTAAGTTGTTAAAATCTGAAATAGTAGGTTACACTCATAAAGATATAATTAAATTGTTAATTATATCTTGACAAAAAATAAACAGTTATTAATAAATATAGAAAATATGAGATATTTTGAATATATTTATTAATTAAGAATGTCTCAATTCAATTCATAAATAATTTGACCTACCCTACGGCGACACTTTATTTATTAAAATTGAATAATCGTGGAATTAGTAAAATATTTTTTTTGTTTTTCCATATGCATCATGCATCACGTTTACTATTCCAAAACATATATTTATGATGTTTATGCTTAATTTATGTCATTTTATCTATTTATTACAGCAACAATGTCTAATCCAATCATCGTTATTCTCTCAAATGAAAAATTAACCGGAGATAATTTTGTCAAGTGGAAGAGTAACATGAACATTATACTAATTTGTGAAAATTATAAGTTTGTCCTGATGAAGGAATATCCTCCATCGCCTGTTGCCAATGCTCATCGTAATGTACGAGAAGGATATGATCGTTGGATCGAGGCAAACAACAAGGCCCGTTGCTTCCTTTTGGCTGGCATGTCTGACGTGCTTAGGATGACGCACGAAAACATGGAAACTGCTTATGAGATAATGCAGTCTCTACAAGACATATTTGGAAAACCTTCTAAAAAAGGCACGCCACAAAGCCGTTAAGGTGGTAATGAATGCCAAAATGAAGGTAGGGATTTCGGTTAGAGAACCTGTTCTCAACATGGTTAACTATCTCTATAAGGCCGAGGTGAACGGGGCTATGATAGATGAAGCCACACAGGTGGGGATGATTTTGGAAACCCTCTCTCTTGTGTTCCTTCAGTTCAAAAGCAACTGTTTTATGAACAAGCTGAAATATAATATGACTGAGTTGCTTAATGAGCTGCAAACCTTCTAGTCTATTTCAAAAGAAAAGACTAAAGAAGGTGAGGCAAATGTTGCAGAAGCTCAACCTTCCTCTTTTACTCAAAAGAATAAGAAGGGGAAAAGGACTGAAGGAAGTGGTAAGTCTAAAAAATGGAGGGTAACCTAAGAAGAACAAAAGTAACAACAACAAAAAAAGCTCAAAGTAAAAGAAGCCTAAAGGAAAATGTTTCCACTACAGCGTAGTTGGGCACTGGAAAAGAAACTACAAGAAGTATCTTCAGGAGCTCAAAGAAAAGAAGAACAACGGTAAATTAGATTTACTCGTTTTAGAAGCTTGTTTAGTTAAAGATGATACTTCACCTTGGATAATTGATTAAGGGGCAACTAACCATGTTTGTTCTTCTTTGTAGATGCTTAGTTCTTCAAGGGAGCTTGCCGACGGGGAACAAACGATGAGAGTGGGAACGGGAGAGTTTGTTTCGGCAAGAGCAGTGCGAGTTGTTAAACTTTATTTTAGAAATAAGTTTTTAATTTTGGACAATGTTTATTATATTCCTTGTTTTTATAGAAATTTGATTTCTGTTTCCAGGTTATTTGAACAAATGTTTAATGCTTCTTTTAATAATAATTATGTCAATGTTTCTAGAAATGGTTTGAATATTTGTTCTATGCATCTGGAAAATGGGCTTTACACTTTAAGGCCCAATGAAAAATCACTGCTTAATACTGAAATGTTCAAAGTTGAACAATCAAAACCTAAGAAGCAAAAGGTTTCTTCTGATAATGAAACATACCTATGGCACCTTAGATTAGGTCATGTTAACCTTGACAGAATTAACAGAGTAGTAAAGGATGGTCTTTTAAAAGAACTAAAAGTTAGTTCTCTACCAGTTTGTGAATCTTGTCTTGAAGGTAAAATGACTAAAAGGCATTTCTCTGCAAAAGGCGAAAGGGCCAAGGAATCACTTGAGCTAATATATTCGGATGTCTGCAGTCCATTGAATGTACAAGCACGTGGTGGTTACGAATATTTTGTCACATTTATTGATGACTATTCAAGGTATGGATACATATACCTACTGCAAAGGAAATATGAAACTTTTGGAAAGTTCAAAGAATTCCAAGTGGAAGCTAAAAAGCAATTTGGAAAGACGGTGAAGACTCTTCGATCTGATTGAGGAGGGGAATACGTTGATACTGAATTCAAGGGCTATATGATAGAACATGGTATTCTATCACAACTTTCCGCACTTGCAACACCGCAACAAAATGGTGTTGTAGAGAGAAGAAACCGGACGTTGCTTGATATGGTGAGATCCATGCTCAACTATTCATCATTACCCGCTTCATTTTGGGGATATACACTACAAACTGCAGTATATCTTCTAAACATAGTTCCATTTAAGTCTATTCCAAAAACACCTATAGAGTTATGGAATGGTCGCAAACCTAGTATGTGACATATCTGTATATGGTGGTGTCTAGCACATGTGCTGAAAAGAAAGACTAGGAAGCTAGAACCACATTCTGAAGTATGCTTGTTTGTGGGATACCCAAAGGGAACGAGGGGATGTTTATTTTATAGTCCATAAAAAAAGAAGGTATTTGCATCGACAAATACCAAATTTCTCAAGAATAATTATATGACAAACTATAAACCTTGTAGCAAAGTTGTACTTAAAGAGTTACTTTTTGATTAGATCAGGCTGCAACCGACAACCATTGTCGAAGGACAAAATGAGAAGACCACATCTCCAGAATAGAATGTCATCCTACCTCGACGTAGTGGGAGGGTTGTGAGACCACCTACTCGCTACAGGGAAATTGAAAAAGCACATGTTACTTTCTCTGATAATGGTGAGGATGATCCATTGACATATCATGATGCAATGGAAGATTCTGAGAAGGAAAAATGGCTAGAACCTATGAACCTTGAAATGAAGTCAATGTACTCCAATTCAGTTTGGGAACTTGTAAACCTACCTGAAGGGAGAAAACCCATAAGGTGCAAATGGATTTACAAGAAGAAAAGAGAAGTGGATAGGAAAGTTGAGACTTTCAAAGCTAGGCTTGTGGTGAAGGGTTTACCCAAAAGGAGGGAGTTAACTATGAAGAAACTTTCTCACTCGTAGCTATGCTTAAGTCTATTCAGATTCTTTTATCCATTGCTACATGTCTTGATTATGAGATATGGCAAATGGATGTCAAGACTGCCTTTTTGAATGGCTATCTTGACGAAAGCATCTATATGGTGCAACCAGAAGGGTTTGTAGTCAAAGGTCAAGAGCAAAAAGTTTGCAAGTTGTAGAGGTCCATCTATGGACTAAAACAAGCTTCAAGATCTTGGAACTTGAGATTTGATGAAGCGATCAAATCTTATGGTTTCGATCAAAATATTGATGAACCTTGTGTATACAAGTACATCAAAGATAAGAAGGTGGTCTTCTTAGTTCTTTATGTAGATGATATCCTACTCATTGGGAATGATATAGGGACATTCTCTAATGTAAAGAAATGGCTCACCAACCAATTCCAAATAAAAGATTTGAGAGAAGCAAGTTATGTTCTTGGAATCCAACTCATAAGAGATCAAAAGAACAAACTGTCGGCGTTGTCTCAGGCATCGTATGTCGATAAGGTGCTTACCAGATTTTCGATGCAAAACTCCAAGAAAGGTAATTTATCTACACGTCATGAAGTTTATCTTTTAAAAGGGCAGTGTCCTAGGACACCTCAAGAGGAAGAATACATGAGACGGGTACCTTATGCATCTACAGTGGGAAGTCTAATGTATGCCATGTTGTGCACAAGACTTGACATTTGTTATGCGGTGGGTATAGTCAGTCAGTATCAATCCAACCCAGGATTAGATCATTGGGTAGCAGTTAAACATATTCTCAAGTATCTCAAGAGAACGAGAAACTATATGCTAGTATATTCTGATGAGAATTTGATTCCCATTGGATACACTAATTTTGATTTTCAATCAGACAAAGACACACGTAAATCTACGTCTAGATCAGTGTTTACTTTTTTTGGTGGAGCCATAGTTTGGAGAAGCATCAAACAATCTTGTATTGCTAATTCAACTATAGAAGCTAAATATGTGGCTGCTTGTGAAGCAGCTAAAGAAGCTGTTTGGCTTTGTAAGTTCTTAAATGATCTAGAAGTAGTTCCAAGTATGGATAAACCACTCACACTGTATTATGATAACAGTGGTGCAGTAGCAAATTCAAGAGAACCTAGAAGCCACAAAAGAGGAAAGCATATGGAGAGAAAATATCATTTGATCAGAGAAATAGTACATGGAGGTGACGTGAAAGTTGTGAATATAGCGTCGAAAAACAACCTTGCTGACCCTTTCACCAAGACGTTACCTGCAAAGAGCTTCGAGACACACTTGGAAGGCTTAGGTCTTAGAGACATGTCTCACCTGCTTTAGGGCGAGTAGGAGATTGTTGGGTGTGGTGTCCTAAAAGCTGTGACATTGTACATATTAACAATAAATGAATAAAGTGACATTTATAATTATTTTGGTTGCTTATATGTATTATGAACACATTTATAAACATCAAGAAATTTACATGATTATTTATATGACTATAAATTTAGCATATAAGTGTTATATGCTTAGGGATAAAATTTATAGATAATAATCTAAATAGTCCGTAATAATTAATTAAAGTTTGAGATCTTTAATTAAATATTACAAGTACAGTCCAATCTTATTTAGAATAAAATAGTCATTATCTGGACTATTAATATATAGACATTAGATTGGAGATACTTTATATAATGAGATCATATAGGACTGGACCAGATAAATTATGAATCTCTAATAATCATATGTTATAAATAGAGTTTTCAAATTTATCACTATGATGATTATATATTTGACAGTCTTAATCCTGAGTATCTATTAGACTCCTGTTTATGACATTATGTTTTTTGATTTGCTTAGTAAGATTTGTTTTATCACAAATCATAACTTAGCATCTTAGAAACATAATGTAATAAATGAGAATAATATTATACAGATATGGAATCCATTCCTTCCTTATGGAAGTTAGAAAAATAGTTGTCTTAAGTGATAATTCAAGATTTGAACAGTAGAGTGCTCATTCATAATAAGATTATGAATTAACTATACATTAGAGAATTATTGGAACTCAAAGATAAAGATATAATAAGAGAGGTGAATGGAATTTGAACCTAGCTCTTATTATGAACTATTTATGGAGGACAAACTTATATGTAATGATTATATCAATGGACTACTCGCTTATTTTCTTTGAGTAAGTTTACTATAATCTCAAGAGTTCAGTTTCAGGTTTTTAGTGGAATAACATTGAAACTAATAAATTTGACACATTAATCAAAGAGTTTAATTAATTGTCAAATTTGTTAGAGCTTGGGTTATAGGTCCATAGGTCCCCAATACCACCTCTGTAACACTATATTGGATTTATGCATAAAATGAATTATACATATTTAGTTTGAAATTATTGAATTTTGAATTAATTATTTCACACTTGAATTATTAATGTGACACAGAAAAATGTTCTCTATGACACATAATGTAAATGTTGTCACATTTAATTGAGCATTAGTTAATTAGTTAATTGATTAATTTTAAAATCTATTCTTAAATAAATGTGATTTATTTTTGAATTTAGATATATATATATATATATATATATATATATGGTTTTGAATCAAATCTTTTTATATAAGATTTTATAATATATTAATATATATATATATTAAAATAATAACAAAAACGTGAAGCTCACGCTAACATGAAGTTTATGTTATATATATATATATATATATATAAATTAAAAAATAGAAAGGTAAGTAAACATTTACGTGCGCGTGTGAGTATATATATATATATATATTTAATTAGAATCATATCATGATTCGATTAATAATAAAATAAAAAAAAGGAAAGGAAAAAGGTAAAAATCATGTAAAATATATCCCTTCCCCATATAGCTGATATGGTGGTTATTTCAAATTTGAAATTAATTGAAAAATTACTAATGACTCAGATATAAAAAGGGAGAGATAATAGTTATCTCAAAGATTTTTTCATTCACGTAACTTTTGTAGAATACCCAGAGAGAAAAAGTGAGAGTTCTTCTCTGAAAAAAAAGGTCTGCTATCTCATGTGTTGAGTACATAGTAGATTTAGAAAAGTGTGAGGAAAATTTATTCTTGCAGTTTGACGCCCACTCGTCTTTCCATTGGTGTGGAGGCCTAGATTGGAAGATCGTGGTGTCAAAGAGGAAGGCTAGGATACCCTGATAGTCTTCAAAAATGTTAGTAAAATTCCTAAGGCTTTCTATTATTAAAATTATATAGCTATTTTCGATGAACAAAGTTTTTTTTTTAGAAAATTTTGTTTATCAACGATCCATTCCTTCCGCCGCGTTTCATATTTTAAATCCAACATCATAACCAATAACAAATAATTTACCATTCGGTTATATATACGTATCCAAATGCTTGAGCACTTTAGTTTCCAATTATAGGATAATGCCTATAAGAGAATATCATTAACTCTACAAAAGCGCTATGGATTCCATATCTATGAATAACGAGTCTACTCAATCAAGAGTCATGTCTCCAATGTACCGGTTTATGTACCTTCAAATAATTCAAGATGTCACCCTTTGGTATATGAAAAGGCCCAAGTCAAGAATACAAACTCATTGATTATTTCAGGATTAAGATGTAACACATATAATTTTCTAAAGTGAATTAATTTAAACAAATAGAATTATTAATTAAATCAATTCATCTTTAGTCCTGATGCAATATATCATTACCTATGACAATAAACCATTGTTTCTTCTCGTGGAGTCTAACTCTGATGACTAAGATAAGCCATCTTCTATTAAAGCACCCACCTTTATCCCCTCAATTACGGATCTTATCTTGTGGACTATTATCTTTAAGATTCATATCTTCCGCATAATTTGTCCATTATATGCACGACATTAAACGTTTAGACTGACAGTCTCAAACTTTTGTTGGAAAAATCTTGAAAAGCCATCCAACCCAATTGATGTTCACCTACTCCAAATGAAATTTGAATTTCTTAGATATTTTAGTTTAAAAAAGGATAAATGCATATGCATATATATATATATATATATATAAACAATTTCTTGTGGAGAAATGGATTTTTAAAATATATATACATATATATATGGACTATTTTTTAAATTAAGTTTTAAGGTTTCAATTTATCTTTTTTTTTTTTAGTTTTTAAAAACTCCCTAAAACGTTTTTGTTTAAGGCTTCAAAATTACTTAAGTCACTTAATTTGAGTTTGATGTTCAACCTCTCTAGATGAATAAGGATCAGTCTCCACATCTTTCCTCTCTTTATCATTTTGATATGCTAAGGGGCCATTTAGAATAATTTGTGTTTTTTGCTTTTAAGTAGAAGAAGAAAAAAAAGCATAAGTTAAAGCTTTTTAATAAGTGTTTGGACAGTGCATGAAAAAAGAACTTATAACCATGTTTGGTTAATATAAGTCAAAAGCTCTTGTTATTAAACTAATGCAATATAAGTATACGAATAGAATTTGTAATTTATTATTCACAATTAAAAGGATAAAAAGGTAAATAAAAGTTTTCATAAGCATTTTTTTCATACATATCAAAGAGGTGACTAGTTCCAAAAATAGTTATCAAAGTAAAAAACCCAATTAACTTGTTTATCTAAACACATCTACAAACAATTTTTGAACTGTATAAAACAAAAACAACTTATTTTAAATCCTTTCAAACGGAGGTGATTACCAATTCCTTGACATGCATAAATACGAACCATCTTTATCTATTGATTATTATTATTTGGGTAAAATTATAATATGTTACAAACTTTAGGAGGCATATGTATTTTATTTTCCAATTACATGATAAAAATAAATTTCAAAACCATTAAAAAAACTTTCTACTCTAAAGGATAGAAATAACAAAAGGGGATCACGAGCAACAAAAATAAAAATGAAATTAACAAAATAACAAAGGGAGAGCTCCCCAATGATAAAACATGTATTTTTGTCTTATTGATAAAATTAGTTATTTTAGCCATCATATTATTTTTTAATGTTATGATATGTAAGCATCCATGATAAAATTTTTTAGTGTATTAGACAAAACTGCATCTTATCACATAACAAACCATTAAAAAACTAATCCAATAATATAACTTGTCTTACCAATCATACCAAAAAAAAAAAAAAAGAAAAGAAAAGAAAACTTCTCTTAGCAATAGAGAAAAAAAAATTGCTGCCTGTCATAAATAATCGCAAAAGGCGTAAGTTCACATTGAAGAATTAAAACAGAGGTGGATCAAACTCTCATGAAAGGTTGCAAGTTTAATTCCGGAAAACCAAACCATTCCGTAGACAACGTAGCAACAACAAAGCAAACATGGCTATGTCAACTTCAAACAATGACAATCAGATGATTATTAGGGGAGGTTTTTTCTCTGTTCTTTTTGTTGTTTTCTGTGTTTTCCATCAACATCATCCATGTGATCAGTTTGACACGTACTCTATGCCTACCGTCACCAACATTTGATACATGTATATTATCACTTTATACATGAGAAGCATCGTAAGGTAGGGATCACACTCGAGAGAGGGAGAGAAGGGAAACGTATTTGATTATTTGTTTCCTTCTCAGAAATCTAAATTTGGAACCACACAATTATATTTAGGTGTAGTTATAAAAATTTCTCCTAAACTATAGCCTCTGTAATACTTACCCCTGAACTTCAAAACGTGACGTTCGTTCCCCTTAAAGTATGAATTGTTAACAAAAATGGTTCTTCTATTAGAATTATAACAGCAAATTGACAAATAAATTTAAAATTATAGGTATTTTATGATCCTAGTTAAAAATAACCAAAAAATTAAAACTATAATAAAAATAATCTTTATTGATGATTAAAAACAAAAAAATCAATTAAAAATATACTACTATCTGGATCCATCTTTTTTCGATATACCAAAATTTTCTTTAAAATTTTATTCTTTTTTCACACTCAAAAAATATTTTGAAATTTTAAAAGGTATAAATACCAATGAAAACTTCAAAAATATAAAAGAAATTTTATTAATACTATCAGAGCTTTTTCTCTTTTAAAAATTTGTGTTATAATTTTATCATATTAAACATATTTGTGTTATATTCTTTTTCATTTTACTATTATATATAACTTTTAAAATTTCAAAATAAAATTTTCAAAATTTTAATATATGAAAAAAGAAGGATTCAAATAGTATAATAGTTATTATTATTATTTTTGTTTCTATTCATCAATAAGAACTATTTTTATTATAGTTTTAATTTTTATGGTTATTTTATAACTAAAATTATCAAAATACCCTTAACTTTATAATCATTTGTCAATGTTCTGTTAAAATTCTAACAGAAGAACCATTTTTATTAACAACTTATACTTTAGGGGAACAGATGTTACGTTTTGAAATTCAAGAGCTAAAGTGTTACATGGTTATAATTTAAGGGAAATTTTTGTAATTAATCTTTATATTTTATACCAATATATGTATAATGTGAGTCCATTATATTTTTGAAGATAAGTGACATTTTTTAATTTGAATTAAAAGAACAATTGATATTAGAGTGGACAATACGAGTTATGACATAGTGACATGAAACAAACTCGACTTAAACCGACAACATGATTGATACAAAATTAACTTGATTTATTAAGTTTTTAATTGAAAAAATCTAGACAAATAATTTTTAAAAGAATAATTTAAACAAACTTACTTTAAATAAAATGAAAAATATAATATTTATAGTATAAATTCATAAAATAAAGTATAAATTAGTAGATTAAGTAAAGTAAAGTAATACTTATATTGCTTAAAGAAATTATGATAATGCGGATATGAGTTGTGACAATACGGATCTGAGTAGCTTTTTCACTAAACAAATAAGATGACAGTTGACTTGAACCCAATACAAAATTTTGATTAACATGAATATGATCCAAATTGCCACTCCTATCTTATTTAAATCTGGATAGGTTGTATGCATATGTATTTTTCCTACATGCAGCTTACATGTGTACAGTATAAGTTTGAAACTATCAAATGGGGTCCCATATTTTTTTCAAACAAAAAAAGAAAGAAAAAAAAGAGTCAGTTTTCCAAAGATTTTTCCAGCTAACAAAATACAAGTCAGCAGTTTAATGGTACATTATAAAAAAAAAATTTGTAGTTGGTAAGATATTAGACTGATTATCAGGTCAAATATAAGATTAAGAAAATTAGCGATTCATTCATCAGAAAATAAAGACAGCAGTTCAAGATCTAAACAATGCTTCTATTGATAGAATACTTTCCGTCTAGCAAAAGATGTAGCTTGTCCATGCTCATATATTTCAAATTTTAAGTTACTTTTAATTGTACTTTTTGTCGCCTTCTTTTTTTTTTTTTTGGAAGATTGTCGCCTTCTATTTAAGTCATTATGTTTAAACAAATTAACCAATGATCTGAAGCTAGGGGGACAAATTAGGATGGCACATCTGTTTCGTTTCTTCATTTCCCACCTAGTTTCAATATAAAAATAGGGCAACACCCATCATTCATTGAAAACTGGGTTTCTTTTTCTTTTTTAAATTCCAAGATGCTTTAAGTTGATCAGTCAATATTGTTTTAATGAACAAGTTCTAATTTGTTGCCAAGTAGCACCAAGAAAGAGATATACATGGGCATTGGCATGTGATAATAGTCAACTTGTATATTGTTTTGTTATTATTTTATCAATATTGCTTTGCTATACCTTAATATTGAGTTTGTCACATATATCCAAGGAATTTTTCTGCTTGATTGTCATTGAATTTATTGGCTTCATTTTTTTTTAATTCTCTAAAAAAATAAAAGCACCACAGATCTATATAATATATCCCTCTGATTGAAGTCACATGTACTAGAAATGGGGTCTAGATAGTTCCAAAATACTACTAATGTTCTATCCTAAATATAAAAAGGAAACGATTAAGTTTTGCTTTGATGCTTTTAGACAAGTGTTGCCACTAACAATATTTTTTGTCCTTGAATTGTAAATTAATCATTCTATTGTCTGTTTGATTGATTAGTTTGTTTAAAAAAAGAAAAGGAAAAAAACTGTCTGTAATAAAACAACAATTTTCTCTAAGAAACCGAATAAACTTTCATTGCTGGCTATAATCATAATATATGTTTTTATGGTTTCCTAAAGAGAAGTACAGTTAAAAACACTGCTACTTGACAAAATTACTTAGAATCAACTTTTTAATTAGATAATAGTGTAAAGCTCTTATATGTTATAATAAAAAGTAAAAATTACTACAATATAAATCTTTTATATATTATAATATTTTAAACTAAAAAGTTAGTTTTAACCAGCTTTGCAAATCATTATAGTGATCATAATTCAGGGTTAACATATTTGAGACCCATGTGTTGAGACCCATCTCGGTCACACGAGTGCTTTTTCTTATACACTAGAGGGAGGATAATTGTGTCTCAAGGAATATATTTGATCTAGCACCATGATAACGCAAATATGTCTGGAGAGTTCAAATGACAGGGCCCAACCCAACAAGCAATGGACTCAATATTCCTTCATAAACAGAGGGACAATGAGAAAAATTACCCTAAATTGTAGAAAAGGTTAAGAAATAAAAAAAAAATTACACAATAAACATCTTTTTAACCAATCTAATTTTTTTATGCCATAACTTTTAAAACTTAAAAAAATATATGCCACAAATTTTTGATATGCCACAAAGTTTAAACTCCCTCATTTATTTCCCCATCTTTCTCACAGTTAGTTTACCCCCTCTTTTTTCTCTTCCTCTCACCCAATTCACTCTCACTATCTCTTTCCTCTCATTCTCGCTCTCCTCTCACACATTCTTTCGATTCTCTCTCATCGTTCTCTCTCCTCTCTCTTTCTCGTTTGCTTTTCTTGTCTTTCTCTCTTCTCTCTTTCTTCCCATTCTCTATTTCCGCTTTTCTTCACCGTTGCCAGAGAAGATGAACTAGGAGATTGAAGCTTGTGATCGAGGAAGATGAACTCGAAGATCTCCGATCGCCTAAAGCAAGATTGTTGATTTCCAAATTACTGAGCACCGACGATGAACACGTAAAAATGCATATTTTCTAAAACTAAAATCATTTGTTTTGCATTATTATTTGTCATTAAATCCCTTGATTAAATCATTTTTGTGTTAATTAGTATTTTTATATCTTAGTACAAAAATATGTTTAATTATATGTTTTTATTGTGTTTTTATTTTTAATAATATTTTCTTGTAATTTTTAGATTTGTTTCTGTGTGTTAAATATGTGTTTAGTTTGAAAATAATGAGTAGTAAATTTATTTTCAGTCTTAATATGTTTTATAATGTGTTTTAAGTTTCTAAATATGTTTAATATATTTTTAGTGACTTTTAAAAATATTTTTGAGTCTTAAATAAGACGTCTGTGTGAAACTTTTAAGGTCCATTAATTTTATAAGTTTGTAAATATGTTTAGTGAATTTTATGTGTTTTAATATAAAATAAATATTTTTATAATTATTGTAAATATTATTTTTGTAAAATAATTAATTTTGTTTCAATTATTTGATTTTAGATTTGAATTCTAGAATATAATGGTGTCAAAATAGACAAAAATGTACAAATGTTGCATCATCATCAAATAAGGTCATCATCTCAATAATAATAATAATAATAATAATAATAATAATAATAAATTTAAAAAGTCAGCTAACTAGTTGACATGAAGACAAGTAGGGCCAGTAATACAAGTTGCGACACAATGACATGATACAAACCTGACATGCTTTTTTGTGGGTTAGTGTCGAAAAAATTAACCACGATTTATTTTAATGTCGACTAGAAACTGACCCGTCAAAAAAGGTTCGTGTTTAGGTTAACCCATCTAAAATTAAATTGACCCATTACTAACCCATGTTTAATTAATTATATATTTTTTAAAATAAATTTTCCCTATTATACCATACATAACCCATAAATTGAAACCCTACTCACTTTTTTCCCTACAAGTGCCACCCCCTCTCCAAAAACTTTACCCCTTTTCTTCCTCAAAAAAAAAAAAAAAAAAAAAAAAAACTCTGCCCCTCTTGTCCCTAAAAAAAAAAAAAAAAGTTCAACCCTCTTCTTTCTGATTCTCCCTGCCTACCTTCTCTTTGGACTCCGTCTCTCCACTAGTCTCACTGTCACCTCTCCGCCCCTCCCACCGTCGCCTCTTTACCCCTCCCACCGTCGTTAGTCAGCTTCTCAACCTCTCTAACATTTTCTCTACCTCACGCGTCAATTTCTCTACCTATTCACCATTCTTGTCTCACAGTCACTCATCGATTCAGTCACCAGTGTCTTCCTCTTTCTCTCAGCTGCAATGGTAAGTTTTCTTTCTTTCTTTCTTTTTTTCCTTGGTGAAATGGGTTTGCTAGGAATATCAGCTGCAATGATATTATAGCAATATATGTGACATTTTTTTTTCATAGCTAATTCAGGTTTATGTTTGTTAGGGTATATAATATTATAGCAATATGTGATTTTTTTTAAGTATAGACAAAACTATCCGAGCTAGGCATAGACAATTTATTTTTTTAAGTATAGATGATTTAGTCGCCGGCTTCTTCCTCTTTCTCTCAACTACAATGGTAAGTTTTATTTCTTTCTTTTTTTTCCCTGGTGAAATGGGTTTGCTAGGAATATCAGCTACAATGATATTATAGCAATATATGTGTGACTTTTTTTCAAAGCGAATTTAGGTTTATGTTTGTTAGGGTAGATAATATTATAGCAATATTTGATTTTTTTTTTCAAATCACACAACTCAAAACAAATTATACAACTAAAATCAAATCATTAATTCGAATCCATTTACCAAATGGATCTAGAGTTATTTTAAGTTATTTTCTTGCGAAATAGGAGAATTTGATTTATCTGGCTATAGACTAGCACAGATAATGCTTAGAAAAACTTTTATTAGTCGTTGACAGAGAATGACATGGTAAATACTTATTAATCTATTTTCAAGGTAAATTTCTTTGTTAGCTTTAAGTTTATAATTATTTATTAACTTAAGTATTTGATATATTATAGACATAAACTAGCACGTTTAATACTTGGTAATTTTTTATTAATCGTAGACAGAAAATGGTATAGTATATTCTTAAACCTTTCTAGCAAATATTTTAGGAAAATTAAAATATAATAAAGTTAAAAACTAGAATTGATCCTTTTAACCTCAACATTTTCATAATTATTGTTTTCCTTAAATTAACTGCATTTCTTGTTGTTGAAATGTTAGATATGTATGCCATAAGAAGTAAAAATATAATATGTTTTTGGAGACATTTTATCAATAAAGAGTTTATTTATTATTCATATACCAAGTAGTTGTCCTTTTTACGTTCATATTTGTTGAATGTATGTTAAGCAAACAAAAATATGAGACTATTAGTTTGAACCTTTAAAATCAAGCATATGATAGACAGATTATGCGGAAGACATGATTATAAAGATAACGGTCTAAATCATAAGATCCGCAATTGAGAGAATAAAGTTGGGTGCTTTATTCATGTAAAAATTGTTATGTTGTCTTTATCTCCAATGGGAGATGGTTTGTTTTGGCCACTAGAGGTGGACTCCATGAATAGAAACATTGGTGCATTGTTATATGTGACGATGTATTAGATCAAGACATAAAGTGTAATTGATTTAGATTAATAATTCTGTCTCAGCAAATCAATTCACTTTAGATAATCATATGTGTTGTATCTTAATCTTGAGATGAATAGTAAGCCCGTTGTCTTGACTTATGTCTTTGATGTACCAAAGGGTGACATCCACAATTTATGATGGTACGCATACTGATACATTGGAAACATGACTCTTGATATTGTAGACTTGTTATTCATATATACGGAATCCATAGCTCCTCTTTAAGAGTCGATGTTATCCTCTTATATGTGTTATCTTATAATTGGAAGACTAGAGCGCCCAACTATTTGGATACATAATGATGGTATATTGTCTTTAGATAATAAGTTTTCTGATAGTGAGTTAATGGAACGTAAGAGAAAAATAATTGGGAAGGTAAGATAGAATTTATCCTTAAGCCGATTATGGATATCCTATGAGGATACGATACATTATGATATGTTATGGAGACTTAACTATTCGGGCTTCACAATTTTATATAGTTTGAGAATGCAGCTCTAAGCTTTTAGTGGAGTAGCGTTAGAGTTGATAATTATAAAATGTATATATGAGATATTGGGTTTCATAATTATCGAGAGCTTGAACTATATATGTTACACCCGCTATTTTTCATGTAACGGATTATGTTAAATAAGTAACGATGTTATGTATTTTTCCTTATGATATAGTGTTATTGACTATCTTATTTTGAGTGTTATGACAGGTGACGTCACGTGAAATTGATGTGTTTAAGGTGTTTATATCATTTATGTTGTATGTATGATAATTATTTAGTAATTAATTAATGTTATGGTATAGTGTATGTGGAAGTTCGGTAGGCCAAATTATTCCTCATGGAATGGCAGGCTGATGGATTTCATCCGCAGGCCGGACCTCACGACTTTGACAGGCTGAAGTAAGCCATCGGTAGGCCGAAGACAACTGACGAGTAATCAGCAGGTAATCATCAAAATTGTAGCATGGATGATTGATTTGATTGGATGATAAATTCTAATTGATTAGCATATTTTTGGTCTTTTCCTTGTTTAATGTAATAGAAGGTTTGACTTTTATGGATGATTGGGTATTTGATTATGTTTCCTATTTTGAAACTGTGAAATATGGTCAGTGGAGCAATTATTGACTTTCCCTTAATGCTTTCTATCAAACACATGAATCCTTCATTTAAAAAAAAAAATATGCTAACATTATAGAGAACGTTATTTTCATGCCATTCTCATTTTTTTTATGCACATCTCTCTCCGTTAAAAATTTTTTTCTCTTAGTTCTCTCTCTTTTCTATACATTTTTCTTTCCCTTCTCTCCTTAATTTTACTACAAATATTTGAATGAAATATTAGGTTTTCTTTTGGGCAAATTCCAAGAAAGTTTGAGAAGAATCATTTTGAGGTAAGAATTCGTTCTTGGTTTATTTTTGAAATGTATTTTCTCTTTTAATCTGACCCCTATAACTTTGTCTACGAATTTCTGTTTGCTCTGAAATTTTAGTATGATATTTATATATGTGTTATATGATGTTCCTCTAAATTTCATGCCATTTGGATTTTTCTATGCTGAGATATGAATTTTTATCTCTCTGCCACTCATAGTTTAACAGTTGCTGATCAGTATGTTGCCTAAATGTACAGTCTTTGTTCATAGGGCAAATGAATGTTGATTTTCACAAAATTTTGTAGATATATTTATGTATATGTTATGTGATATTGCTCTAAGTTTCACGTCATTTGGTGTTGTCTATGCTATGATATTAATTATTCATATTCTACCTCTCATAGCTGAAATGTTGCTAATTGGTAAAGCTTTATATAAACATGGTCTTTGTTAAAGGGGAAAATGTATTTTTATTTTTACAAAATTTGGTAGAAATATTCATGGATATGTTAGATTATGAACTGGAAAGTTTTGTACTAATATCATGTATATTTTATGTGTATTGAATGTTCTTTAAACTAGGTTTTTATGGCTGTGAAACTTGTAAATTTTGGACTTCTTGGTTCTATGACATTTTATTATAGCTAAGTGAATTTGTTTGGCAACGAATATTTTTCTAGTATTGTATTTATATGTATATAAATTTTCATAAAATTTTTAGAGTCAAAGTAATTTTATTTTATTTGTTTGAAAATTCTTACTAAAGGATGCTCACTACTTTTCAAACCTGAAGTTAGTTTTACCACTAATTTTCAAATGCATGTTTTGATTTATTTCGATTTTATTTGAAGCCAAATTTTGGATATGTTGTAGTTTTAGGTGTCTATTATATGTGATTTTTGTCAAATTATTTTATGGTATATATAATTTATGTTATAGACTTTAGTTAAAGTTGTTCATTGCCCAGCTATTGCTGACAGATTTTATCTTATGAATTGTGTGACTTGTTTTGGTTATCAAATGAAATTTTTGTGGCCAACAAAAAAATCATGATATTATGTTTATATGTTAGCTTTGTTCCTATAGAGTCTTATACTTAAATTATGTGTGGTTTGTAAGTTATTGAGCTGTGAATTCGTAAGGGTCAGGCAGCATTCTCCATTGGTAGTTTTGTTCTAATGTTTTAAAGGCTAATAGAATGTGTTATGGATTAATGCTTTCAAGAGAAGAATGTATGTGTGATGTAATATGATATTGGATGATGTCATAAAGATGAATGTTAATTTCTTGTGTATATGAATGATTGACAAGAACACTCCAAGAGGTGAGCACATTGAGACCGTAGCGATGTCAATTACAATAAGGTTTAGTAAGATAATCAAGTAAGTACATTCTCACCTGTAACATGATGAAGTTTATGAACAATTTGAAATCCATGTTCATGATAATTTCCATGGTGATTATATATGATGTTTCATTATGAGAGTTTTGATGTATAAAAAGGTTATGCATGTTTTGATGATGACGTATTTCAAAGTATAAAAGTATATATATGTCTGTATGTATCACCTAAATAAGTGTTGCACACCCATGTTTATATTATGTTTATGTTTATGATGTCATGTTTGGTTTGGGATTAGCTACCGCTCTCCTCTTATGACGGTGCACCTGTAATGATGAAAATAGTGCAATACTTGGGCCCTTAAAGATAAAATGAATGAAGTTTTAATATGGATACTGTAATGAAAGATATGTTCTATATGAAACTGTGCCAAGTACACTATTATGTTAATGATGGTTATGAATATGATGTTGCATAAAGAATGTTCATAAAATGTTTTATGATGTGAGATAGAAAAGTGTACTTACTAAGCTTTTGCTTTCTTAGTTTATAATCATGTTGCAGATAGAGGTAAGAGGATTATGCAATAGGTGGAGGGCGAGGACAGGCGTGTGAGCTTGAAAGGATGGATGAAAATGGAAGAACGTCAAGAAAGAACATTAAAATTACTGAACTATGCTTTTATTTCTTTGTTTGCTGGTTTTCCGCACTATGATGTAAAAGGACTTGTTTTTAATTATCTTGACTTTTGTAGAAGATCAGCTTGCCGATCATTATTGATCAGTCTGTCGATGTTGATATCAGTCTGTCGATTATCCTGTATCGACCTGTCGATCTTAGTGATTTAAAACCCTGTTTTTGCAGAGCCTCTGACGGCCTACCGGTGATTGAAGTTCAGACTGCTGGTCATATTTGGCCTGCCAGTGTCAAGAGTTTGGCCTACCAAACTGTGAATAGAATTAAATGATAATTTTAAATTTTATTTGCATCATGGCTTCGTTTATTTGGTATTGATAAACTATTTAAATAAATATAAAGGGGTTTTGAAATATTGATATTTACTTTAAAAAAAATGTATGTATGGATCTTGTGATAAGTTTAATAAACTTTACCTTATTTAAATAATTCATCTTAAAATAATGATAATAAGGATGTATGTAACGACATTTGTGACGTCTGTAAGGGGGAGTTACAATATAGGTCTATCACCCCTTTGCTAGTTCATAATAAATCTTGTAACGATACGGCGTGCTTTTTTTAATAAATTTGTGACTTATGTTAAATTATTAGATTGACTGAAATTCGATAGGATCAGATAATTCATGTTTGTTTATCGGTTGAATTAATTATGTGAAAAATTAATTTAAGATAGACTTGTTGAATTATCCAAAATATTTATTTTCCTAGAGATTATCTGGATATGGTTGTTTTATTCAAATAACTTGTCTATTAGGTTATTTGAATTAAAATTGAGGCTTTGTCCAAAGAATCTCGGATGAGAAACAAAAGATTTGTAGGGATCATTTATTGTAAGTTTGACAGGCCGATCTTCAAGTTTGGCTTCCCGATGGAGTAAGTTCGGCAGGTCGATCTGCCAATTTGGCCTACCAACAGAGCAATAATCTGATCATATGTTTTCAAGCGATT
Organism: Artocarpus heterophyllus; assembly: GCA_025403435.1. Taxonomy (NCBI): domain Eukaryota; kingdom Viridiplantae; phylum Streptophyta; class Magnoliopsida; order Rosales; family Moraceae; genus Artocarpus; species Artocarpus heterophyllus. The sequence continues at coordinate 26,060,762 of CM046334.1, forward strand.
TAGCAGATATTGATCTAGATTCGAATTTGTTGAGGCCTCATTTGATAAGGACTAACCCTTGGGTCTAACCTCTATAAATAAGGAGTGAGACTCATAAGTTATTTAGATAAGTTGAGAGATCAAGAGTGAACACTCTATTCTGTGAGTCTCTGAAGCTCCCCTAAAGAGCTATTGTTCACAAATCACAAACAGTAGTTCTGGGTATTTCTTAATTGGTTGGAAGGAGAGTCATCGAGGAAGAGCTATACGACGTACACCCACATGCACTTTGATAATGGATAGAGCATAGCGAAGAAGACCATTTGGTTGAGGCTCTTCTAGAATGCCCTTCTCTTCATTGATTGCAAGAGCTCTTCAGCAAATAAGGTTAGTAAGATTTGATAATTTATGCATATAGCATGTCAAACTTATATTTTGGAAAATACTTAGGTATACAAAATTTTTAATTTCTGCTGCGTACTATTTTTTCTAACAATTGGTATCAGAACTATGGTTTTTACGTAAATTTACAAGTTTGTGATCATGCTATATGTATAAATTATGTGATCTTAATCTCTCCTATGTTTGAATTTAATTTTTTAAAGAGTTGGCACTCTAGGGTTTCTATATATTTATGTTGTCATGGAATTATATGGTGAATATTTATTAATTAATTATGGATGACTAAATTATTTTTTGATTATTTATTAACTAATTAATTTGTGTTGGTTACGGTTTCTTAAAGGTTAGAATGTGTATTTAGGTTTTTCATGTAATTAGATGGAAGTCTATCATCACCGTCTAGGAATTATTATTTAGTTTTAAATTTGTAAGAATTTTGTGAATAAATAATTATTCAGGAAAGACGGATCTAGAAGACTGATCTAGAAGATAGATGATAGCGTTGTATAGGTATTTCTTGAGTCTCTAATTTTATATTTTTGAATTGTTGAAAATAAAATTAAAAGCCTACATAAAAAGTATATTTTATAGAAAACGTGATTTCTGCTTGATTGGTAGGCCGAACCCTCGGGATCGGTGATCGATGGTCGCGGCTTGACAGGTCGAACCTCTAGGATCAGCAAGTCGTCCGTGGGGTAGAATTTTGACAACTCTAGCACTAGACCGAACTTTCAAGTTCGATAGACCGATTTGTCATGACCGACTGGCTGAACTATGAGGCTCCACAGGGCGAACTATTAGGTTCGATAGGCCGATGGGTCATGACCAGTAGGCCAATTACACAGATCAACATGCTAGTAGTGAGCCGTGAATTTTCAAGAAAATGTGCATTTTTTAGTGTAGTTTTGATTTTATTTTAAAACAATTATGAGAAACATTAAATTTGGATTTGATCAGAAATATGGAGTATTCAATCCATGCGAGATTGAAGACTTGGAGATTGATAATACATGAAGAAGGATACAATTTGAAGATTTATGGACGAAGAATCGGTAATATGTTTCGATTTATCTCTTGTAATCTTTGATTTCTTTTCTCTAGGGTGGAACCATAATATTATGGCTATTTATTATTATTTTGCTTGTAGCTTTGCATGATTGCTTTACTTGTCTATATTATAATATGATTTGTCATCTATGTTGATAACATGTTATATAGAATAGAGAGTGCCGCTCATTAAAAATTGTTCATGTATGTTCTTAAAATAAAACCTTGATTTCAAGAGATTGAGTAGGAGAAAGATTTCGAAGAGAGGACTTACGGCCTCCATCGTTGGTCCATAAGTAGCACATAGTGATTTTGACTCCTAGGAAGGGACTTCATTATGTACTGGGTTGGATCTCTGAGAGGATAAGGTTTTTTAGCATGATTTATCGTTGCACAGCCCTAGGTGGTGATTATAAATCATGGATAAAATATTGAAATGATGGTTATACACTCATGTAAATTTTATTATTAACCTCCTCTAGGAGCTCTGTTAATAAAATTAATGGCCGAAGAAATGATTATTAATATATGCTGGATCATACGGATACTGGATGGCATATATTCATCAAGAGGGGATCTGTGTTCCTAATAGAATTTGGCAAGTCTCCCCTAGGCGACTTTTTGAATTATGAGTTGGAAATTATCGTTGTAATGTTGTGATATTTTCAAGGTTTTGACACATAAAGACATTATATGTTTTACATGATTTATCTTACTAAATTATTATGGTATGTTTGCTTATGTTTGGTATATAATTCTTTATTGTAGATTAAAAATGTCTAAAAAGGCTTTATCTTCAATACTTAACAAAAACCAATTAACTGGTGAGAATTCAAATGATTGGAAACGGAACCTGGATATCATCTTGTTCTTTGAGAAACTAAAATTTGTGCTGACAACTCTGTGTCCTCCTGAGCCTATGGGAGATTCTACTAGTAAGTAAATCTAAGCGTATGATCGCTGGAAGGATGCTAATGATCAGGCCTACTGTTATGTTATGACTAGCATAAATAACGTGCTGCAGGCATAACATGAAAACTATGAGACTGCGAAGCAGATCTTGGATAATCTTGAAGACACGTTTGGAGGCCAGGCCCTAACAAAATGGCAAGGGGCTCTTTGGAAACTTCTAAATTGCAAATAAAGACTGGAGGCATCTATAAAGGAGCATATGATATTGCTCATAGGTTACCTCGTTGAGGCTCAAACCAATGGAGCTAACATTTATGCTGAAACTCAAATGACTGTGGTCTTTTAGACCCTATATAAGGAGTTTATCCCTTTTAGAGCTACATTTAATTTAAGCAATAGAAGGGATATGACCTTGATTGAGCTAATGAAGCAGTAGCAGGAGTTCAAAAATCTAATCAGGGAAACTCCTGCTAGTGGTGAGGCCAACTTGGCAGCTATCTCTAGTTCTAATCCCAACCCTGGGAATGGAAAGAAGCAACAGGCTAAGAACAGGAAGCCTTCTATTCCTGCAAATGGCAAGAGCAAGAAAAAAAAAAGAAGAACCTGAAGAAGCTCAAATGCTTTTTTTGTGGGAAGGTCAGACACATAAAGAAGAATTGCAAGGACTTCCTTTCCCGAAGAGGTAGGTGTGATCTTCTGGTTGTTGAAACTTGTTTCGTTGAGGAATCCGGTGACACTTGAGTCATAGATTTAGAGCAACTAACCATGTTTGTGTCTCTCTGTAGGGGTTCAAAGAAACGAGAAGTCTGCTACATGAAGACTACATGCTTCGGATGGGCGATGGATCCTTAGTGTTGGCTGAAGCTACGGGAGATGTCCATCTTTACTTTAATAATTATAGGAGTTTATTTCTGCGAGATTGTTTTTATGTTCCTAAACTAAAAAGGAATTTAATTTCTATAGCTTGTTTATTTTAAGACTCTTATGTAGTTTCTTTTAATTATAAAGTGGTGATTCGTAAAAACAAATCTTTTATTTGTGATGGATGGATGCAAAATAATCTATTTTTTATCAAACCTAAGATAGACTTACTGTTGAACACTGAGGTTATTGATAATAACTCTAAAAGAATTAAAACTTCTCACTCTAATAAGACTTATCTTTGGCATTTATGATTAGGTCATGTTAACCCAAATAGGATTCAAAGGTTGGTAAGGGATGGACCTTTAAGTCACTTAAAGGTAGAATCTATACCACAATGTGAATCTTGTTTGGAAGGTAAAATGGCCAAAAGACCATTTGGGTCTAAAGGCAGTAGGGCCGAAGGGGTTCTAGAACTTGTACATAGCGATGTTTGTAGACTTATGAACATCCGGGCATGGGGAAGGTATGAGTACTTTGTCACTTTTATTGATGATTACTCAAGATATGGGCATGTGTACCTAATGCACCACAAAAGTGAAACTTATGAAAAGTTCAAGGAGTTTCGAGCTGAAGTGGAAAAGCAATTGGATAGACCCATAAAAGCACTTCAATCTGATCGAGGTGGTGAATATCCTTCTAATGAGTTCTTGGGACACTTATTAGAGAATAGGATTCTTTCTCATTTCACTGTCTAGGTACCCTGCAGCAGAATGGCGTGGTTGAGACAAGAAGAACTTTGTTGGACATGGTTAGGTCCATAATGAGTTATTAATCATTGCTTTTATCCTTTTGGGGATATGCACTACAAACCGCATGCTATATTTTGAACAATGTGCCTTCAAAATCTATTCCTAAAACTCCTCACGAGTTGTGGATGGAGAAAAGGACATTCTTAAACCATATTTGCATATGGGGGTGTCAGGCTCATGTACTGTTTAAGGAAGCAAATAAGTTGGAAGCACGTTTGGAAGTTTGTGTGTTTGTAGGATATCCAAAAGGGACTAAAGGGGGTTATTTCTATAACCTAAAGGAAAATAAAGTCATGGTTTCAACTAATGCAACATTCCTTGAGGAAAGTTACATGGACGACTTTAAGCCTTAAAGCAAAGTGGTGCTTGAGGAGTTAGGGAGCGATCGGATCACTCCGAGGGTTTTCAATAAAACCATTTCAATTAATGTAGAAAAACTAACTGAACAACGACTTAAGGGGCTTTGGCGTAGTAGGAGGATCGGGCGTCAACCTGAGAGATATATGTTCAATGATGAGGCCTTTTTGGCTGAACTGGTTAAACATGACAGGGATCCTTACACTTATGAAGAGGCTATGGAGGATGTTGATTCGAAACTTTGGATAGAGGCCATGAACACATAAATGAAGTCTATGGAGACTAATCGGGTTTGGGAACTTGTAGATCTTCTCAAAAGGGTAAAACCCATAGGATGTAAGTGGATCTGTAAGAAAAAGTAAAGAGTGGATGGAAAAGTCAAAACCTATAAGGCTAGGCTGGTAGCTAAGGGATACACGCAAAAGGAAGGAATTGATTACGAGGAAACCTTTTTGCCTGTAGCCATGCTTAAGTCTATCCGTATTCTCTTATCTGTAGCTGTCACTCTCGACTACGAGATTTGGCAGATGGATGTCAAGATGGCTTTTCTAAATGGCTATCTTGATGTGTCCATATATATAGTACAACCAGATGGGTTCAAGGCCAAGGGTCAGGAGAGTAAGGTTTATAAGTTGTTAAAGTCAATTTATGGACTTAAGTAGGCTTCTGGTTCTTAAAACATAAGATTTGATCAAGTGATCAAGACTTATGGGTTCGCACAAAATGTGGACGAACCATGTGTTTATAAACACATTAAGGATGAGAAGGTGGTTTTTCTATTACTCTATGTAGATGACATTCTACTAATTGGTAATGACATTGGAGTGTTGTCATCGGTCAAATTATGGTTGACCAAGCAGTTTGACATGAAAGACTTAGGTAAAGCTAATTTTGTTATCGTTGTCTAGATCTTTCAAGATAGAAAGAACAGAATGATAGCTTTATTCCAAGGGGGCTACATAGATAAAATTCTCAAAAGGTATGCAATGTAAGATTCCAAAGAAGGTAGGCAACCATCTATGTCTGGAATTACTCTTTCTAAGAAAGACTGCCAAAATTTGAAGAGGAAAGAGAATACATGAAGAAGGTGCCTTATGCTTCGGCAGTGGGTAGTCTCATATATGCCATGTCTTTCACATGGCTGGATATTTGTTTTGCAGTTGAGATTGTAAGTTGATTTCAGTTGGATCCAGGACCGAACCACTGGGTTGCGGTCAAGCATATTTTCAAGTACCTAAAAAGGACTCGAGGGTATATGATCGTGTATTTGGGTGAGGATTTAACACCTTTAGGATACACTGACTGGGATTTCTAATGTTATCTGGATTCAAGAAGATCGACTAGTGGTTTTGTGCTTATTCTGGACAACAGTGCCATTGTTTAGAAAAGTGTTAAGCAAAATTGCACTTCGGATTCAACAATGGAGGCCGAGTATGTGGCAGCTAGTGATGCTTCAAAAGAAGCAGTGTGGCTCCACAAGTTCGTTGGGGTTCTTGAGGTAGTTCCTGTATAGATAAGGCGATATCGCTGTGTTGTGATAGCAGCGCGGCGATAGCTAATGCTTAGGAACCAAGATTTCACAAGAAGAGTAAGCATATTGATTGGAACTATCATGTGATAAAGGACTTCATAGAGGGCAGGCATGTTGCTGTATGCAAAATCACGTTCGAGGACAATTTAGCGAATCCATTCACGAAGACACTAACTACAAGAGTTTTCGAGAGGCATGTGGAAGCTATGGGGATGCGGGATTTGTCATATTTACTCACTTAGTGCAGGTGGGAGATTGTAAGACATGTATACTCTAAGGTATAAAAATGTATGGGGATGCGAGATTTGTCATATTTACTCACTTAGTGCAGGTGGGAGATTGTTATACATGTATACTCTAAGGTATAAAAATGTAATATGTTTTTGGAGACATTTTTATTAACAAAGAGTTTATTTATTATTCATATACCAAATAGTTGTCCTTTTTACATTCATATTTATTGAATGTATGTTAAGTAAACAAAAGTCTAAGACTATCGTTTTAAACCTTTAGAATCAGGCATATGATGGACATATTATGCAGAAGACATGATTCTAAAGGTAACGGTTTAAATCATAAGATCCACAATTGAGGGAATAAAGTTGGATAGTTTATTCATGTAAAGATTGTTATGTTGTCTATATCCCCAACGGAAGATAGTTTGTATTGGCTATCGGAGGTGGACGCCATGAATAGAAATATTGGTGTCATGGTGACGATGCATTGGATTGGGACATAAATTGTAATTGATTTGGATTAATAATTCTATCTTGGCAAATCAATTCACTTTAGATAATCATATGTGTTGTATCTTAATCCTGAGATGAAAAGTGAGCTCGTTGTCATGACTTATATCTTTTGATGTATCAAATTGTGACATCCACAATTTATGATAGTACGCATATCGGTACGTTGGAGACATGAGTTTTAATAGCGTAGACTTGTTATTCATAGATACGGAATCCATAGCTTCTCTTTAGGAGTCGATAATATCCTTTTATATGCGTTATCTTGTAATAGGAAGACTGGAGCGCTCAATCATTTGGATATATAGGTGTAACCAAATGGTATACTATCTTTGGATGGTAAGTTTTCCGATTATGAGATAATGGAATGTAAGAGAAAAATAATCGAGAAGGTAAGATCAAATTTATCCTTAAGTCGATTATAGATATCCTATAGGGATACGATTATGATATGTCATGGAGACTTAGCTATTCGGGCTTCATAATTTTATGTAGTTTGAGAATGTTGCTTTAACCTTTTAGTGGAGTAGCGTTAGAGTTGATAATTATAAAATATATACCTAGGATATTGGGTTTCATAATTATCGGGAGCTTGAACTGTATAGGTCCATCAGGTCCCTTTGCTAGCTCATAATAAATCTTGTAATGATACGACATGCTTTTCCAATAAATTGGTGATTTATATTAAATTATTAGATTGATTGAAATTCGATAGGATAAGGTAATTCATGTCTATTTATCGGTTGAATTAATTGTGTGAAAAATTAATTCAAGATTAACTTGTTGAATTATCCAGAGTATTTATTTTCCTAGAGATTATCTAGATATGGTTGTTTTAATCAGATAACTTCTCTATCAGGTTATTTGAATTAAAACTGTGGCTTTATCCAAAGAATCTTGGGTGAAATAAAAGATTCGTAGGGATCATTTATTGTAAGTGCAGTAGGTTGATCTTGAGGTTCGACTTGCCGATGGAGTAGGTCGGTAAGCCGATCTACTAGTTCAGCTTATCGCCCGAACAATAATTTGATCACGTGTTTTTACGCGATTTTATTAGATATTAATACATATTCAAATTTTTTAGGGCCTTATCTGATAAGGACTAACCCTTGGGTCCAACCTCTATAAATAGGGAGTGAGACTCATAAGTTATTTTGATTAGTTAAGAGATCAAGAGTGAGTACTCTATTTTGTGAGTCTCTGAAACTCCCCCAAAGAGCTATTATTCACAAATCACAAACAGTAGTTCTGGGTATTTCTCAATTGGATGGAAGGAGAGTCACCGGGGAAGAGCTGTATGACGTGCACCCAAACGCACTCCGATCGTGGATAAAGAATAGCAAAGAAGACCAGTTAGTTGAGGCTTTTCTAGAATGCCCTTCTCTTCATCGATTGCAGGAGCTCTTCAGCAAATAAGGTTAGTAAGATCTGGTTAATTTATGCGTATAGCGTATCAAACTTGTGTTTTGGAAAATACTCTAGTATAAAAAAATTTTAATTTCCGTTGCGTACTATTTTGCCAACATGAAATTCCAAGATTGGTTTTAATTTTTTGTTTTAAACTTTGTTAATTTTCACGTAAACCTGGTAACCTACAAAAGCTATAAAACCTGCAAAACTTGTAAATAATTTGTAAGTAATCCTGTGACGACCCGCCTTTTCAGGCAGTCACTTAGCTTTCTCAAACATCATTACTTAAACATTAATCTTACTTATTTAGCAAGAAAAAATACTAAAATAAAATTTTATTTCTTTAATTATATGATACATTTCGTAGAATATAACTTAAACTTTGAAAACATATCTTAAAACTTTGACTTTCTTAAACTTTAAAAACACTATATCAAATAGTGAGAAAACATCTTCTTAAACTAGTGGAAGCATTCTGTAGTAGTATCCATATCCAAATCTTCGCATCTGTCCTCCGCAGCACTAAGCTCTTCAAACAGGTCCTACTGGTCACCAATAGGACTATCTATAGCATAAAAGAATTTTAACTAGCTTTCACTCAGTAAGTTCAAACGTAATCTTACAAAGCCTTAAACATTCTTTATAAAACTTTTCTCATAAAAACCTTTCTCTTAAAATGTTTTTCTAAAAAAAAAAAAAGTTTTCATAAAACATTTCTTATATATTTTTCTTAAAACGTCCTTCATAAATCTTTTCTTGTAAACATGAAAAGTTTTTCATAAACACTTAACATAAAGCAATCCTCAGAATGCTTTTTATAATTATAACATATAAACATTTCATGAAAAGCAATACAAGTATAATCAAATATGGATGATTTCATTTATGCTCATTTATGATCATCTTATGATCATCCATTTCATACTTTATCTTTTATCATTATGCCATAACTTTCTTTATCTTATAAATTGTAGTGTTCATACCAACATCAATAATCATGAGATCACAAACATGATACTTCCCTTGTGGAAGACTTGAGACCATCGAACACCGAGATTATAACTTTAATTTTACTTGTGTACCTCACATCAAGGAGGTCACGATTTTAACTTTACTTTTAGTACTTCACAATAAGGAGGCTAGGACGATACTTTCTTTTTATCTTTACTTTACCTTCTTATTACCTTTAGCGAGCATATCAAATGCAAATATACTTTAAACATAACAAATGCAAACTCATTGCAAATCTTATTTTAAACTTTAAAATCTTTTGCACATCAAATGCAAACATACTTTTAAAACAACTCGCATAACAATTGCAAACACATTTACAAACATATACATAAGCATTTGAAAATCATTTACTTCATACTGTAGGTGAAGTTTGAACTTACCTGGTTCTAGCTCTAATATTCCTATCTCATTCCCTATCCTTTCATTAGTCAGCTTTTGTGTTCTGATCAAAGACACTCTGACTTATTAGTTAACTTTCTTTTATCAATCTACTCAATTGATAATAAGACTTAAACATTAACTGTTCTTTCCTTTTAACTTAACTTGGTACCCTATCAGTTTACCCTTTTCTTTTCTTTTTACCCCATTGCTTTTAACTTTGTAACCCATCAGGTTACCATACCTTTTACTTAACTCCGTTACCCATAGGGTTATCACTCTTTTTACTTAAGTCTGTAACCCATCGGTTACCTTTTTTCCTTACTTAACTTTGTAACCTATCGGGTTACCTTCCTTTTATTTATCTTGAACATCCTTTATTAAATTTTTTGTCTCATGTGTTAGTTTTGTTACTTAACGTATTATGAAATATTTTGTCTAAGAATGTTTTGCTAGTTCAGAGTGTTCGACTTTGTTGTAGCCATTTTCTTACAAATGACTATTTTACCCTTAACGGGTTTTTCATCAACTTCGTAACTTTTACACTTTTCGCTTAACTTTTCCTTCTTATTTCTTACATGTTATGGAAAAATTCCCGCTAAGTGGCATTTTCCAACATCGGGCTTTTTGGGTCCGTTTTGGCCATTTTCGCAAAATGATCATTTGCCCCTGACGGGTCTTTAACAGCTTTGGAACCTATTTTAAGCATAACTTTCATTTCCTTATGTCTCATAATATTATAGAAAATAAAAACAACAGTTTTCCTTTCAATTATATATGATTTATCAAAACTTTATAGTTTGGACCCATAATGCAAAAATCTTAACATTTTTGTCCTTAACGTTTTTCTTTCATTCTTTACTTGAATAAACTCTTAATCTTTATAAACATAAACCCTATGGTTACTTACTGTCCATAGAAATGCAGGAACTTAACATTCCTTGGTGAAAGCCCAGTTTCACACAATTTTGTGGTTTTAGCCGGAAACACAAAAATCCTAACATTTTTGTCCCCAAAACCAAAAACATTCATTTTGTACCAAAACTTCTAGTTTTTCATATAGAATAAAACTTTCCAAAGTTCCATAGTCAAATTCTAAACATTTCCTAATGTTTTCATTTCATGAAATTTTGTGCCCAAAATTTCATAAAATTAATAACTCCTCAACTGAGTAGAATTTTGACAAACTGTGTAGTCTTAACAGTTTCGATGCATTCTACAACTTTCATGTTTTGAATTTCCTTAAATTCCAATGTTAAGGTGGACTTTTTGGCTATTTTTCAAATCTGCCAAACTTTTGTAAAACTTTGCAATTTAGTCCTTTTGAAATTTTACAAAACTTTATTTACAAAAGTTGTTTCCTTCACTGTTTTGGCAGTTCCTATACCATGTTGGGAAAATAAATTGGCCTCTAAGGCCCTCAAAACCCCCATTCCTTTGAAACTAGTTAAACTTTACAAAGTTTAACCATTTTTCATTTTTAAACCTAAAACCTTTACTTTCTTTGTTTCTATTATCATCACCATCAATATCAAATATAAAATAATCATACCATAATGTCCATCTTATATGCCTTAGCCCAAAACATTTCATCAAGCACTTGGCATACATAAAAAAAAATACAAACTTTAACATAGCTTGTAAGGCTAGAATATTACCTAATCATTCCCAAGTGTTTATCCCCACCTTTTGGCACTTAAAGGCTCCCAAACTCCCTTGATATAGAATCTACTTCATAGCATAAAAGTTGCATCAAGAACTTGAACAAAGCTCCTAGAAAAGCTTAGGGAAAAGTTTAGTTTTCTTACCTTAAGGTTTGGAAAACCTTGAACTTGAACTTGAAACTTAGTTGGAGATGATTATGTGAAGAGTTTGGCTTTGAAAAAACTTTGGAAGAATGGCTTCCAAAGTGGTCGTGTATGGTGGAGGGAGGAATGAAGAAAACTTTGTTTGTTTTAAGCTTTAATCTAGATTAACCCACCTAGAATTTTTTTTTTATAACCTTGGTGACTCACCACATAATTATGACGTGGCTTAGTGTGGCTTCTAGGGATTGGACCACATTAAAAAAGTGTGGTGGCCCAATCAAATCTCTCAAGGTGTCCCTATTTACTTTTACACAGTCCAAGTTTATACTAATAGTATTTTTCCTATACTGTTGGTATTCTTTTTCATACAATTCATGAAGTCCCACAACCTTTTATACTTATTTACATCCACCACATAATGTAATTTTTATAAGGCTTAACTTTATATAGTCTAAATTTATACTAACAATATTTTTCTTATATTGTTGGTATATTCTCTATACTGTTACGGCATTCTTTACTCATTAATATACACCAAATAATATTATTCCTATACTATTTTAACTCTAATCAGTCTACTTTCTATACTGCTTAATCTTAAACAGTCTAATTGCTACACTGTATTACTTTTACATCATAATTTTCATACTACATAACTTTATCAATGTAGTTCTTTACACTGAATTACTCTAATACTGTATAATTTTTTTATATTATTATGTAGTATTTTTCTTAAATTGTATTTTTGTCTTAACATTTGTTGCAACACAATTTGCAACAATTAAGCTTTCCAGCTTGTTTCCATATCATTCCTTTTTTATTTAAGGCTATGGCATGATTTTTACCCTTAAAAATCCCATTTTTGACTTTTATGGAATTTATTATAAAAATTGGATTAAACTATAATCCTTGCGATACATATTTCTGTTTGACTTAATTCTTAAGTTATTGCATTTTTAATGCGTTAAAAATGCTTGGGTGTCACAAATCTATAATTAAATTGTAAATAACTTGTAAATAATTATTTGACTTGGTAAATAAAAAAATATTATAATTAATATATTGGACCTTAACAACATCTTTTCCCTATGGGATTGCTCTCGGATTTATCGAGTTTTATTACTTGAGACAATCTTATACTTGAGGTTATTTTGGGTTGTACTTTTCAAGGATGAACAAGTTTTTAGCGCCGTTGTTAGGGAACAGACAGTTATATGGATAATATATTAAGTATATAGTTATATTTTATATTTATATTTACATTTCTGCATTTATTTTTCTGTCTCTACCACAAGACTGCCTAGCTCACTGGAGCGATGATTCTTCTTGTGATAGTTTAACTTTTCTATACATACTTTCATTTTTCAAGTCATAGAATGGGGGTTTTTAAAGGCCTATAATTGTTCTTGCAACTGCTTTATTTAATTTCAGCACTTTTAATTTTCTGTACGTTGGTTGCAAGATCAAGGAGTTCATGAAAGCCTTTCTTTCTTGTAAATCTTTCATTTATCTGTACTTAGTTTTATTTTTCTTGTCGCGAGACCGGGGGCCTTGTGCTTCTTTCTATCTTGTAACTTTATTTCTAACTTTTTAATCTAACTTCTAACTTTTACATTTCCAACACTTTTACTTTTATCTTAAAGGGATGGTTATACCGCCTGAATCTGTTAATATTTTTATTTTTAATTTTCCTTTATAGGTACATAAAAAATAGCAAAAACAACAAAAATTGCAGAAAGTGAAAAAAAGTTATTGTTCACGTCATTTGCATGTTACTATTAGTGTCCGCTTACTATTCATATTTAATATTCACTATTCATTATTTATAAAAATAAAAAAATAAAAAAATCCAAAAAATAATAAAATATTTAATTATAATTCTGTTATTTGTTAGGTTTAGAGTTTAGATTTAGGTTTTTCATAAGACTTTATTAAACTTGTGGTTTTAAGGAAAAGTATAATTTAAGGAAGTTTTGTTTGGGGCCTGGTTGCTGGTTCAGAACCTTTCCTATAACCAGTTACTTTTGCAGATTCTCCTAATACCACTCATTCTAGAAACGTTGTTTTGACTAGGAGGTTAGTTTTTAAGGAGCCTTCGGGCCACCAATCTTTCTTGGAAACATTCTTAAAAGATATAATTCTCAAAATCTACAAAATAAATAAAGCAAATGCTTTTCACTCACTACTTTATGCACCCCGAATAAAGAAAAGCTTAGCATCTCGTTTCAAAAACTTTATAAATATGAGTAATTTACGTGTGTGTTTGGTTTTATATGTCTAAAAATAAAAATGTTTTAGGAAGTTTATAGAGAATTTGTTGTAAATTTTTCCTAGCAAGACTTGGAACTGCTTTATAATGCTTGATGGCATTTTAAGGATTTTCTAGATAGGTATCCTTATCATGGCCTTTTTTGGGATCACTTGTTAGGAATTTACCTAGATGGGTTAAGTCCTGAAACTAAAAATTGGGTTGGAAGATGAGATGGATCACTACTTTTTACTAATTACATGTTGGAAGACATGGTCGAGTATCCTTATTGGAGAATTAATAGTTTTGAAACCAACTTTGGTTGGGAAAACAATTCAAACTTTTCAAAACCTTAGCCTGACACTCAACCTGAAATTTTGAAGTCAACCATTGAACTAAACATTCATTAGATGTTTCAAATAGGGAGAGTTTAGAGATCCTAAGAAAATACTAGGAATCTGTGAAGGGTATGTTAGAAAATAATGATAAATATTCAAAACCCATCTATTTTGAGGAACCTAGTTTAGGAGAGGAATGCTTGGAGTTGTTTGAAGAAAATTCTCCAAGTAAGGAAGAGACAAAAGATTTGAATATAGAAGAGGAACAATCACCTTTAATCTTAGGTTCTTAACTAATGTTGCCATTGGAATTCACCAAAGACCATTCTTATAAAGACCCAATATGGCCTCCACCTCCTCCACCACCTGTAGCGTCATTTTTATGGACCCAGCAAGCCTATGAAATGAGTCCGAGTTTCACAAGTTCAAATGTTTCACATTTTGCCAATCTTAAGGGCACAATTACACAGGATCCATTTATGATATCCTTTGACACTTGTTATGAGAGAAAACCGCTCTTTGATGACTCTTTACTATCCCTTTTTACAATATAATTGTTTATGTTTTACTTTTAATATTTTGTTTTTGAAAACTTATTAAAGTGGCTGAGTAATGGAGTTTAAGCTCATTTTGATAAGTTGGTACTTAATATCAACAGTTTCTAGAGATGCAATTTAATAAAACTTAAAACAACAATGAATTTTTATGATTTTTAGAATTTTGTAAATTAATAAAACCCTAAAAAATTTTGAAAAATTTTAAAAACAAAATAAAAAGTTAAAATTTTAAAAATTCAAAAAAATTAGTTTCTTACATGTTTGTACATTTTGTATGATTAGTAATCTAGTAGGTTACTTTTATCCAGTCCAATGAATATTTGGCCCAATGTTATTTAATAGTGTCACACGCGTTTGTACAGTTTTCTCTGTGTTTAAACAGTAACCCACTCTTTGTGTATATAAAATGTCACTGTGCATTTAGTCTCAAAACACTATGCTCTTTCTCTCTCTAAATTTTCTTTCTCTCTCTATGCTGTCAAATTCTCTCTGCCTTTTAACTAGAATCTTCAAAACTTCATAGAAATTTTCCAGAAAACCTCTAAAGTTCTTCAACTCTTAAACACTTTTTCCTAGAAATTCTTCAATCTCTTCTCTCTTAATCCTATAAAATCTTCTCAAGATTTTCTAACACTCTCACATCCACTCAAAGCTTCCAAATCTTTGAAAAGCTTTCTCTCAAAATCTTTTAGAAATTTCTCAATTTGCTTTCAACAATCTCATCTTTTTCTCTTTTTCGTCATGGATCCTAAATAGACCATCTGAAGAAGATCTTTCTATCCCTTACTTAGAAAGAAATTAGGCAGATTTATAAAACTAGAGTAACTCATTTGTGAGTTCTTTCTCATTTTGAACTTCCAACTGATGTAAAAATATATATAGAAGCTTTAGTCCATCCTGGTGATGTAACTAATAAAGGTTTGCCTGGGATGGGTACAAGTCTAGGCGATACGAAGAGAAGAGCTCAAGCTATAGCATTAAAGTGTCTTAAGTGTTCTTGTCAAAATTGTGAGCGTAAGTGCAAATCAAAGGTCGTGGGTCTACAAATAGGGAGGATAAAATACTTTTCTATAAGAATGGACTTTCAAAACAAAACTTAAATGACCTTTAAGATTCTCTTTTAGACCATCCTATTAGGTATGTTCAAGGCATGGTTTGTAGACTTTGGCCTCAATTCCATGCAGAAAAAGAACGTCTCAGGAATCTAACATTAGATGGGAAACAGACTCTAGATCCATCTAGCTCGAAGCAAAATCTATAAAGTTTTCATTGTTTTTGTGTGTTTTTACTTTCTTTAAAAAATGTTGACAATTTATTCGAGAAATGATTTTAGTTTTAATAAAAAATCATCAGAATGGTTAAGTGATGAAATTTTCTAGAGACACATTCTGATGAACATAAGTTTTCAGTTCATTCTTGAATAAAATTTCTACAACATAAAGATTTTTGTTTTTACATGATCGATACAGTAGTTGTTTTAATAATTGTGTTTATATTGTTTATCTTTTAATATTATTATCTTATCTGTCAGATGCATTATTTTTCTATTTTGTGTGTTATAGAAGATAAGATTTGTCTTGATTTTTGGAATTAGGTCCATTTTGTCAAATGCTGCAAGTGTCATATGGGTTAACTTAGCTTCAAATTTATCCTTAATCCTACCATTTTTCCTCATCCTTACATTATAAGCCGAATAAAGTCCTAATGATCTTTAATAAAATTTTATAGTACATTAGTGGAGAGAGGGATGAAAAACAAACTTATTAGATTTCATTAAAATAAATTAGTTTATATTAATGTAAATTTATCTGGTTAGTATATACTAATTAGTGATAGAAAAGCGCATACATATGAGAAAATCCATCTTAAATATCAGACATGCTCTTGAAATGGATCATAAATTTGATTGATATTTGCATTTTTACTTTGAGGCATAAATTTGAGATAAACCCTGAGGAAAATCTGTAAGAAGTCACCAGCTTTTGAAAAATCAAATCTTTGGTGTGTTTTTAAGTTTTATTACTTTAATTACTCGGGACTAGCAATTAGCTGGTTGGGGGGTGTGATGAGACTTAGATAATATACATTTTTTAAAACTAAAATCAATCATTTTGCATCTATATTTCTTGTTAAATCCCTTAATTAAAGCATGTGTGTGCTTATTAGTAATTTAGTGTCTTACTGTAAAAAATATGATTAAAATCGTTTTAAATATATTTTTATGTTTATAAATTAATTTATGTTTCTATATAATATTGTTCTTTAAGTGTTTTTGTTTATAAAATATTTTTTTTCATTAAAACTGATTAAGTTCGATTAAGTGTTTTTGTGCTTTTAGTGTCTTTGTATGATAATTTATTTAATAATATGTTTCTAATATGTTTTTATGTTTAAAAATATTTTTGGTAATTTTTATAAGCATTTTTGTGTGTTTAATAATTAATTTGTTTGAAAATGATTAAAATCGTAAAAATTAATTTGTCTTTTTATTTTAAATGTGAGTTTTTGTGTTTTAGTAGTTTTAATAAGTACTTATAAATATGTACTTAATTCTTAGTAATTTTTGTTTTGTAAAATAATTAGTTTTTCTGGATTTGTTTGCAAGGATATTTGAAAGTAGGAGCTAAAATGGAGCAGAGTGATGTAAAGAAATCTAAAAGTTTAAGAGTCCTGCATCATTGCTTGCATTAACCTAATATAAGCTCAGTATTTGCACAAGTTCCTTCCAAGAACAAACTCACTTCAAACTTAAAGAAAAGAAAACAAAACAAGGTTTTCTTAATTAACCGTGGGGTCTACCCTGCCTCACATCAACATGACATTTCTGACCATAATTAGCAATCACCTCTTGCCACGTAGCCACTTAGATGAAAATAATTGTTGAAGTTCACTTTCCTTATGCTGTGATTTTGTAATGTAATTCCTTATCTAAAGAAGTGAAATCAAAGTCTACAAATCATCAAATAATGCATCTATTCAGATCAACTTGTTTGCTTTTAATTGAATTTAATGTTTATGTATTAATATTTTATTTGTTAAATAGTACATAAACTTGTCTATAAATACTTGCTTAAACCTGCGTAAAATTTGTTTGAGATTTATTTTATAAATGCTGAGGTGTTAAACTTGGCTTTATAACAATCTTATGATCACTTATTATTATATTATTTTTGTAATGTTGCATTTAAAATAATATTTGAGTTATGATTTTAGTTTATTTTTGTTGCTTTATTTTCAAAATGTGTTTTTAAATTCCTTTTTAGCTGAGGGAAGAGGGAGAGATTCTAGTTAATTTTGCTTAGTTATTTTTAGTTTTTCTATGTTTTCTAGCCATTGTAATGCCAAAATCATTTTTAAAAACTTAGTAAATTTAGAGATATTTTAACTTATTTTCTTGCAAAATAGGAGAGTTTAATTTATTCTAGACATAGACTGGCACAGATAATGCTTAGAAAAACTTTAATTAGGTGTCGATAGAGAATGACACAGTAAATACTTATAATCCATTTTCAAGGTAAATTTATTAATTAACTTTAAGTTTATAATTATTTGTTAACTTGAGTTTTTCTTATATTATAGACATAGACTAGCACGTTTAATGCTTAGTAATTATTAATTAATTGTTGATAGAGGATGGTATAGTATATTTTTAAATTTTATTAGCAAATGTTTTAGGACAATTAAAATATAATAAGTTAAAAACCAGAATTGATCCTTTTAATCTCAACATTTTCATAATTCTTGTTTTCTTTAAATTAACTACATTTTTTGTTGTTGAAATTCCAAGATTAGATTTAATTTTTTGTTTTAAACTTTGTTAATTTCCACATAAACCCGGTAAACTACAAAATTATAAAACTTACAAAACTTGTAAATAATTTGTAAGTAATTAATAATTAAATTATAAATAACTTGTAAATAATTATCTAATTTGGTAAATAAATAAAAAATATAATTATATATTGGACCACGGCAATATCTTTTTCCTATGAGATCGACCTTAGCTTCACCGAGTTTTATTACTTGAGAACAACCTTAAACTTAAGGTTGTTTCAGATTGCACTTTTCAAGACTGAACAATTATACAACGCAATTAAATTATATAAAAAAGCATGATTAAATTTATGTAAATATGGACAACCTAACAACGTTAATAATAATTATTAAAAACATGAAAAATATAATTTATTCTAAAAATATAAACATTATAACTTAGATATAGAGTTAAAAAATATACCAGAGTACCACGCATAAAAGATCATTTATCTATCTCACCAAATTCTCTATACTAATTTAGGTATTATTTTATTATTTAAAGTGGGGTTGGAGGAGTGCTCTGGTAGCATCTCCCCCGAAAGAATGACTAAGCTGAGCAGGAGGCTTAGCTCTTAAAAAAAAAACTGAAGAGAGAAAGGGGAGGGGCTACCGATTGAAGGGGGTGCTAATGTTGTAAAATAAACATTATAGAATATTATATTATTAATTTTACATTAAATTATTAATTTATATATTTTTTGTTTGTTTATTCGGTTCAACTTGTATTACAAGTTCACAAAATTTTTTTTTCCTTTCTTTCCCTCAAGATAACACTTCTTTAGTGCGCAAATTGCAGCTCATGATCCAGTATGACGTGCTCAAGGGACGGATGAACTTGGGCCATTAGATTGCTAACTAGACTTTAAATTAGTGGCTATGATGGAGTCAACTAATGGTCAAAGTCAGCTACTCGGACAGAGTAACTAGGAATCATTGGATCTCTGATCTCATGACTGGAAATGAAGCGCTATCTAGGAACATATGATAATGACTGCATCAGATTGAATACAACTAAGATTCCCCTTGACACCCCTAATGGCTGATGTGGGTCTTTCGGTGCATGAGATGCACAAATGAATTTGATTCTATCACGTGGACTTCACTTGTTAAAATTCTATTTTTTAATGTTTTTCTTGCATTTATTGTTCGATTTTGCCCTTTTGATGCTAATTTGCTCCTTTTTTCTTCCAGAATTCAAATCCAAAATTAAATAATTGAAACAGAATTAACTATTTTACAAACTTAATATTTAAAATTATTATAAAAATAATTACTTTACATTAAAACATAAAAAATTCACTAAAAATAAATAAAAACTTATAGAATTAACAGACCTTTTCGGTTTCGCACAAACACAATATTTAAAAATTAGAAAGATTTTTAGAAATTACTAAAATATATATTAAGACATATTTACAAACTCAAAACTTATTTACAAACTCATTAAGATGATGAATAAATTTACAAACTTTATTTTTACAGTTTTAATTAATTTTGCGCTAATTAATTATTAAACACACAAAGATGACTCAAAAAATGACCAAAAATATTCTTAAACATAAAAACACACTAAAAACACAAATTTAAGCATATTTTCGCACTAAGACACAAAATGTTGGAAAAGTAGTACGCAATGAAGTTTTAAATTTTTTTTTATACCAGAGTATTTTTTAAAACACAAGTTTGGCACACTATATGCATAAATTAACTAGATCTTGCTAACCTTGTTTGCCGAAAAGCTTCTAGAATCAATGAAGAGAAAGGACATTGAAGAAGGACCTCAATCAACTGGCCTTCTTTACTATTCTCTATGCACGATCGGTGTGTGTGTGGGCACATTTGTATAGCTCCTCCACATATGACTTTCCTTTCAACCAATTTAGAAATACCCAGAACTACCATTTGTGATTTGTGAACAATAGTTCTCTAGGGGAGTTCCAGAGATTCACAATAAAGGATGCTCACTCTTGATCTCTCAACTAATCTAAATAACTTATGAGTCTCACTCCCCTTTTTATAGAGGTTGGGCCTAGGGGTCAGTCCTTATTATATAAGGCCTAAAAAATTCAAAACAGGATCAAATTAGGATCAATATCTAATAAAATTTGCATCTAAAATGCGTGATTATAAATCATTCGGTTGGCAGGCTGAACTAGCAGTCATATCTAGATAAATCCCTGCAAATCTTTATTTCCCATATGAGATTCTTAGGATAGAGCCTTAGTTTTAATTCAAATAACCCAATAGAGAAATTATTGATTAAAACAGTCATATCTATATAATCTCTAGGAAAATAAATATTCTTGATAATTTAACAAGTTTATCTTGAATTAATTTATTCAAAATTAATCCAACCGATAAACACACATAAATTATCTGATCCAAACGAATTTCAGCCAATCTGATAATTTAACTAAGTAACTAATTTATTGAAAAAGCACGCCGTATCGTTATAGGATTTATTATGGGCTAGCATAGGGGACCTAATGGACCTATATAGTTCAAGCTCCTGATAATTATGAAAACCAATATCCCAGATATACATTTCATAATTATCAACTCTAACACTATTCCACTAAAAGCTTAGAGTTGCACTCTCGAACTATATAGAATTACGAAGCCTGAATAGCTAAGTCTCCATGACATATCATAATATATTGTATCCCTATAGGATTATCCATAATCGGCTTAAGGATAAATTTTATCTTGCCTTCCCAAATATTTTTCTCTTACGTTTCATTATCTCACCATAAGAAAACTTACCATCCAAAAATAGTATACCTTTCAGTTTCACCTATGTAACCAAATAGGTGAGAGCTCTAGTTTTCTAATTACAGGATAATGCATATAAGAGGATATCAACGACTCCTAAAAAGGAGCTATGGATTCCATATTTATGAATAATAAGTCTATGCTGTCAAGAGTCTTGCCTCCAACGTACCGGCATGCGTACCAACATAAAAATGTGAATGTCACCCTTTGGTATATCATAAGACATAAGTCAAGACAACGGGCCCATTATTCATCTCAGGATTAAGATACAACACATATGATTGTCTAAAGTGAATAGATTTACCGAGATAGAATTATTAATCCAAATCAATTACACTTTATGTCCCGATCTATTGCATCATCATTTATGACAATGCACCAAGGTTTCTATTCATGGAGTCCACCTCCGATGGCTAAGACAAACCATCTCCCATTAGGGATATAGACAACATAACAATTTTTACATGAATTAAGTGCCCGACTTTATTCCCTCGATTGCGAATCTTATAATTTAGACCGTCACCTTTAGAATCATGTCTTCCGCATAATCTGTCCATCATATGCCTGATTCTAAAGGTTTAGACTGACAGTCTTAGACTTTTGTTTGCTTATTATACATTCAATAAATATGAACGTAAAGACGACAACAATTTGGTACATAAATAATAAATAAACTCTTTATTGATAAAAATGTCTCAAAAAACATATTACATTTTTACTCCTTAGGGCATACATGTCTAACACAAAAACACTATTAAACACAAAAATGCTATTAATTAGAAGATTTAACAAGAAATAAAAATGTAAATAAATAATTTTATCCTTAAGAAATGTACACTTTTACGGTCTTATCACACCTTAAACCAACTTATTCCTAATCCCTAGCAATTGAAGCAATACAATTTTGAAATGATTTATTGGATATCTATACAATGCAAACCTTTTAACTCTAATTTGACTTATCTAATTAGATAAACTAACAAAACAAAACCTTTATTTAAACAATTTATATGTTATTTAACAAAATGTTAGCAAGCCCGACTTAGTGAAAAAGGATAGTACATAATTATTAAGTTTAATCAAAATCTAAAAATGAAATCATTTTGATATTTTGCTTCAAATTACTCCTGCATATAGCAACATTTCGAATTTATTTATTAGAACAATTAAGAGCATAAATATATACAAAAATTAAACAAACTTTACAATTGTGGATAATGCAATATCTAGTTCCCTTTAGCTTTCTCCTTAACCTATTTAACGAACTTTGGGTCATAACTCCAAGACTAGTTGGCCTAAGGTATTAGGTGTTGAAGCACCCCCTGGAACTTACTTACTTGAGTTAAAGAAACTACGAAACCAAACTTATTCAACATTTATTCGTTAATTTACAACTTTACACACTTTATTTATTTAACTTTTTATTTCATTTTCTTTTTTATTATTGATTTATCATTTAATTAATTTATTAATTAGTTAATTTTAAAAATATTACTGTCCTTAATTGTTTATTTTCACAAAAAACAAAACTCAAATAATTATAGGTTTGACTTACCACTACAATTAATAGTGCATGTGTGAAAAGAATGGCTCACAAACACATTACAAAATAAACACATAAAAATGTTAAATAAAATCAATGTTTTAAGAGTTCATAAAGTTAGATAATTCAAAGAAAAGAAAACAATAATACATTAACATGAAATTCAAAAATCAAGACAAAATAAGAACACATTAACTACTAAGAAACTAATATTTACAAAACATTTTTTTGAGATTTTCTTTTTAATGATTTGCTTAACCAACAAAAACTCACAAAATAACACAAATAATTTTCACAACAAACATAAAATTTGGAGCAAAAATAGAAATGATTTAGCAAAAAACCAAAAATTTTGGCATAAATTTGCACAGTATTGATGCACAATCCTCTCCCTCAACCTAAATTATACATTGTCCTTGATGTGTAAAAAGAATCATAAGTGTAGGAAAAATATTACCTAAATCAGCATATCTGCAAAGATGATATGTATGACAAACTTAACAAAAACACACAAAAAAAAAACACATTTTTTGGTTTGAAATTTTATTCAAAAATCAAAATGAATAAAATCAAACTCATCAGAATGCATCTCCGGAGGACATTCATTTAAATTTTCAAAATAGTTTTTGATTCTTATTTTATTTTTTAAAAAAATCAAAATAGCATACAACAACACATAAATAATAAAAAGAGAAAAGGTAAATATATTATTTTGAAAGTGTTTCTCATTGTTTGATGCTCTAAATTCAGCAATTTTCTCTACAACTCCACTCCTGGTGGACAATCGTCAAAGTAAAAGATTTGATTTATTATATCTTTTCCCATTGATTGCAAGCACTATTACTAATTTTATAAGTCAATATAAAGCGATAATATAGCAAGCTATAATACAGTAAGGGTTTTCCTATAAAAACTAACAAAATAACAATCGTTTATTAGTGATTTAGTGCACTAACTATGACAATTATAACCCACGTCACTACAGTTATGACTAACATAATTCTAAGTTAGAAAATATAATAAGAACTCATAATTATTATATTTTAATGGAATAAATTATTGTGTTAATTTTGTTGGACATGAATGCCCTAAGGAGTAAAAATGTAATATGTTTTTGGAGACATTTTATCAATAAAGAATTTATTTATTATTTATATACCAAATCTTGTCCTCTTTACGTCCATATTTGTTGAATGTTTGTTAAGAAAACAATAGTCTTAGACTGTCAGTCAAAACCTTTAAGAATTGGACATATGATGGACAAATTATCAGGAAGAAACGATTCTTAAGGTGACTATCTAAGTCATAGGATCCGCAATCGAAAAAATAAAGTTGAGCGCTTTATTCATGTAAAGATTGTTATGTTGTCTATATCTCTAACGAGAGATGGTTTGTCTTGGCCATCGGAGGAGGACTCCATGGATAGAAACATTGACACATTGTTATAGGTGATGATATGTTAGATTGGGATATAAAGTGAATTGATTTGGATTAATAATTCTGTCTCAGTAAATTGATTCACTTTAGACAATCATTTGTGTCGTATCTTAATACTGAGATGAATAGCGGGTCCGTTGTCTTGACTTATGTCTTTTGATATACCAAAGGATAACATTCACATTTTAATAGTAGTACACATACCGGTACGTTGGAAGTATGACTCTTGATAGCGTAGACCTGTTATTCATAGATATGGAATCCATAGTTCCTCTTCAGGAGTAGTTGATGTCCTCTTATATGCGTTATCCTATAATTAGAAAACTAGAGCGCTCAACTATTTGGATACATAGGTGTAACAGAATGGTATACCATCTTTGGATGGTAATTTTTTTGATGGTGAGATAATGGAACGTAAGATAAAATAATCAGGAAGATAAGATAGAACTTATCCTTAAGCCCATTATGGATAAACCTATAGGGATACGATACAATATGATATGTCATAGAGACTTTGCTACACGAGCTTTGTAATTCTATATAGTTCGAGAGTATAGCTCTAAGCCTTTAGTGGAGTAGCATTGGAGTTGATAATTATGAAATGTATATCTAGGATATTGGGTTTCATAATTATCAGGAGCTTGAACTATATAAGTCTATTAGGTCTCCTTTGCTAGCTCGTAAAAATCCTATAATAATACGGTGTGCTTTTTCAATAATTGGTGATTTGTGTCAAATTATCAGATTGGCTAAAAATTTGATAGGATCAGATAATTCATGTTTGTTTATCGGTTGAATTAATTTCGTAAATAAATTAATTCAAGATAAACTTGTTTGAATTATCAAGATCGGATAATTCATGTTTGTTTATCGGTTGGATTTATTTTGAATAAATTAATTCAGGATAAGCTTGTTGGATTATCAGGAATATTTATTTTACTAGAGATTATCTAGATATGACTGTTTTAATTAGATAACTTTCCTATTAGGTTATTTGAATTAAAACTGAGGCTCTATCCTAAGAATCTCGGGTAAAAAATAAAGATTCGCAAGGATCTTTTATTAGAAGTCTGGTAGGCCGATCTTTAAGTTTGGCTTGCCGATGGAGCAAGTTTGGTAGGCTGATCTGCCAGTTCGGCCTGTCGATCGAGCAATAAATAAATCACATCTTTTCACATGGATTTTATTAGATATTGATCCTAATTTGATTCTAATTGGAATTTTTGAGGCCTTATCTGATAAGGATTGACTCTTAGGCCCAACCTCTATATAAAACAGAGTGAGACTCATTGTTATTTAGATCAGTTGAGAAATCTAGAGTGAGACTCTGCTAGTATGACTCTATAACTCCCCAGAGAGCTATTGTTCACAAATCACAAACCATAGCTTTGGGTTTTCTCAATTGGTTGGAATGAGAGTCACCGAGGAAAGGCTTAACGATGTGCCCCTGCACGCATTCTGATCGTAGATAGTGAATAGCATAGAAGACCAATTAGTTGAGGCTCTTTTGGAATGTTATACTTTTGACGGATTACGGGAGCTTTTTTGCAATGACAATGGTCATAAGATCCGGTTAATTTATGCATATAGTGTGTCAAACTTGTGTTTTGAAAAATACATTAGTATAAAATTTTTAAAATTTCGCTGCGTACTATTTTTCCAACAATTGGTGTCAAAACCATGGTTTTTACATAAATTTGCAAGTTTGTGATCATGCTATATGCATAAATTGTGTGATCTTGATCTCCCCTATGCTTGAGTATTGATTTTTAGAGAGTTGACACTCTACGTTTCTATATATTTATATGTTGCCATGGATTATATGGTGAATGTTTATTAATTAATTATGGTTGATTAAATTATTATTTAATTAATAATTAATTAATTAATTTATGCTAGTTATGTTTCATTAGATGTTAGAATGTGCATCTAGGTTTTTAATGTAATTAGATAGCGGACTATCATCTCCGTCTAGAAATTATTATTTAATTTTTAATTTGTAAGAATTTTGTAATTAAATAATCATTCAGAGAAGACGGATCTAGAAGATGGATGATAGTGTTTCTAAGTATTTCTTGAGTTTCTAATTTTATGTTTTTGAATCGTTGAAAATAAAATTACAAAATTGCATTAACAATTGTATTTTCTGGAAAAGGTGATCTCTGCTCGGTCGGCATGCCGAATCCTCCGGTTCGGTAGGTCGATGGTCGCAGACTAACGGGCTGAACCTCTAGGATCAACAAGCCATCAGTAGGGTAGAAATCTGGTGGTAAGCCGATCTTTCCAGTTTGGCAGCCCAAACAAACATGATCAGCAAGCCGACTAAAAAGATTGGTAGGCCGATCACACAGATCAGCATGCCGATAGAGAGCTGTAATTTTGCAAAAAAGCTGCATTTTTCTACGTAGTTTTGATTTTATTTTTGGGACAATTCAGAGAAACATTAAATTTAGATATGACTGAAAATATAGAGTATTCGATCTTCGCGAGATTGAAGACTTAAAGATGGAAGTTACATGAAGAAGGATACAATTTGAAGATTCAAGGATGAAGAATCGATAAGATGTTTCAATTTATCTCTTGTAATCTCTGTTTTCTTTTCTCTATGGTGGAACCATAATATTACGGTTATTTATTATTATTTTGCTTATGGCTTTGCATAATTGCTTTGCTTGTCTGCATTATAATATGATTTGCCATGTATATTGATAACATGTTATATAGAATAGGGAGTGCCGCTCATTAAAAATTGTTCATGCATGTTTATAAAATAAAACCTTGGTTTCAAAAGAATGAGTGGGAGAAGGTTTTTGAAGAGAGGACCTACGGCCTCCATCGTTGGTCCATAGGTAATACATGGTGGTTCCAACCCCTAGGAAGGGATTTCGTCATGTACCAGATTGGATTTATGAGAGGACAAGGTATTTTAGCATGATTTATGGTTGCACACCCCTAGGTGGTGATTATAAATCATGGATCAAACATTGAAACGATTGTTATACACTCATGTTAATTTTATTATTAACCTCTCCTAAGAGCTCTATTAATTAAATTGATGGCCAAAGAAACGATTATTAATATATGCTGGATCATGCGGGTCCTAGATGGCATATATTAATCAATAGGAGATCCGTGTTCCTAATTGAATTTGGCATGACTCCCCTATGAGCTTGTTGAACTCTGACTTGGGAATTATCGTTGTAAGGTTGTGATATTTTCAAGGTTTTGACACATAAACACATTTGTATGTTTTACATGATTATGTTATCTTACTAAATTATTATGATATGTTTACTTATGTTTAGTATATGATTCTTTATTGTAGATTAAAAATGTCTAAAAATGCTTTATCATCGATGCTTGACAAAAAACCAATTAACTGGTGAGAACTATAATGATTGGAAATGAAACCTGAACATCGTCTTGTCCTTTGAGAAACTAAAATTTATGCTGATGACACCTTGTCCTCTCGAGCCTACGAGAGATTCCACCAACGATCAAATCCAAGCATGTGATCATTGGAAAGATGCTAATGATCAGGCCCGCTGCTATGTTATAGCTAGCATGAATGACATGCTTTAGGCTCAACATGAGGATTATGAGGCTGCTAGGCAAATCTTGGATAATCTAAAAGACATGTTTGGAGGCCAGGCCTTAACAAAGCGATGAAGGGCGCTTTGAAAACTCTTGAACTATAAGTAGAGACCGGAAACATTTGTAAAGGAGCATTTGATGTTGGTCATAGGTTACCTCACTAAGGCTCAAACCAATGGAGCTGACATTGATGCTGAAACTCAGATGACTATGGTTTTTGAGACTCTGTTTAAGGAATTCATTCTATTTAGAGCTACATTTAATTTAAGCAATAGACGAGATATGACCTTAAAAGAGTTGATGAAACAGTTATAGGAGTTTGAACTGTTGATCAGGGAGTCTTCTGCCGATGGTGAGGCTAACTTGACGGCTACTTCTGGTTCCAATCCCAACCTAGGGAATGAAAAGAAACAATGGGCCAAGAAGAGAAAGTCTTCTATTCTTGCTATTGACAAGAACAAGAAGAAGAAAAAGAAGAACTAGAAGAAGCTCAAGTGCTTTTTTTGTGAGAAGGTTAGGCATATTAAGAAGAATTGCAAGGACTTTTTTTCCTGAGGAGGTAAGTGTGATCTTCTGTATTTAGAAACTTGTTTGGTTGAGGAATCTAGTGAC
Source organism: Artocarpus heterophyllus (assembly GCA_025403435.1). NCBI lineage: Eukaryota > Viridiplantae > Streptophyta > Magnoliopsida > Rosales > Moraceae > Artocarpus > Artocarpus heterophyllus. Next base: position 26,088,936 of record CM046334.1, read on the forward strand.
ATTTGGGTCATAGATTCTGGAGCAATTAATCATGTTTATGTTTCTCTTTAGGGGTTCAAAGACACGAGAAGTCTGTCGCATGGAGACTTCACGCTTCGGATGGGCGATGGATCCTTGGTCTTAGCTAAAGCAGTGGGAGACGTCCATCTTTATTTTGATAATTATAGAAATTTAATTTTGCGAGATTGTTTTTATGTTCCTAAATTTAAGAGGAATTTAATTTCTATAGCTTGTTTATTTAAAGATTCCTATTCGGTTTCTTTTAATAACAAAGTGGTGATTCGTAAAAATAAATCTTTTATCTATGATGGATGGATGCAAAATAACCTATATTTTATCAAACCTAAGATGGACTCACTACTAAACACTAAGGTTAATGATAATAACTCTAAAAGACTTAAGATTTCTCACTTTAATGAGACTTATCTTTGACATTTGCGCCTTGGCCATATTAACTTGAATAGGATTCAAAGATTGGTAAGGGATGGACCTATAAGTCACTTCCTATAATTAGAAGACTAGAGTGCAAACCATTTGGATACATAGGTGTAAGTGAATGGTATATTATTTATGAATAGTAAGTAATCCATTGGTGTGATAATGGAATGTAAAATAAAATAATCAGGAAGGAAAAAGCTGATTATGAATATCCTATAGAGATATGACACATCATGTTATATTTAGGCAGTTAGCTTATTGGAGCTTTGTAATTTTATATAATCAATAGTGCAGCTTTAAGCTTTTAGCGTAGTAGTATTAGGTTGACAATTATAAAATATGTAGCTGAGTATTATATTTTATAATTATAGAAGCTTGATCTATATATGTCCATAGGATCCCCTTTGCTAGGTCGTAATAATCCTATAACGATACGGCTTATTTTTTCTACATATTGAAGACTTATGTTAAATTATTAGATCAGCTAAAATTCAAGTTAATTGGATTTAATAATTTATATTAGTTTATTGGTTGAATTAATTCAAGATAAATATGTTAAATTATTTGGATAATATTTTATTTGTATGGGTTTATCTGTGTATGACTATTTTAATCATACAACTTTTCTATTGGGTTATTTGAAATAAAATTAAGGCTCTATAAAGGATGCCCGGGTCAAATAAGATAGGATTTATCTAATTAGTTGAGATTGGATCAGTTGAATAAGCTTGAGGAAGTTTGAATTTGATTTGAAATTTAGGATCGCGACAACACAATCGACTATGCCTTTGTATCATGGTCGACCATGGCAATTAAAGTTAGAAACTTGTTATGTGTTTTTCAATCTAAAGTTGATCCAAACTCAAATTTTGAGACCTAATCTGATAAATTTTAACCCCAGATCTGACCACTATAAATAAGAGCTGAGTTTTCTTCGTTACTCAGATCATTTGAGAAGCATAGAGTGCGTACTTTAGTGAGAGAAACTCTAAAACTCCCCGAGAGCTATTATTCAACATCAAGAAACTTAGCTCTAGGTCTTCTCAAGTGGTTGGAAGGTGAGTCACTAGAGGAAAAGGTATACGATGTGTGACTATCAACACTCCAATCGTGGATAGAGAATAGCAAAGAATACCAATTGGTTAAGGCTTTTCTAGAAGGTTGTTCTCTTCATAGATTGCTGTTGCTTTTTGGTTCACAAAAGAGGTTAGTAAGATATGTCATTAATTTATATATTAGCATGTCCAACTTGTGTTTTGAAAAATACTCTAATTTAAATTTTTAAAAATTTTGTTGCGTACTTTTTTTAACAATTTGTATCAGAACCTTGTTTTACGTTGATTTTATGAGTTTGTGATCATGTTATATACATGAATTACGTGATCTTATTCTCTTCTATGCTTGAATTTATTTTAAAGAGTTGGCACTTTAGGATTTCTATATAATTAAATGTTGTCATGAGATTATGTGGTAAATATTTATTAATTAATTATGGTTGATTAAATTTTTATTTTTATTAATTAATTAATTAATTTTTACCGGTTATGGTTCCTTAGAGGTTAGAATTTGTATATAAGTTTTTCATGTAATTAGATGGCAGTCTATCATCAACATCTAGGATTTATTATTTTAATTTTAATTTGTAAAATAAATCCATACCACAATGTAAATCTTGTTTAGAGGATAAAATGACCAAAAGATCATTTGGGTCTAAGGGCAATCGGGTCGAAGGGGATCTAGAACTTATGCATAGTGATGTTTGTAGACCAATAAACATCCGAGCACTATGAGGGTATGAATGCTTCGTCACTTTTATTAACGATAACTCAAGGTATGAGTGTGTGTACTTAATGCACTACAAAAGCGAGACTTATGACAAGTTTAGAGAGTTTCAAGTTAAAGTGGAAAAGCAATTGGGTAGACCTATAAAGGCACTTCGATCCGATAGAGGTGATGAATACCGTTATGATGAGTTCTTGGGACACTTATTAGAGAATGGGATTTTATCCCATTTAATTACGCCAGACATCCATAGCAGAATGGCATTGCAAAGAGAAGAAATAGGACTTTATTGGACATGGTTAGGTCTATGATGAGTTATTTATCATTGCCTTTATCCTTTTGGGGATATGCACTACAAAATGCATGTTATGTTTTGAACAATGTACCTTCAAAATCGGTTCCTCAAACTCCTCATGAGTTCTGGACAGGCAAGAAGACATCCTTAAACCATATTTGCATATAGGGATGTCTGGCTCATGTCCTGTTTAGGGGTATGAATAAGTTGGAAGCACGTTCGGAAGTTTGCATGTTTGTAAGATATCCAAAAGGGAGTAAAGGGGGTTGTTTTTATAACCCAAGGGAAAATAAAGTTGTGGTTTCAACTCTCAAAGCAAAGTAGTTCTTGAGGAGTTGAGGAGTGATCTGATCACTCTGAGGGTTTAATTAGAAACCACTCTAATTAGTATTAAAAAACCAAACGAACACGAAGAACAACCCAAGGGGCTTCGGCGTAGTGGGAGGATCGATTGTCAACCTGAGTGGTATATGTTCAATGGTGAGGCCTTTTTAACTGAACCAGATAAACATGATAGGGATCCTTACACTTATGTAGAGGCTATGGAGGATGTTGCTTCAAAACTCTAGACTAAGGCCATGAACATAGAGATGAAGTCTATGAAGACTAATCGGGTCTAGGAGCTTATGGGTCTTCCCAAAGGGGTAAAACCCATAGGGTGTAAGTGGATCTATAAGAGGAAAAGATGAGTGGATGGAAAGGTCGAAACCTTTACGGCTAGAGTGGTAGCTAAGGGATGAACGCAAAAGGAAGGAATCAATTACGAGAAAATCTTTTCACCTGTAGCCATGCTTAAGTCCATTGAGATTCTGTTGTCCATAGTAGCCACACTAGACTATGAGATTTGACAGATGGATGTCAAGAGGGCTTTTCTAAATGGCTATCTTGATGAGTCCATTTATATGGAACAACTAGACGGGTTCAAGGTCAAGGGTCAAGAGGGTAAGGTTTGTAAGCTGCTAATGTCAATATATGGACTTAAGCAGGCTTCTCATTCTTGGAACATAAGATTTGATCTAGTGATCAAGACTTATGGGTTTGTACAAAATGTGGACGAACCATTTGTGTACAAACACATTAAGGATGGGAATGTGGTTTTTCTACTGCTCTATGTACATGACATTATGCTAATTGGCAATGACGTTGGAGCATTGTCATTGGTCAAATTATGGTTGACCAAGCAGTTTAACATGAAGGACTTGGGTGAGGCTAATTTTATTCTTGGTGTCTAGATTTTTCAGGATAGGAAGAACAAAATGATAGCTTTGTCCTAGGCCAGCTATATAGATAAGATTCTCAAGAGGTTTGCAATGCAAGATTCCAAGAAAGGTGGCCAACCATCTAGGTCTGAAATTACTCTTTCCAAGAAAGACTCTCCAAATTCTGAGAAAGAAAGAGAATACATGAAGAAGGTGCCTTACGCTTTGGCAGTAGGTAGTCTCATGTATGCCATGCTTTGCACACGATTGGATATTTGTTATGCAGTCAGGATTGTAAGTCGATTTCAGGCAGATCCGGGACCGAACCATTGGGTTGCAGTCAAGCATATTTTCAAGCACCTGAGAAGGACTCGAGGATATATGCTTATGTATTCAGGTGAAGGCTTAACTCCTCTAGGATACAACAATTCAGATTTCCAATCCTGTCTGGATTTTAGGAGATCGAGTTCAGATTTTGTGTTTACTTTGGGTGGCGGTGCCATTAGTTGGAGAAATGTGAAGCAAGATTACACTTTGGATTCAATGATGGAGGCCGAGTATGTGGCAGCTAGTGATGCTTCGAAAGAAGCAGTATGGTTTCGTAAGTTTCTTGGGGATTTTGAGGTAGTTCCTGGTATGGCTAAGGCGGTATCACTGTGTTGTGATAACAGTGCAGCGGTAGCTAATACTAAGGAACCAAGATTTCACAAGAAGAGTAAGTATATTGATCAAAAATATCATGTGATAGAGGACTTCGTAGAAGATGGGCATGTCGTTGTGTACAAAATTGTGTCAGAGGACAATTTAGCTGATCCATTTATAAAGAGTCTTCGAGAGGCATGTGGAAGCTATAGGGATGTGAGACTTGTCATTTTTACTCACTTAGTTGAAGTGGGAGATTGTTGACATGTATACCTTATGGAGTAAAAATAAACATGTTTTTAGAGACATTTTTATCAATAAAGAATTTTTTTTATTATTTATATACCAAATCTTGTCCTCTTTACGTTCATATTTGTTGAATGTATGTTAAGCAAACAATAGTCTGAGACTGTCAGTCTAAACCTTTAAGAATTGAACATATAATGGACATATTATGTAGAAGACACGATTCTTAAGCTGACGGTCTAAATCATAAGATCTACAATCAAGAAAATAAAGTTGGGCACTTTATTGATGTAAAGATTTTTTTATGTTGTCTATATCTCTAACGAGAGATGGTTTGTTTTGGCCTTCGGAGGAGGACTCTGTGGATAGAAACATTGGCACATTGTCATAGGTGACGATGTGTTGGATCAGGACATAAAGTGAATTAATTTGGATTAATAATTCTGTCTCAGCAAATTGATTTAGTTTAGACAATCATTTGTGTCGTATCTTAATCTTGAGATGATTAGCGAGCCCATTGTCTTGATTTATGTCTTTTGATTTACTAAAGGGTGACATCCACATTTTAATAATGGTACACATGCTGGTACGTTGGAGGCATGGCTCTTGATAGCGTAGATTGTTATTCATAGATATGGAATCCATAGCTCTTCTTTAGGAGTAGTTGATATCCTTTTATATGCGTTATCCTGTAATTAAAAAATTGGAGCGCTCAACCATTTGGATACATAGGTGTAACCAAATGGTATACCATCTTTGGATGATAAGTTTTTCGATGGTGAGATAATGGAACATAAGATAAAAATAATCGGGAAGGTAAGACAGAACTTGTTCTTAAGCCAATTATGGATAATCCTATGAGGATACGATACATTATGATATGTTATTGAGACTTTGCTACATGGGCTTTGTAATTCTATATAGTTCGAGAGTACAGCTCTAAGCTTTTAGTGGAGTAGCATTAGAGTTGATAACTATGAAATGTACATCTGGGATATTAGATTTCATAATTATCGGGAGCTTAAACTATATAGGTGTAACGCCCCGAAATTTATTTAATGTTAATGTAATATAAATGATGAATTAGTGTGCCATAATTAATGTTTTAACATTAATTTGATTACTTGGTTGGATCTTGAAATTTTGGTTGTATTGTTAATTTGATGAATTCAAATGGTTTCTTATTGTTTTAAAATAATGTTTTGAGCTTTAAAACATGACAATTTGTAAAATGTTAAAAATACTCCGTTTTACAAAATCGTGGGCGGCACATGGTTTTCGCACAGTAAAACCGCCCATCGTTTCTCTCTATTTATTCTCTCTCTTCCTCCTCTCTCCTCACTCTCTCAGATCTCTCCTCTCTCTCTCCCGTGGCTCTCTTCACTCTCTCTCTCTCTCTTGATCTCTCTCGGCCACTCTCTCCTCTCTCAAATTCTCTTTCAAAATTTTTGAAAACAAATTCGAATCCAAGCTTTGGGTTAGCAAGGAGGAGGCTCGGGAACGTGATTCGGCAACCAAGAACGCGGATTGAAGCTTCGATTCGAGGTTAGTTTTGAGATTTCTAAACTTTTTCCAAAATTTTCAATTTTGTGCATTTTTGAAATCTAGGTTTGTTTAAGCCTAGAAAACCCTTGATTTGAGTTAAATGAACTTAGAACAACTAGAATCTAAGCTTAGATTGAAGAAAAACGGATTGGATTCAAGATTTTTCATTTTTCTCCCTATTTTCTTATTTTCAGATTTTTGAGATTTTTGAGTTTAAATCTTGTTTAAATGTGTCCAAATGTGTTCTACTATGTTTTTCTATCAACTATGATTGTTTTCCATGCCTGGGATTTGAGAAAAACATGTTAGAATCAAGATTTGAATTCTGGGGATCGAGAAACCCGTGGCTGGAATTCCTGGGTTTTCCCAGTTCGGCAGGCCGGAATAGGGATTGGCAGGCCGGTGTTCTTCCGTCCGGCAGGCCGAACCTGGGGAAATGACCGGCCGACCGGACCTGGCTTCCGGCCGTACAGTTCGGTCGGCCGAAGCAGGGAGTCCGGCAGGCCGGTCGAAGCATGGAAAATTTTGTGATTTTCACCCGTTTTCACTGTTTTGAACCTGATTTAAATTTCAACCTTATAGAATGATTTTAAAGATACAAATGGCACACTAGGACATCATGAAGTGGTTTAGTAACATAGAATGTCTCGAACTAGATATTGATCGACTTAGTTTGTATCTAGGATCGTCGTGTTCGCGGAGCTAACGTATAGCGGACCGGGATTACGGTGTGGGGCACCGGCACGAGCATTGAGGTAGGACTTCTATCCTATTTCTTTGGTAGCCTGGTTTTGAAATGATTTGGCTTTAAAAAGGATTTCTATTAAAATGATTTCAATGGTTGTTTGAAAAATGAATTTATCAGTTATATTTTAATATACCGTGAACTGAAATGGACTTCATAATGAATGTAAATGACAACACTCGGTAATTGGGTTTTGAATGATGATGATAATAAACATAGAGGCATGATGCCATATCAGAGATCGGGTCGTATAGCGATCGACCTTGGGGGCAGGTCCCGAAACCCAACTGGGCCACTACGGTGGTGATACTATTATGGTTTGCCTATGAAAGGAAATGATATTATTGGTTATACGGGTAAACTGTTCTGGGTAAGAATGGTTTTACTCAAAATTTATTTATTTATTTATTTGTTCAAGGTTTCCTTTAAATAACTCCTGAATAATGACCTGTTTCTTTACATTAAATTATTTTATAAAACATAGTCCTACTGAGCCTTTCGCTCATGTTTTATTTGTTTTAAATTTCCCCCCTCTAGGTGGTTTTCCATTTAGGTTTGGAGAGGATTCTTCGGACTGAACTCAGGAGCAATAGAAGAATTAATTTATCTTTGTATCATTTAATCAAGGCATGTAAGACTTTAACTTTATTTGTATCGGGACTGTGATTGTATTTATGATATTGTCAGTACTATGTGTGTGCACAAGTTGTTGGTTTGTGGAACCCATACTCGCTATGTTATTCCTTTATATAAATTTTTCATTAATGGTTTTCTTTAAATTTTCATATTTTATATTTAATTCAACCCCTTAAACTCTGGATTTTTAATTGAATTCTCTTTTAATTAATTTAATTAATCTGCCACGTCACCTCCCGTACTCCGGGGCGTGACAATAGGTCATCAGGTCCCCTTTGCTAGCTCGTAAAAATCCTGTAACAATACGGCGTGCTTTTTCAATAATTGGTGACTTGTGTCAAATTATCAGATTGGTTGAAAATTCGACAGGATCAGATAATTCATGTTCGTTTATCGGTTGAATTAATTTCGTGAATAAATTAATTCAAGATAAACTTGTTGAATTATCAGGATCGGATAATTCATGTTTGTTTATCGGTTGGATTAATTTTGAATAAATTAATTCAAGATAAACTTGTTGGAGTATCAAGAATATTTGTTTTCCTAGAGATTATCTAGATATGACTGTTTTAATCAACTAACTTCTCTATTAGGTTATTTGAATTAATACTGAGGCTCTATCCTAAGCAATAAATAAATTACATGTTTTCACGTGGATTTTATTAGATATTGATCCTGATTTGATTTTGATTCGATTTTTTGAGGCCTTATCTAATAAAGACTGACTCTTGGGACCAACCTTTATATAAAGGGGAGTAAGACTCATTGTTATTTAGATCAGTTGAGAAATCTAGAGTGAGACTCTATAACTCCCTGAAGAGCTATTGTTCACAAATCACGAACCATAGCTTTTATGTTTCTCAATTAGTTGGAAGGAGAGTCACCGGGGAAAGGCTTAACGACATGCGCCCACATGCACTTCGATCGTGGATAGAGAATAGTAAAGAAGACCAGTTGGTTGAGGCTCTTCTGGAATGTCATACTCTTCACGGATTGTGGGAGCTTTTCTGGATTTACGAGCTTAGTAAGATCTAGTTAATTTATACATAAAGTGTATCAAACTTGTGTTTTGAAAAATACTCTAGAATAAAATTTTTAAAATTCCATTGCATACTATTTTTCCAACAAATTCTTGCAAAACTTTATCTTATGAAATATTTAAAATCGAAAATATAACAAATCATATTGCAGCAAATGACATTCCATAAAATTAAGCATTATTTCAGTATTATTAATATTAATTATGCAACACAATTAAATGACATAAAGAAAGCATAGGCAACATAACAATATTAACAATAATTATTAAAAACATGAAAAATATAATTTATTCCATAAAAATATAAACATTACAACACAGATATAGAGTTAAAAACCATTTCAAAGTACTATGTAATAAGATCATCTTTACCTCACCAAACTCTCTACACTAATTGAGGAGAGTGGGGTCGAAGGACTGCTCTAGTCACATCTCCTCCTGAAATGAGGACTGGGTGGAGAAAGTGGCTCAACTCTTGAAGAAAACTAAAGAGGGAAAGGGAAGAGGCTGCCGAATGAAGGGGTGCACCCCTATTTGTAGTGTTGTAAAATGAATTTTTATAATATTATATTGTATATTTTACATTAAATTATTAATTTATATATTTTTATGTGTTTTATTCAGTTCAACTTGTATTACAAGCTGACATATTTTTCCCTTTCTTTCCCTCCAAATAATGCTTGTTTAGTGTGCAAATTGCACATTGATGATCCAGTGTGACACGTTTAAGGGACAGATGAACTTGGGCCATTGGATCACTGACTACACTTCAAATTATTGGTTGCAATAGAGTCAACTATTGGTCAAAGTCAACTACTCTAGTAGAGCAAATTAGGAATCGTTGGATCTTTGATCTCACAGCTAGAAATGAGGCGTTGACCAGGAACATATGATAACAACTGTACCAAGTTGAAGACATCTAAGATTTCCCTTGACACCCCTGACGACTAACGTGCATCAGTCGACGCGTGTGATGCACGAACGGATCCAGTTTTGCGACGTGGACTCCATTTGCTCAAAATCGATTTTTTAAATGTTTTCTTGCATTTTTTTGTTCAATTTTTCTCATTTTGGTGCCATTTTACTCCATTTTTCTTCCAAAATTCAAATCTAAAATTAAACAATTGTAACAAAATTAATTATTTTACAAACCTACTATTAAAAATAATTTTAAAAATATAATTTTTACATTAAAACATATAAAATTTACTAAAAATACATAAAAACTTATAAAATTAACAGACCTTTTTAGTTTCATGCAAACACAATATTTAAGACTTAGAAATATTTTTAGAAATTACTAAAAATATATTAAAACATATTACGAATTCAAAATGTATTTACCAACTCGTTAAGACTGTGAATAAATTCATAAAACTTTATTTTTACTATTTTAATTAATTTCATACTAATGAATTATTAAATATGCAAAGATGACTCAAAAAATTACCGAAAATATTTTTATACGTAAAAACACACTAAAAACACATATTAAGTAAATTTTCATATTAAGATACAAAAATATTATTAAACACAAAAATGCTATTAATTAGAGGATTTAACAAGAAATAAAAGCGTAAATAAATGATTTTATCTTTACGAAATGTACCTTTTTATGGTCTTATCACTTTGTGTGATTTTCTACCAATTTTTTTTTATTTTTCTCTAATTTTGTGTATTTTGTAAAAAGTTATTGTTTTTGTGTGTCATTTTGCTAGGTTTTGTTAAAAAATAATAATAAAATAAAATAAATTGTTTTGTAGATATGTAAACATTAGTTTCTTGATAATTAATGTATTATTATTATTTTTTTATTTTTGAATTTCATATTAATGTGAAATCATTTTTTTCTTTGAATTATTTAACTTTATAAACTCTCCAAACATCATTTTTATTTAACATGTTTTATGTGTTTATTCTTTAAAGTGTTTAAGGTCATTCTTTTCACACATACATTGTGATGCTTAATTGTGGTAGTAAGTTAAAGATTTGAATATTTGAGTTTTGTTATTTGTGAGGATGAACAATTTAGGGCAGTTACATTTTCAAAATTAACTAATTAATTAATCAAACAAATTAAATGATAAATCAAAGTTAAATAATACAAACAATACAACAAAATGTAAATAAATAAAGTATATAAATCAATGAATAAAGTTGGATAAGTTTGGCTCTGTAGCCTTTTTAACTCGAATAAGTAAGTTGTACGAAGTGCTTCAGCATCTAGTACCTTAGGCCGACGGGTCTAAGAGTTACTTATCCAAAGCTTACTAAATTGTGAAAGCTTAAGGGAGCAAGATATTGCACTATCCACAATTGTAAAGCTTGTTTAATTTTTGTATATATTTCTGTTTTATATTTCTGTTCTTAGTTGTTCCAATAATTAAATTTGAAATGTTGCTGCTCGCAGGAGTGATTTGAAGCAAAATATCAAAAGAATTTAATTCTTAGATTTTTTTTATGAAACTTCATAATTATTCTTTACTTCTTTTTGCACTAAGTCTAGCTTGCTTACATTTTGTTAAATAACATATATGATATTTAAATAAAATTTTTGTTTTGTTAGTTTATTTAGTTAGGTGAGTCAAATTATAGTGAAATGGTATGCATTTTGTAGATATTGTGTAAATCATTTCAAAATTATATCACTTTCATTGATAGGTACTAGCAATAAGCTGGTTGGGGAGTTTGATGAATACGTAAAAACACACTTTTTCTAAAACTAAAATCATTTGTTTTGCATTATTATTTGTCATTAATTCCCTTAATTAAAGCATTTTTGTATTAATTAATATTTTTTGTCAGTATAAAATATTTTTAACTATGTGTTTTTAGCGTGTTTTTATGTTTAATAATATTTTTAGTAATTTTGAGTGTGTTTAGTTTAAAAATAATTAAAACTGTAAAATAATGAGTGGTAATTTTATTTTCAGTCTTAATATATTTTATAGTGTGTTTTAAGTTTGTAAATATATTTTAATATATTTTTAGTAATTTTTAAAAATTTTCAAAATCTTAAATCTGTGTGAAACCTTTAACGTCTATTAATTTTATAAGTTTGTAATTATTTTTAGTGAATTTTGTGTGTTTTAATGTAAAATAAATATCTTTTCAGTTATTGTAAATATTATATTCGTAAAATAATGAATGTTGTTTCAATTATTTGATTTTAGATTTGAATTTAGAAATGAGAAAATAAAAAAAAATCAAATTTTTAATTTCAACCCTAGGGCCATGTGTCTACCATTAGGTTGCTTGAAATCTAGTGCGGGCAAACTCAAGTTAAGCCCTTGAAGCCTTGATCTTGTTTGTGCAAGCCCAAATGCAACGGTCCTTGGCTCTCCCCATCTAGTTCAACAGGTTCTACCTTCTTCCACTCTTTTCTGACCCCTAGATGATAGCGAACTTGCATATTTGACGGTCCTGGTTGCAGCACATTTATGCCTCCACCTTGCGCATCACATAGGATTATGAATCTCAACTTGCATTCTCAGGAACATTGAAACAGAGAAAAGGAAGAATAACAAAATAATTAAAAAAAATCACAAGTTGTCAAATTGCTTCGGTTTTTATCTTCAAAAACAGTAAATATATTAAAAAATGTCAAATTGTATGGCAATAGTGCTACTTCCTTGCCTATAAAAGGCGGGGCTTTTAAACTTCAAAACTCATCCCTCATTTCCTCAAAGGCAGTAGCCTTAAGGAATTGATCTAGGACTAGTCCAAGATTATGTGTGTAGTTATTTTTAATAATAATTAATATTATACAAAATAATATTTTGTTTTAAATATATTTTTATTGTTTGTTGTTTTAAAAATGTATTTTTAATTTTTATTCTTGTTGTGGTGAAAAAGGTGAAACTTTGGCAAAGTTAACTAAGTTAATTTTAACTCTCTAGGTAGAGATAATGCCAAAAATATTTTGAAATGCGGTTGATAATCATTTTAACTATTTTTCTTATTAAGATGAATTTGATTTATCATAGACGTAGACTACACGGGTAATGCTTAGGAATAATTTGATTAGTCGTTGATAGAAAATAACACTGTAAATGCTTAAGATTTGTTAATAAGCCGATATTATTTGTAATTGAGAGTTTCTACTGCATTGTCGACATAGACTAGCACAATGAATGCTTGGTAATTCTTGATTTATTATAGACATATGATGATACAGTGTATTCTTAGACCTCATTATAAATAATTAAATAGAGAGTAAAAATAAACCTTAATAAATTAACCAGAGTGTATACTTTAACTGCAACACCTTTATTATTATTATTATTATTATTATTATTATTATTATTTCTTTTCTTTTGTTTTGCAACTCAATACTCCGCTGAACTCGTACCTTAAAATTGTAAAAAGTGTAAATAAAATTTGTAAATATTTTTTTATTTTAAATATTTATAAACTTAATTATTTAAGGTGAAAGTCTTCCCCGTAGATTTGCCGAGGCTTTATTGCTTAGGACAACCTACATGGGTTTATTGTAGACCACATTTTGGACCCAAACAAGTTTTTAGCATCGTAACAAGGACTAAAAACTATGGGTACAATTTGGTGATACATTAATCGACAACGACAAGACTAGGCCATCGATGTCACTAACCAAATCAAGCGGAGATTAGGTGAAATCATAGAACAGGTAGGTGAGAGATCTTACAATGGTAAACAGTGGCCTGATGACGCAAGTGATTGCTGACAAAGGTTGAGTTTCATGGTTGTCGATGAGGTTGTGTCTTCTCTATGCGACAAAGGACGATGAGTGGTTAGCTTATAGTATAGAAGAGGTTGTCATATCCATAGAGAGGTGGGTTTTTGAAAGATTTAAAATTTTACAATTTTAAAGACAAGGGTGAATTTAACAAGATTTTAAAGAAAACAAATATTTTTTAAAATTTTAAAGAAGATTTAAAACTTAAAATTTTAACGGTAAAGCATCAAGAATCCCTTGTATGTTTCATAATTGGTATAGAATTTTAACTTTAATTATAAATTACTAAAATATTTCATTTATTCTATCTTTTCTCATTAATTGCAAGCATTTTTACTAAAGCGACAATATAGCAAGCTATAATGCAGTAAAGTTTTCCTTATAAAAAGTAGTAAAATAACCACCTCTCACTAGTAATTTAGTGCACTAATTATTAAAATTATAACTGTTGTCACTACAATTATAATTAACATAATTTTAAGATAGAAAATATAATAATAAATCAAAATTATTATATTTAAATAGAATAAATTTTTATGTTAACTTCGCTAGAACCTCGTCTTATGAAATATCTAAAATCGAAAATATAACAAGTCATATTGCAACAAAAAAACATACCATAAAATTAAGTATTATTTCATTATTATTAATATCAATTATGGAACACAATTAAATTACATAAACAAAGCATGAACGAATATATGTAAAAATGGGCTATATAACAACATTAACAATAATTACTAAAAACTTAAAAAAATTATAATTTATTCCATAAAAATGTAAACATTACAAAATAGATATAGAGTTAAAAACTATACCAAAGCACTTTGCATTTCTTTCCCTTACCAAACTCTCTATACTAATTTAAGCATTATATTAATATTAAAAGTGTAGGTTGAGGAGTGCTTAAACTGTTAGACGTGTATGCCCTAGGGAGAAAATGTAATATTTTTTAGAGACATTTTTATCTATAAAAAAATTATTTATTATTCATATACCAAATTGTTGTCCTCTTTACGTTCATATTTATTAGATGCATAATAAGCAAACAAAAGTCTGAGACTGTTGGTCTAGACCTTAGGAATTGGGCATATAATGGACAGATTATGTAGAAGACACGATTCTTAAGGTGACAGTCTAAATCACAAGATCTGCAATCTAGGGAATAAAGTTGGGTGCTTTTTTCGTGCAAAGATTGTTATGTTGTTTATATCCCTATCGGGAGATGGTTTGTCTTGGCCATCAAAGGTGGACTCCACGAATCGAAACATTAGCACATTGTCATAGGTAACGATGTACTGGATCGAGACATAAAGTAAATTGATTTAGATTAATAATTTTATCTTGACAAATCGATTCACTTTAGACAATCATATGTATTGTATCTTAATCCTGATATGAATAGTAAGCCCGTTGTCTTGACTTATGTCCTTTGATGTAGCAAAGGGTGACATCCACATTTTAATAGTGATACGCATGCCGGTACGTTAAAGGCATGACTCTTGATAGCGTAGACCTATTATTCATAGATATGGAATCTATAGCTCCTCTTTAGGAATCGAGATATCCTCTTATATGCGTTGTCTTGTAATTGAAAAACTGCAGCACTCAACCATTTGGATACATAGGTGTAACCGTATGGTATACTGTCTTAGGATGGTAAGTTTTCCAATGGTGAGATAATGGAACGTAAGATAAAAATAATTCAAGAAGGTAAGACAGAATTTATCCTTAAGCCGATTATGGATAATCCTATGGGGATATGATACATTATGATATGCCATGAAGATTTAGTTATACCGGCTTTGTAATTCTATATAGTTCGAGAGTGTAACTCTAAGCTTTTAGTGTAGTAGCGTTAGAGTTGATAATTATAAAATGTATATCTACGATATTAGGTTTCATAATTATCAGGAGCTTGAACTATATAGGTCTATTTGGTCCTTTATGCTAGCTCACAAAAATCCTGTAACGATACAACGTGCTTTTCCAATAATTAGTGACTTATGTCAAATTATCAGATTGGCTGAAAATTTGATAGGACCATATAATTCATGTCTGTTTATCGATTGAATTAATTTTGTGAATAAATTAATTCAAGATAAACTTGTTGAATTATCAGAATTGGATAATTCATGTTTGTTTATCAGTTAGATTAATTTTGAATAAATTAATTCAAGATAAACTTGTTGGATTATCAGGAATATTTGCTTTTTTAGAAATTATCTAGATATGATTGTTTTAATTAGATAACTTCTCTATTGGGTTATTTGAATTAAAACTGAGGCTCTATCTCAAGAATCTCAGGTAGGAAATAAAGATTTGTAGGGATTATTTATCATTAGTTTAGTAGGCTGATCTTTAAGTTTGGCCTGCCGATGGAGCAACCTTAGCAAGCTGATCTGCCAGTTCGGCCTGCCGACCAAGCAATAAATAAATCACGTATTTTCACGTGGATTTTATTAGATATTGATTTTGATTTGATTCTCATTTGATTTTTCAAGGCCTTATCTGATAAGGATTGACTCCTATGCCCAACCTCTATATATAGAGGAGTGAGACTCATTGTTGTTTAGATCAATTGAGATATTAAAAGTGAGACTCTGCTGGTGAGACTCTAAAATTCTTTGAGAGCACTTGTTCACAAATCACAAACACTAGCTTTGAGTTTTCTCAATTGGTTGGAAGGAGAGTCGTCGGGGAAAGGCTAAACGACATGCGCCCACATGCACTTCGATCATGGATAGAGAATAGCAAAGAAGACCAGTTGGTTAAGGCTCTTTTGAAATGTTATACTCTTCACGGATTACGGGAGCTTTTCTGCATTTACGAGGTAAGTAAGACTAGTTAATTTATACACATAGCATGTCAAACTCATGTTTTGGAGAATACTATGGTATAAAAAATTTTAAAATTCCATTGCGTACTATTTTTCCAACAATTGCTATCAGAGCATGGTTTGTATATAAATATACAAGTTTGTGATCATGCTATATGTATAAATTATGTGATCCAGATCTCTCCTATGCTTGGATTTAATTTTTTAGAGAGTTGGCACTCTAGGTTTCTATATATTTTTTATGTTGTCATGGATTATATGGTGAATGTTTATTAATTAATTATGATTATTAATTAATTATGATTGATTAAATTATTATTTAATTATTTAATTAATCTATGTCGGTTATGGTTTCTTAGAGGTTACAATGTGTATCTAAGTTTTTCATGTAATTAGATAGCAGATTAACATCTCCGTCTAGGGATTATTATTTAATTTTATCATATACCAAATTGTTGTCCTTTTTGCATTCATATTTGTTGGATGTATGATAAACAAACAAAAGTATGAGATTGTCGGTCTAAACCTTAAGAATTGGGCATATGATGGACAGATTATGTGGAAGACATGATTCTTTAGGTGAGGATCTAAATCACAAGATCCGCAATTGAGGGAATAAAGTTGGGTGTTTGATTCATGCAAAGATTGTTACGTTGTTTATATCCCTATCGGGAGATGGTTTGTCTTGGCCATTGGAAGTGAACTCTGCGACTAGAAACATTGGCGCATTGTCATAGGTGACGATGTGTTGAATGGGGACATAAAGTGAATTAATTTGGATTAATAATTCTATCTCGGCAAATTGATTCACTTTAGATAACCATATATATTGTATTTTAATCTTAAGATGAATAGTGGGCTTGTTGTCTTGACTTATGTCTTTTGATGTATCAAAGGGTGACATCTATATTTTAATAGTGGTATGCATGTCGATACGTTGGAGGCATGACTCTTAATAGCATAGACATGTTATTCATAGATATGGAATCCATAACTCCTCCTTAGGAGTAGAGATATACTTTTATATGCGTTATCCTGTAATTGAAAAACTGGAGTGTTCATTCATTTGGATACATAGGTGTAACTGAATGGTACACCATCTTAGGATTGTAAGTTTTCTTATGGTGAGATAACGTAAGATAAAAATAATTCAGGAAGCTAAGAAAGAATTTATCCTTAAGCCGATTATGGATAATCCTATGGGGATATGATACATTATGATATGTCATGAAGATTTAGTTATATCGGCTTTGTAATTCTATATAGTTTGAGAGTGTAGCTCTAAGCTTTTAGTGTAGTAGTGTTAGAGTTGATAATTATGAAATGTATATCTATGATATTGGGTTTCATAATTATCGGGAGCTTGAACTATATAGGTCTATTTGGTATTTTTTGCTAGCTCACAAAAATCCTGTAACGATACGGTGTGATTTCCAATAATTGGTGACTTGTGTCAAATTATCAGATTGGCTGAAAATTCGATAGGATTAGATAATTCAAGTTTGTTTATCGGTTGAGTTAATTGTGTGAAAAAATTAGTTCAACATAAACTTGTTGAATTATCGGGAATATTTATTTTCTTAGAGATTATCTAGATATGACTGCTTTAATCATATAACTTCTCTATTAGGTTATTTAAATTAAAACCGAGGCTTTATCCTAAAAATCTCGGTTGGGAAATAAAGGTTCGTATGGATCATTTATCGTAAGTTTGACATGCTGATCTTTAAGTTTGGCCGGCTGATCTTTAAGTTTGGCCTACTGATGGAGCAAGTTCGACAGGCCGATCTGCCAATTCAGCCTACCAACTGAGCGATAAATAAATCACGCGTTTTCATACCGATTTAATCTTGATTTGATTCTAATTTGAATTTTCAAGGCCTTATTTGATAAGGACTGACTCTTGGCCCCAACTTCTATAAATAAGAGAGTGAGACTTATTGTTGTTTAGAGCAATTGAGATATTAAGAGTGAGACTCTGCTGGTGAGACTCTGAAATTCTTTGAGAGCTCTTGTTCACAAGTCACGAACACTAGCTTTGAGTTTTCTTAATTGGTTGGAAGGAGAGTCACCGGGGAAAGAGTAAACGATGTGTGCCCACATGCATTCCAATTGTGGATAGAGAATAGCAAAGAAGACTAGGAACTCTGTTAATAAAATTGATGGCCAAAGAAATGATTAGGCTGGATCATACGGGTCTTGGATGGCATATATTAATCAAGAGAGGATCCATGTTTCTGATTGAATTTGTCAAGACTCCCCTAGGAGCTTGTTGAATTTTGAGTTGGGAATTATCGTTGTAAGATTGTGATATTTTTAAGGTTTTGACACATAAACACATTTGTATGCTATACATGATTGTGTTATCTTACTAAATTATTATGTTGTGTTTGCTTATGTTTGGTATATGATTCTTTATTGTAGATTAAAAATGTCTAAAAATGCTTTATCGTCGATACTTGACAAAAACCAATTAATTGGAGAGAATTATAATGATTGGAAATGGAACCTAAACATCGTCCTATCCTTTGAGAAACTGAAATTTATGCTAATGACACTTTGTCCTCCCGAGCCTACGGGAGATTCTACCACAGAACAAATCCAAGCGTATGATTGCTGGAAAGATGCCAATGATTAGGCCCACTACTATGTTATAGTTAGCATGAATAACATGCTTTAGGCTCAACATGAGGATTATGAGACTGCTGGGTAGATCTTGGATAATCTAAAAGACATGTTTGGAGGCCAGGCCTTAACAAAGCAGCAAGAAGTGCTTTAGAACTCTTGAATTGTAAGCAGAGACTGGGGACATCTATGGAGGAGCGTATGATGTTGGTCATGGGTTATCTTGCTAAGGCTCAGACCAATGGAGCCGACATTGATGTTGAAACTCAGATGACTATGGTCTTTGAGACTCTGCCTAAGGAGCTCATTCTATTTAGAGCTACATTTAATTTGAGCAACAAGTGGGATATGACCTTGATAGAGTTGATGAAACAGTTACTGGAGTTTGAGCTGCTAATTAGAGAGTCTCCTACTAGTGGCGAGGCTAACTTGGTGACTGCTTCTGGTTCCAATCCCAACCCAAGGAATGGAAAGAAGCAACGGGTCAAGAATGGGAAGTCTTCTATTCCTACTAACAGCAAGAATGAGAAGAAAAGGAAGAAGAACCCGAAGAAGCTAAAGTGCTTCTTTTGCAGGAAGGTCGGGCAAATTAAGAAGAATTATAAAGACTTCCTTTCCCGAGGAGGTTGGTGTGATCTTCTATATGTAGAAACTTATTTGGTTAAGGAATCAAGTGATATTTGGGTCATAGATTTTGGAGCAACTAATCATGTTTGTGTTTCTTTGTAGGGATTCAAAGAAATGAGAAGTCTGTTGTATGAAGACTTCATGCTTTAGATGGACGATGGATTCTTGGTCTTAGTTGAAGCAGTGGGAGACATCCTTCTATATTTTGATAATTATAGGATTTTAATTTTGCGAGATTGCTTTTATGTTCCTAAATTTAAGAGGAATTTAATTTTTGTAAATTGTTTATTTAAAAACTCCTATTTGGTTTCTTTTAATAATAAAGTGGTGATTCGTAAAAATAAATCTTTTATCAGTTTCGATTGGATGCAAAATAATCTATATTTTATCAAACCTAAGATGGACTCACTGCTTAATACTGAAAAGAATGATAATAACTCTAAAAGACTTAAAACTTTTTACTCTAATAAGACTTATCTTTGGCATTTGCGACTTGGTCATATTAACCTAAATGGGATTCAAAGGTTGGTAAGGGATGGACCTCTAAATCACTTAAAAGTGGAATATATACCACAATATGAATCTTGTTTGGAGGGTAAAATAACCAAAAGACCATTTGGGTCTGTAATGCCCCTATGTGGGTCTAAGGGCAATAAGGCTGAAGGGGTTCTAGAACTTGTGCATAGTGATGTTTGTGGACCAATGAACATCCGGCCACAATGAGGGTATGAGTACTTCGTCACTTTTATTGATGTTTACTCAAGGTATGGGTATGTATACCTGATGGACCACAAAAGTGAAACTTTTGACAAGTTTAGAGGGTTCTGAATGAAATTGTTCCAATCAGTGTAGAAAAACCAAACGAACTCGAACAACAACCTAAGAGGCTTCAACGTAGTGGGAGGATCGGGCATCAACCCGAGAGGTATATGTTCAATAGTGAGGCCTTCTTGCCTGAATTGGATGAACAAGACAGGGATCCTTGCACTTGCAAAGAGGCTATGGAAGATGTTGATTTGAAACTCTGGACAGAGGCCATGAACACAGACATGAAGCCTATAGAGACTAATCAGGTCTGGGAGCTGGTGGATCTTCCAAAACGGGTAAAACCCATAGGGTGTAAGTGGATCTACAAGAGGAAAAAAGGAGTGGATAGAAAGGTCAAAACCTTTAAGGCTAGACTGGTAGCTAAGGAATACACGAAAAAGGAAGGAATCGATTAGAAGGAAACCTTTTCACCTATAGCCATGCTTAAATCCATTCGCATTCTCTTGTCCATAGCTGCCGCTCTCGACTACGAGATTTAGCAGATGGATATTAAGACAACCTTTTCTAAATGGCTATATTGATGAGTCCATCTATATGGAACAACCAAACAGGTTCAAGGTTGAAGGTCAAGAGGGTAAGGTTTGTAAGCTACTAAAGTCAATATATGGACTTAAACAGGCTTCCCGTTCTTGGAACATAAGATTTGATCAACTGATCAAGACTTATGGGTTCGTACAAAATGTGGACGAACCATGTGTGTATAAACACATTAAGGATGGGAAAGTGGTTTTTCTACTGCTCTATGCGGATGACATTCTGCTAATTGGCAATAACATTGGGGCATTGTCGTCAGTCAAATTATAGTTGACCAAGTAGATTGACATGAAGGACTTGGATGAGGCTAATTTTGTTCTCGGCGTCTGAATTTTTCGGGATAGGAAGAACAAAATGATAGCTTTGTTCCAGGCAAGCTATATAGAAAAAATTCTCAAGAGGTTTGTAATGCAGGATTCCAAGAAAGGTGGGCAACCATTTAGGTCTGGAATTACTCTTTCTGAGAAAGACTCTCCAAAGTCTGAGGAAAAAAAAGAATACATGAAAAAGGTGCCTTATACTTCGGCAGTGGGCAGTCTCATGTATGCCATGCTTTGCACATGACCAGATATTTGTTATGCGGTCGAGATTGTAAGTCGATTTTAGGCGGATCCAGGACCGAACCATTGGGTCGCGGTCAAGCATATTTTTAAGTACCTAAAAAGGACTCGAGGGTATATACATGTGTATTTAGGTGAAGACTTAACTCTTCTAGGATACATTGACTCGGATTTCCAATTTTATTTGGATTTGAGGAGATCAACTTCAAGTTTTGTGTTTATTCTGGGCAGTGGTGCCATCAGTCAGAGAAGTGTGAGGCAAAATTGCACTTCGAATTTAATGATGGAGGCCAAGTATGTGGTAGCTAATGATGCTTCGAAAGAAGCAGTATGGCTCCACAAGTTCCTTAGAGATCTTAAGGTAGTTTCTGGTATGGATAAGGTGGTATCACTGTACTGTGATAACAGTGCAATAGTAGCAAATGCTAAGGAACCAAGATTTCACAAGAAGAGTGAGCATATTGATCAGAAGTATCATGTGATAACAGACTTCGTAGAAGGCGGGCATGTCGCTATGTGCAAAATCGTGTTAGAGGATAATTTAGCTGATCCATTTACAAAGACACTTACTAGGAGAGTCTTCGAGAGGCATGTGGAAGCTATGGGGATGTGAGATTTATCATATTTACTCACTTAGTGCAAGCAGGAGATTGTTAGACATGTATGCCCTAAGGAGTAAAAGTGTAATACGTTTTTGGAGACATTTTTATCAATAAAGAATTTATTTATTGTTCATATACCAAATTGTTGTCCTTTTTGCATTCATATTTGTTGGATGTATGATAAACAAACAAAAGTCTGAAACTGTCAGTCTAAAGTTTAAGAATTGGGTATATGATGGACATATTATGTGGAAGACACGATTCTTAAGGTGACGGTCTAAATCACAAGATCTACAATTGAGGGAATAAAGTTGGGCGTTTGATTCATACAAAGATTGTTATGTTGTCTATATCCCTATTGGGAGATGGTTTGTCTTGGCCATCGGAAGTGGACTCCACGAATAAAAACATTGGCGCATTGTCATAAGTGACGATGTGTTGAATCAGGATATAAAGTGAATTAATTTGGATTAATAATTTTGTCTCGGCAAATCGATTCACTTTAGACGACCATATATATTGTATTTTAATCTTGAGATGAATAATGGGCTTGTTGTCTTGACTTATGTCTTTTGATGTACCAAAGGGTAAAATCCACATTTTAATAGTGGTATGCATGTCGGTACGTTAGAGGCATGACTTTTGATAGCGTAGACCTATTATTCATAGATATGGAATCCATAGCTCCTCTTTAAGAGTTGAGATATCCTCTTACATGCGTTTTCCTGTAATAGAAAAACTGGAGTGTTTATCCATTTGGATACATTGGTGTAACTGAATGGTATACCATCTTAGGATGGTAAGTTTTCTAATGGTGAGATAACGTAAGATAAAAATAATTCAGGAAGGTAAGATAAAATTTATCCTTAAGCCGATTATGGATAATCCAATGGGGATACGATACATTATGATATGTCATGGAGACTTAGCTATACGGGCTTTGTAATTTTATATAGTTTGAAAGTGCAACTCTAAGCTTTTAGTATAGTAGCGTTAGAGTTGATAATTATGAAATGTATATCTACAATATTGGGTTTCATAATTATCGGGAGCTTGAACTATATAGGTCTATTTGGTCCTTTTTGCTAGCTCCCAAAAATCCTGTAACGATACGGCGTGCTTTTCCAATAATTGGTGACTTGTGTCAAATTATCAAATTGGTTGAAAATTCGATAGGATCAGATAATTCAAGTTTGTTTATCAGTTGATTTAATTTTGTGAAAAAAAATTAGTTCAAGATAAACTTGTTGAATTATTGGGAATATTTATTTTCTTAGAGATTATCTAAATATGACTGTTTTAATCAGATAACTTCTCCATTGAGTTATTTGAATTAAAACTGAGGCTCTATCCCAAGAATCTCGGGTGGAAAATAAAGATTCACATGGATCATTTATCGTAAGTTTGGCACGCCGATCTTTAAGTTTTGTCGGCTGATCTTTAAGTTCGGCCTGCTGATAGAGCAAGCTCGGCATGCCAATCTACAAATTCAGCCTGCCGACCGAGTGATAAATAGATCATGCGTTTTCATGTGGATTTGATCCTGATTTGATTCTGATTAGAATTTTCAAGGCCTTATCTGATAAGGACAGACTCCTAGGCCCAACTTCTATAAATAAGGGAGTGAGACTCATTGTTTTTTAGATCAATTAAGAGATTAAGGGTAAGACTCTACTGGTGAGACTCTAAAACTCCCTAAGAGCTTTTGTTCACAAATCATAAACACTAGCTTTGGGTTTTCTCAATTGGTTGGAAGGAGAGTCACCAGGGAAAGGCTGAACGACATGCACCCACATACACTCTGATCGTGGATAGAGAATAGCAAAGAAGACCAGTTGGTTGAGGCTTTTCTGGAACGTTATACTCTTCATGGATTGTGAGAGCTTTTCTACATTTACGAGGTTAATAAGATCTGGTTAATTTATGCATATAGCATGTCAAACTTATGTTTTGGAGCATCCTCTAGTAAAAAAAAATTTAAAATTCTACTGTGTACTGTTTTTCCAACACAAACAACATCTCCTCAAAAGATGGGAGATTGCTGAGTTTGAAACTTAGTATTTAAAACAAAGGAGGATAAGAGAAAGGAAGGCCTAAGAAGGCGTTAAGTTGTAAAGAATGGCAAAGAGTGGAAGGGGTTATTTATAGTGAAAAATTTTCCCTATTTACTTATTTATTTATTTATCATTATTACTACTACTATTACTATTGATGTATTTTATTTCATTTCTTTGCCTCGGTTGCAATTTGACTAGATTGTCATTATTTTTTTCTTTTTTATTTTGTCGCCCCTTGATCTTTAATGAGCCTTTAAGCTGATATTTGATAATTGTTTTTAACTTTTTTTCTTCCTTTTCCTTTGCATGATTCACCTCTAAGATATGTTAATTTCACTTAAAAATTTCATGCTTTGCCAGTACTAATCGGATGCACGAATGCCATTGGATTCATTGACTTGGATTAGATTTGGCAGCTGGAACAAAACAAAGTTAGGCGGGACTAAAGCGGTTGATCCGGGCCTTTAGTTTGGTCACAGTTTGCTCATCCAACGATAGACAAAACACATGCACGTAGGACACAGCATATTGGATTTAGCGCTAGGCTGGGGCAATTGATAGGACACGCGTACAACTAGGATCATCGAGGCGGCTATAAACACTACCACATGACATTCTTTTGGATTTAAATTTCTTGTGCATTTGATGTCTAATTTTGCCCATTTTTGTGCTGCTTTGCTCCATTTTCCTCCCGATTTTGTAATCTAAAATTAATCAACACACTAAAATTAATTATTTTATAAACAAAATATTTACAATAATTTTAAAAGCATATGTTTAGACATATTTACACACTAAGATACAAAAACTATAACTAACATGAAAATGCTATTAATTAGAGGATTAAACGAGAAATAAAAGCATAAATTAATTATTTTTCCTTTTCAAATGTACATTTTCAAGATCTCATTAGGTTGTTTTCCTGTCATAATCTTTGTTTTCCAGATTTGTGAAGCCAAATCTCTTGTTGTTGTTGTTGTTGTTGTTTTTAAATTTTTTTCTTTGGTTTTTTTTGTTTTCTTCGCTATCGGTGACGTCGTCAATGTTGGAGACGAGCCTATGGTGGCAAGGAGAGAGAAAAAGAAAGGAGAAAAAATGTCTAGATAAGACACAAAAAATGTCCCGAAGGGACGCGTAACTTGTTTCAAAGGGGCATAAAATATCCCGATGGGACACACAATATGTCTTAGTAATACCTGCACCAACTTTGTAGCATAAAAAAATTGTCTAAGAAAGTGGCATTTATTTGAATTGCCCTAAGAAATAAGACATTTAGTTGTCAATCCTCTTCGCTAAATAATTTAATGATCAAAATACCTGGCTAATGTCTATGCCAGTCTTTTTCTCATTCCCTCTCTCTCTGTGAACATTCGTCTTTTTCATTGCAACCTGGTGATGGTGAGAGTTTGTAATCGACGCGAACGTTGTCTAGGGAGATTATGAGCTCCTCGTCGCCATCATTGTCATCAAAGAAGACACCAAAGTCAAAATTACAATAGTCTAAAAAACAAAATGGCAAAACCCAACGAATAGCTTCCAATAAAAACACCAACCAACTCAGCCAAGAATCACATTTAAGTTATATTTTTATTTTATTTTGTTGTTTTATTTTCAAAATGTGTTTTTAAATTCCTTTTTAGCTAAGGTGAGTAGATAAGATTTTGGTTAGTTTAGCTTAGTTATTTTTAGTTTTTCTACGTTTTCTAAGCCGTTATAATATCAAAATCATTTTAGAAAACTTAGTAAATTTAGAATTATTTTAAGTTATTTTCTTATAAAATTTAAGAGTTTGGTTTATCATAGACATAGACTAACAAATGTCATGCTTAGGGAAACTTTGATTAGTTATCGACAGAGAATGACATGATAAATGCATATAATCTATTTTCAAGGTAAATTTCTTAACTAACTTTAAGTTTTTATTTATTTGTTAACTTGAGTTTTTGCTATATTATAAACATAAACTGATACGGTTAATGCTTGGTAATTCTTGATTAGTCGTAGAGAGAAGATGGCATGGTATATTCTTAAACCTTTTTAGCAAATGTTTAGGAGAACTAAAATATAATTAAGTTAGAAACTAGAATTGATCATTGAAGCTCAGCATTTTCATAAATATTGTTTTCTTTAAATTAACCACATGTCTTTTTTTTGAAGTTCCATAATTAATTTTAATTTTTTATTTTAAATTTTGGTAATTTTCATGTAAACTCGGTAACCTACAAAAATCGTAAAATTTACAAAACTTGTAAATAATTTGTAAATAATCTACAATTAATTGTAGATAACTTTTGAATAATTATTTAACTTAGAAAATAAATAAATAAATAATGAATGAATAAATAATATAACTAATATATTAGATTTTTGTAATATTTTTTTTCTGTGGGATCGATCTCGGACTCACTAGGACTTTATTACGTAGACAACTTTATACTTGAGGTTATATCATATTGCAATTTTCAAGACCAAACACATATACATTAGTTATAATATAAGTGTAGTAAATAAGAAATTTGCTATGTAAACAAATTATTTACAATTTGTTAAAGGACAAATCTATATTATCTGCCAAAATATCAGGATCATTTTTTACATTGTAAGACATCTTTTTACCACATTTGAATTTTTTTTTATTTTTTAACTTATCTTTTTATAAAAAATAGATATCATAACATAATTAAAATTTAATTATCTAGTAAACAAAAAATTGGCCACACAAACAAATTATTTACAAAGAAAACCTGCATTATGTTGGACATTAATATACAATCCAAGTTGTCTAGTAAGCAAGATGTTTATGATGGCTTTAAAATATTAATCACTAATAACTATATAAAAATAAAGTTATTCATGTGCTTGAATGCATAAAATATTCTTGATATTTTCTATATTTTATTTTATTTCACTTATGTTCATATATTTATTTTATTATCAAAATTATTATTATTATTATTATCATCATCATCATCATCATCATTATCATTATCGTTATCAATCTTGTTATCGTTATCATTATTGTTATCGTTGTTGTTGTTGTTTTTTTTTATTATTATTATTTTCTGTTGGAAAAATAGTACGCAGTAGAATTTTAAAATTTTTGTACTAGAGTATTTTTCAAAACACAAGTTTGACGCACTATATGCATAAATTAACCAGATCTTACTAACCTTGTAAATGCAAAAAAGCTCCCATAGTTCGTGAAGAGTATAACATTCAAGAAGAGTCTAAACCAACTGGTCTTCTTTGCTATTCTCTATCCACGATTGGAGTGCATATGGGTGTTAGACATGTATGCCCTAAGGAGTAAAAACATAATAAGTTTTTGGAGACATTTTTATCAATAAAGAATTTATTTATTGTTTATACACCAAATCTTGTCCTCTTTACGTTCATATTTGTTGAATGTATGTTAAGCAAACAATAGTCTGAGATTGTCAGTCAAACCTTTAAGAATTGTGCATATGATAGACAGATTATGCGGAAGACACGATTCTTAAGGTGACAGTCTAAATTATAAGATCTGCAATCGAGGGAATAAAGTTGGGTACTTTATTCATGTAAAGATTGTTATGTTTTCTATATCCCAATTGGGAGATAGTTTGTCTTGGCCATATGAGGTGGACTTCGTGAATAGAAACATTGGCATGTTGTCATAGGTGACGATGTGTTGGATCGGGACATAAAGTGAATTGATTTGGAATAATAATTCTGTCTCGACAAATCGATTCACTTTAGACAATCATTTGTATTGTATCTTAATCTTGAGATGAATAGTAGGCCCATTGTCTTGACTTGTGTTTTTTGTTGTACCAAAGGGTGAGACCCACATCTTAATAGTGATATGCATGTTGGTACATTGAAGGCATGACTCTTGATAGTGTAGATCTGTTATGCATAGATATAGAATCCATAGCTCCTCTTCAGGAGTAGTGATATCTTCTTATATGCGTTATCCTGTAATTGGAAAACTAGAGCGCTTAACCATTTGGATACATAGGTGTAACCGAATGATATACTGTCATTGGATGGTAAGTTTTCTGATAGTGAGATAATAGAACATAAGATAAAAATAATCAGGAAGGTAAAACAAAACTTGTCCTTAAGCCGATTATGGATAATCCTATGGGGATACGATACACTATGATATATCATGGAGACTTAGCTATATGGGCTTCGTAATTCTATGTAGTTTGAGAGTGTAGCTCCAAGCTTTTAGTGGCGTAGCATTGGAGTTGATAATTATAAAATATATATCTAGAATATTGGGTTTCGTAATTATCGAGAGCTTGAACTATATAGGTCCATTTGGTCCCCTAAGCTAGCTCACAAAATCCTATAATGATACGACATGCTTTCCCAATAATTGGTGACTTATGTCAGATTTATTAGATTGGTTAAAATTTGAAAGAATCAGATAATTCATGTTTGTTTATCCATTAAATTAATTTTGTGATAAAATTAATTGAAGATAAACTTGTTGAATTATTGGGATCGGATAATTCTTGTCTGTTTATCGGTTGATTTAATTTTGAATAAATTAAATCAAGATAAACTTGTAGAATTATTAGGAATTCATTTATTTTCTTAGAGATTATCTAGATAAAGTTGTTTTAATTAGATAACTTTTCTCTTGGGTTATTTGAATTAAAACTGAGACTTTATCTTATAGAATCTCGGGTGGAAAATAAAGATTTGCTGAGATATTTTTTCGACAGTTTGGCATGCGGATCCTCAAGTTTGGCCTGCCGATGGGCAAGTTCGGCCTGCCAATTAGGCAGTTCGGCCTGCCGATGTGCGAAGGATAAGATTACGCGTTTTCACGCAGATTTTACAGATATTGATCCGAATTTGATTCTGATTCAAATTTTTGAGACCTAATCTGATAAGGACTGACCCTAGACCCAACCTCTATAAATAAGGAGTAAGTCTTAAGAGTTATTCAGATTAATTGAGAGACTAAGAGTGATACTCTACTGGTGAGAATCTAAAAACTCCCTGAGAGCTCTTGTTCACAAATCACAAACACTAGCTTTGGGTTATCTCAATTGGTTGGAAGGACAGTCACCTCGAGGAAGAGCTGTACGTGTGAGCCCACACTCACTCCAATCGTAGATAGAGAATAGCAAAGGAGACTAGTTGGTTGAGGCTCTTCTGGAACTTTACTTCTCTTCATAGATTACGGAAGTTCTTTAGTATTCAAAGGTTAGTAAGATCTGGTTAATTTATGTATATAATATGTCAAACTTGTATTTTAAAAAATACTCTGATATAAAATTTTTAAAATTCTGCTGTGTACTATTTTTCCAACAATTGGTATCAAAGCCATGGTTTTTACATAAATTTACAAGTTTGTGATCATACTATATGTATAAATTTTGTGATCTTAATCTTTCTTATGCTTGAATTTAATTTTATAGAGAATTAACACTCTAGATTTCTATATAGTTTATATGTTGTCATGGATTTTGTGGTGAATGTTTATTAATTAATTATGGTTGATTAAATAGTTATTTAATTATTTATTAATTAATTAATTACTTCATATCGATTATGGTTCCTTAGAGGTTTGAATGTGTATATAGGTTTTCATGCAATTAGATGGCGGACTATCATCTTTGTCTAGGAATTATTATTTATTTTTAAATTTGTAAGATTGTTATAATTAAATAATTATTCAGAGAAGGCGAATCTAGAAAGCGGATCTAGAAGATTGATGATGGCACTCTAAGGTATTTCCTGAGTCTCTAATTTTATGTTTTTGAATTGTTAAAAATAAAATTGATGAATTGCATTAAAAATTGTATTTTCTGGAAAGGGTGATTTTTGCTTGGTTGACATGCCAAACCAGCCAGTTTGGCAGGCCAATGGTCGTAGATCGGTAGGCCAAACATGAGGTTCAGCAAGCCGACAGCGGGGCAAAAATTTGAAGTCTCTATTGACAGGTCGAACTTCCAATTCAACAGACCGATTTGTCATGCATCAGCAAGCCGATCTGAAGATCAGTAGGTCGATGGTCATGACCGGCAGGCCAATCACCCAAATCGGCTTGCCGGTGAAGAGTTGGAAATTTTTCCAGAAAAGGTGCAGTTTTTCAATACAGTTTTAATTTTATTTTTGGGACAATTTTGAGAAACATTGAATTTGGATATGACCAGAAATATGAGGTATACGATTCATATGGGATTGAAGACTTGAAGATGGGCATTATATGAAGAAGGATACAACTTGAGGAATCAAGGTTGAAGAATTGATAATATGTTTCCATTATTCTCTTGAAATCTTTTATTTCTATTCTCTAGGGTGGAACCATAATATTATGGTTATTATTATTTTGCTTGTAGCTTTGCTTGTCTGCATTATAATATGATTTGCCATGTATATTGATAACATGTCATATAAAATAGGGAGTGCCGCTCATATTAAAATTGTTCATGCATGTTTTTAAAATAAAACCTTGATTTCAAAAGATTGAGTGGGAGAAGGTTTTCGAACAGAGGACCCACGGCCTCCATCGTTGGTCCATAGAGAGAACATGGTGGTCCCCAACCCCTAGGAATGGATTTCTATCATGTACCAAATTGGATCTCTGAGAGGATAAGGTATTTTAGCATGATTTGTGGTTGCACACCCTTAGGTGGTGATTATAAATCATGGATAAAATATTAAAACGATGGTTATACACTCACGTTAATTTTATTATTAACCTCCCCTAGGAGCTCTGTTAATAAAATTAATGGCCAAAGAAATGATTCTTAATATGTGCTGGATCATACGGGTCCTGGATGGCATATATTAATCAGAGGGGATCCGTGTTCCTGATTGAATTTGGCATGACTCCCCTAGGAGCTTGTTGAATTTCGAGTTGGGAATTATCATTGTAAGGTTGTGATATTTTCAAGGTTTTAACACATAAATACATTTGTATGTTATTACATGATTGTATTATCTTACTAAATTATTATTATATGTTTGCTTATGTTTGGTATATGATTCTTTATTGTAGATTAAAAATGTCTAAAAACGCTTTATCTTCGATACTTGACAAAAACCTAATAACCGGAGAGAATTCTAATGATTGGAAATGGAACCTGGATATCATCCTCTCTTTTGAGAAACTAAAATTTGTCCTGACAACCCCTTGTCCTCCTAAGCGTACGGGAGACTCCACTAATGAGCAATTCCAAGCGTATGATTGCTGGAAAGATGCAAATGATCAGGCCTGCTGTTATGTTATGGCTAGCATAAATAATGTGCTACAGGCTCAACATCAAGATTATGAGACTACGAAGCAGATCTTGGATAATCTTGAAGATATTTTTGGAGGCCAGGCCATAACAAAGTGGCAAGGGGCGCTTCAGAAACTTCTTAACTATAAGCAGAGGCCCAGGACATCTGTAAAGGAGCACATGATGTTGGTCATGGGTTACCTCGCTGAGGCTCAAACCAATGGAGCTGAAATTGATGCTGAAACTTAGATAACTACGGTTTTTAAGACTCTGATTCCGTTTAGAGCTACTTTTAATTTAAGTAATAGACGGGATATGACCTTAATAGAATTAATGAAACAGTTACAGGAGTTCGAACTACTGATCAGGGAGTCTCCTACGGGTAGAGAGGCCAACATGGTAGCTGCTTCTAGTTCCAATCCCAACTCTGAGAATGGAAAGAAGCAATGGGCCAAGAACAAAAAGTCTTCTATTCCTGCTAGCACCAAGAGCAAGAAAAAGAAGAAAAAGAACTCGAAGAAGCTTAAGTGCTTCTTCTATAGAAAGGTCGGGCACATCAAGAAGCATTGCAAGGACTTCCTTTCCAAAGGAGGTAGGTGTGATCTTCTGTATTTAGAAACTTGTTTGGTTGAGGAATCCAGTGACATTTGGGTAATATGTTCTAGTGCAACTAATCACGTTTGTGTTTCTTTGCAGGGATTCAAAGAAATGAGAAGTTTGCTACATGAAGACTTCACGCTTCGGATGGGCGATGGATCCTTAGTCTTAGCGGAAGCAGTGGGAGATGTCCATCTTTATTTTGATAATTATAGGAATTTAATTTTGCAAGATTGTTTTTATGTTCCTAAATTTAAAAGGAATTTAATTTCTGTAGCTTGTTTATTTAAAGACTCCTATTTGGTTTCTTCTAATGTTAAAGTGGTGATTTGTAAAAATAAATTTTTTATCTGTTCTGGATGGATGTAAAATAATCTATATTTTATCAAACCTAAGATGGACTTTCTGTTTAATGCTGAGATGAATGATAATAACTCTAAAAGACTTAAAACTTCTCACTCTAATAAGACTTATCTTTGGCATTTGCACCTTGGTCATATTAAACTGAATAGAATTCAAAGGTTGGTAAAAGATGGACCTTTAAGTCACTTAAAGGTGGAATCTATACCTCAATGTGAATCTTGTTTGGAGGGTAAAATGACAAAAAGACCATTCAAGTCTAAGGGCAATAGGGCCTAAGGGGTTCTAGAACTTGTGCATAGTGATGTTTGTGGGCCGATGAGCATCCGGGCATGAGGAGAGTATGAGTACCTTGTCACTTTTATTGATGATTACTCAAGGTATGGGTATGTGTACCTGATGCACCATAAAAGCAAAACTTTTGACAAGTTCAGGGAGTTTCGGGCTGAAGTGGAAAAACAATTGGATAGACCCATAAAGGCACTTCGATCCGATAGAGGTGGAGAATACCTTTCTGATGAGTTCTTGGGACACTTATTAGAAAATAGGATTTTGTCTCATTTGACTGTGCAGGGCACTCCGTAGCAGAATGGCATGGCGGAGAGAAGGAATAGGACTTTATTGGACATGGTTAGGTCCATGATGAGTTATTCATCATTGCCTTTATGATTTTGGGGGTATACACTACAAACCGCATGTTATCTTTTGAACAATGTGCCTTCAAAATCAGTCCCTAAAACTCCTCACGAGTTGTGGACGGGCAGGAAGACATCCTTAAACCATATTTGCACATAGGGATGTCTGGCTCATGTCCTGTTTAAGGATGCGAATAAGTTGGAAGCACATTCGGAAGTTTGCATGTCAGTAGGATATCCAAAAGGGACTAAAGGGGGTTATTTCTATAACCCAAAAGAAAATAAAGTCATGGTTTCAACTAATGTAACTTTCCTTGAGGAGAGTTACATAGACAACTTTAAGCCTCGAAGCAAAGTGGTGCTTAAGGAGTTAAGGAGTGATCCGATCACTCCAGAGGTTCCGAATGAAACCATTCCGATTAGTGTAGAAAAACCAAACAAACTTGAACAACAACCTAAGGGGCTTCGGCGTAATTGGAGGATCGAGCGTCAACCTGAGAGGTATATGTTCAATGGGGAAGTCTTTTTGACTGAACCAGATGAACATGATAGGGATCCTTATACTTACGCAGAGGCTATGGAGGATGTTGATTCAAAACTCTAGACAGAGGCCATAAACACAAAGATGAAGTCTATGGAGACTAATCAGGTCTGGGAGCTTGTGGATCTTCCCGAAGGGGTAAAACCCACAGGTGTAAGTGGATCTACAAGAGGAAAAGAGGAGTGGATGGAAAGGTCAAAACCTTTAAAGCTAGACTGGTAGCAAAGGGTTATGCGCAAAAGGAAGGAATCGATTATGAGGAAACCTTTTCGCCTGTAGCCATACTTAAGTCCATCCGGATTCTCTTGTCCATAGCTGCCACTCTCGACTATGAGATTTGGCAAATGGATGTCAAGATGGCTTTTCTAAATGGCTATCTTGATGAGTCCATTTATATGAAACAACTAGACAGGTTCAAGGTCAAGGGTCAAGAGGGTAAGGTTTGTAAGCTGCTAAAGTCAATTTATGGACTTAAGCAGGCTTCTCGTTCTTGGAACATAAGATTTGATCAGGTGATCAAGACTTATGGGTTCTCACAAAATGTGGATGACCCATGTGTTTGCAAACATATTAAGGATGAGAAGGTGGTTTTTCTACTGCTCTATGTAGATGACATTCTGCTGTTGGCAATGACATTGGAGCATTGCAATCGGTCAAATTATGGTTGACCAAGCAGTTTGACATGGACTTGGGAGAGGCTAATTTTGTTCTCGGTATCAAGATCTTTCAGGATAGGAAGAACAAAATGATAGCTTTGTCCTAGGCCGGTTATATAGATAAAATTCTCAGAAGGTTTGCAATGCAGGATTCCAAGAAAGGTGGACAACTATCTAGGTCTGGGATTACTCTTTCTAAGAAAGACTCTCCAAAGTCTAAGGAACAAAGAGAATACATGAAGAAGGTGCCTTATGCCTCGACAGTGGGTAGTCTCATGTATGCCATGCTTTGCACACGATTGGATATTTGTTATGCGATCAGGATTGTAAGTCGATTTCAGGCGGATCCAAGACCGAACTACTGTGTTGCGGTTAAGCATATTTTTAAGTACCTGAGAAGGACTCGATGGTATATGCTTGTGTATTCGGGTGAGGACTTAACTCCTCTAGGATATACTGATTTGGATTTTCAATCCTGTTTGGATTTTAGAAAATCAACTTTGGGTTTTGTGTTTACTCTGGGCGGTGGTGCCATCAGTTGGAGAAGTGTGAAGCAAAATTACACTTCGGATTCAATGATGAAGGCCGAGTATGTGGCAGCTAGTGATGCTTCGAAAGAAGCAGTGTGGCTTTGCAAGTTCCTTGGGGATCTTGAGGTAGTTCCTAGCATGGATAAGGCGGTATCACTGTACTGTGATAACAGTGCGACGGTAGCTAATGCTAAGGAACCAAGATTCCACAAGAAGAGTAAGCATATTGATCGGAAGTATCATGTGATAAAGGACTTCGTTGAGGGCAGGCATGTCACGGTGTGCAAGATTGCATCAGAGGACAATTTAGCTGATCCATTTACGAAGACACTTACTAGGAGAGTCTTCAAGAGGCATGTGGAAGCTATGGAGATGCAAGATTTGTCATATTTACTCACTTAGTGCAAGTGGGAGATTGTTAGACATGTATACCCTAAGGAGTAAAAATGTAATAAGTTTTTGGAGACATTTTTATCAATAAAGAACTTATTTATTATTTATACACCAAATCTTGTCCTCTTTACGTTCATATTTGTTGAATGTATGTTAAGCAAACAATAGTCTGAGACTATCAGTCAAACCTTTAAGAATTGGGCATATGATGGATAGATTATGCGGAAGACACGATTCTTAAGATGACGGTCTCAATCATAAGATTCACAATAGAGGGAATAAAGTTAGGCACTTTATTCATGTAAAGATTGTTATGTTGTCTATATCTCAATTGGGAGATAGTTTGTCTTGACCATCGGAGGTGGACTCCGTGAATAGAAACATTGGCACGTTGTCATAGGTGACAATGTGTTGGACCGAGACATAAAGTGAATTAATTTGGATTAATAATTCTATCTCGGCAAATCGATTCACTTTAGACAATCATTTGTATTGTATCTTAATCTTGATATGAATATGGGCCCGTTGTCTTAACTTGTATCTTTTGTTGTACCAAAGGGTAAGACTCACATCTTAATAGTGGTATGCATGCCAGTACGTTGAAGGCATGACTCTTGATAGCCTAGACCTGTTATTCATAGATATGGAATCCATAGCTCCTCTTCAAGAGTAGTGATATCTTCTTATATGCGTTATCTTGTAATTAGAAAATTGAAGCACTCAACCATTTGGATACATAGGTGTAACTGAATGGTATACTGTCATTGGATGGTAAGGTTTCCGATGATGAGATAATAGAACATAAGATAAAAATAATCGAGAAGGTAAGACAGAACGTATCCTTAAGCCGATTATGGATAATCCTATAGGGATACGATACACTATGATATGTCATGGAGACTTAGCTATACGGACTTCATAATTCTATGTAGTTCGAGAGTGCAGCTCCAAGCTTTTAGTGGAGTAGCATTAGAGTTGATAATTATGAAATATATATCTGGGATATTGGGTTTCGTAATTATCGGGAGCTTAAATTATATAGGTCCATTTGGTCCTCTTTGCTAGCTCACAAAATCCTGTAATGATACGGCGTGTTTTTCTAATAATTGGTGACTTATATCAGATTTATTAGATTGGTTAAAATTTGAAAGAATTAGATAATTCATGTCTATTTATCAGTTGAATTAATTTTGTGATAAAATTAATTGAAGATAAACTTGTTGAATTATTGGGATCGGATAATTCTTGTCTGTTTATCGGTTGATTTAATTTTGAATAAATTAAATCAAGATAAACTTGTAGAATTATTAGGAATTCATTTATTTTCTTAGAGATTATCTAGATAAAGTTTTTTTAATTAGATAACTTTTCTATTGGGTTATTTGAATAAAACTGAGACTTTATCTTATAGAATCTCGGGTGGAAAATAAAAGATTTGCTGAGATATTTTTTCGGTAGTTTGGCATGCCGATCTTCAAGTTTGGCCTACCGATGGGCAAGTTCTGCCTGCCGATGTGCGAAGGATAAGATTACGCGTTTTCACGCGGATTTTATCAGATATTGATCTGAATTTGATTTTGATTCGAATTTTTGAGACCTAATCTGATAAGGACTAACCCTAGACCCAACCTCTATAAATAGGGAGTAAGTCTTAAGAGTTATTCAAATCAATTGAGAGATTAAGAGTGATACTCTACTGGTGAGAATCTAAAAACTCCCTGAAAGCTCTTGTTCACAAATCTTGAACACTAGCTTTGGGTTGTCTCAATTGGTTGGAAGGAGAGTCACCTAGAGGAAGAGCTATATGTGTGAGCCCACACTCACTCCGATCGTGGATAGAGAATAGCAAAGAAGACCAGTTGGTTGAGGCACTTCTGGAGCGTTACATCTCTTCACAGATTACGGAAGTTCTTCAGTATTCAAAAGTTAGTAAGATCTATTTAATTTATGTATATAGCATGTCAAACTTGTATTTTAAAAAATACTCTGATATAAAATTTTTAAAATTTTGCTGCGTACTATTTTTCCAACAGTGGGTGCACGTCGTACAGCTCTTTCACCCAGTAGCTCTCCTTCCAACCAATTGAGAAATACCCAAAGCTATAGTTCATGATTTGTGAACAACAACTTTCTGGGGAGCTGCAGAGTCTCATCAATAGAGTCTCACTCTAGATTTCTCAATTGATCTAAATAACAATGAGTCTTACTTCTCTTTTAATAGAGGTTGGGCCTAGGAGTCACTCCTTATCAGATAAAGCTCAAAAATTTGAATTAGAATCAAATCCAAATCAATATCTGATAAAATCTGGTGGAAAGACGTGATTTATTTAACGCTCGGTCGGCAAGCCAAACTTCTAGATCGGCCTACCGAACTTGCTCCATCAGTAGACCGAACTCAAAGATCGGTCTACCAAACTTTCGATAAATAATCCCTGTGAATCTTTATTTTCCACCTGAGATTTTAGGGATAGAGCCTCAGTTTTAATTCAAATAACCCAATAGAGAAGTTATCTGATTAAAACAGTTATATCTAGATAATCTCTAGGAAAATAAATATTTCTGATAATTCAACAAGTTTATCTTGAAGTAATTTATTTAAAATTAATCCAACTGATAAACAAACATGAATTATCCGATCCTGATGATTCAACAAATTTATCTTGAATTAATTTATTCCTAAAATTAATTCAATCGATAAACAAACATGAATTATCTGATCTTATCAAATTTCAGCCAATTTGATAATTTGACACAAGTCATCAATTATTAGAAAAGCATGTCGTATCGTTATAGGATTTTTATGAGCTAGCAAAGGGGACCTAAAGGATCTATATAGTTCAAGCTCCTGAAATTATGAAACCCAATATCCCAGATATACATTTCATAATTATCAACTCCAACGCTATTCTACTAAAAGCTTGAAGCTACTCTCTTGACCTATATAGAATTATGAAGCTCGAATAGTTAAGTCTCCATGACATATTATAATGTATCGTATCCCCATAGGATTATCCATAATCAGCATAAGGACAAGTTCTGTCTTACATTCCTGATTATTTTTATCCTACGTTCTATTATCTCACCATCGAAAAACTTACCATCCACAAACGGTATACCATTCAGTTACACCTATGTATCTAAATAGTTGAGTGCTCTAGTTTTCCAATTATAGGATAATGCATATAAGAGGATATCAACTACTCCTAAAGAGGAGCTAGGATTCCATATCTATGAATAACATGTTTACGCTATCAAGAGTCATGCCTCCAACGTACTGGCATGTGTACCACTATTAAAATGTGGATGTCACCCTTTGACACATCAAAGGACATAAGTCAAGACAACGGGTCCATTATTTATCTCAGGATTAAGATACAATACACATGATTGTCTTAAGTGAGTCGATTTACCAAGACAGAATTATTGATCCAAATCAATTCACTTTATGTCCCGATCCAACACATCGTCAACTACGACAATGTGCCAATATTCTATTCGCAGAGTTCACCTCCGATGGTCAAGACAAACCATCTCTCGTTAGGGATATAGACAACATAACAATCTTTGCATGAATAAAGCACCCAACTTTATTCCCACGATTGTGGATCTTATGATTTAGACTGTCACCTTAAGAATCGTGTCTTCTACATAATTTGTCCATCATATGCCCAATTCTTAAATGTTTAGACTGACAGTCTCAGACTTTTGTTTGCTTAGCATACATTCAACAAATATGAACATAAAGAGGACAGGATTTGGTATATGAATAATAAATAAATTCTTTATTGATAAAAGTGTCTCCAAGAACATACTACATTTTTAATCCTTAGAGCATACATGTCTAACATTTCCTCCATTTATTTTATTTTCCTCTATGTGTAAAGTTAATTAGGTATAATGCTAAATATGAAAATTTGGAGCAAAATGGGCTAAAAAGACAAGGAAAATTTAATTTGGGTTGAATGTACTCTCAGGCATGGAATGAAGAGAATTAGCTACTCGCATCAGAGACCATCCAATCAAACCACGAACGGCCGAGATGCGTACGTGGATAGCATGCCCTATAGGTGCCCGTAGCCATCAGAAGCCAACAGGCTTTGGCCTCTCCCATAGTGCCTCGCGTCCAAGCTAGTCAATACCACTTCCTATCGTTGGAGATCCAGTGTAGCGCGGCTCTCGTCGTCTCAATGCACCCTCATGCTCCACCCAGTCTTGTTCCGCCACTTGGACCGCACTACCCCAACACCAAATCAGTTGCTGCCACATGTCCCTTGCCATGCACACTTAGCCCTAATTTCTCTTGTATGGGCGTGGAATGAAGTGAAAAAGAGCTAGAAGCCTCTAGTTTTAGGAGAGGAGTCTCAATTGGAGAGAGTAACATAGTGGCTAAGACTCCTAATTTTGGGGATTTTTGGGAGTTGTTATCAAGAGAGAAAATGAAAAAGAAAAAAAAATAAAAATAATTATTTAGTTTAATTTTATTTTAGTTTAGGATTTATTTTTAATTTTATATTTAGGAATTGTATTTTTCCTTTTGTAAACATCATTTAAGATCGCATTTTAGAGCTTCAAAGGGAGAAAGAAAAAGACATGGGGAATAGGTTTTGGAGGTTATGATATCTAAGCAAGTGATGTTTATCTGATTTCTTCATGATGTATCCCAATCTTGGAAGAAAAGGCGAGCTCCACGACTAGTCCTGGAGAAGGAAAATGTCAACTTGCCTTTTTTTTTTTTTTCACGATTATCTTTCTCATTTTTCCTTCATTCGTTTTTTTAACTAAAAACTTTGACTTCATTTTCGCTGAGTGTAAAAACAGGTGAAGGAAGGAATCTTCAACATATTTGGACAATAAAATTGCCCACATGGCCTCATCTAATAAAAGGAAATCTTTACCAAATGGAACAAAAAATTGAAAGCGTTTATTTGAATTCTAAAGCAAAACAACAGCTGTCGACGTTCGAAGAGCACAAGAACCAGATGCCACGCGCTAAAGCCGACATAGACAATGGCTGACCAATGGAAATTGACACGAAGGGATGCTGTCTGCCAGCTGAAAGCTTTCTTTGATTTGATTGTCCAATTCTGCCTATTTTGACACCATTTTGTTCCATTTTTCTCAAAAATTCAAATATTTTAACAAATAAACACGTAAAAGACTACTACCAATAATTTTAGACACGACATAATAACACGATACAAAAATGACACAAGATAAATATGTTTGGACCACACATATATTGATTAGGCCATAAATTGGTTGACATGAATAACAACAAAATAAACAAGCTGGATTCGTGCTAACACGCCTTAATACGTTTAATTAAACGGGTCGTAAACGTGTCGACACGGCACAACACGACTCATCCATTTATAACACATTTAAACTTAAAAATAAAAATATTTAAAATATTTGTAGTAGTTTAGTATTAATTAGATATTGTGTTTTTGTTAATTTCTTTATTGGGTTTCTTTAATTTTTTTAATTTTTAGTTAACTGGGTCATAAATGTGTTATATGCGTGTTGTTATCGTGTTAACTCATCACGGCCTGCTTAGTAATCGTGTTAATCGCGTCGTGCCATGTTACACGTGCCATAAGCGGGTTGTGTTCGCATTTGTATTTTTAGCACGTTTATTAATCGTGTCGTATTCTTGTTCTGCCTAAACGTGTCGTGTCATAAACGTGCTGACACGAACACGTTTATTACCAGCCCTACAAAAGACTAGTTGTTTTACAAACTAAAAGAAATATGAAAATTATATAAATATTTACACATAATTAGAAAGTAAAAACATACTAGACACAATTAAAAACAATATACATATTAATTATTTGACACATAAAAGCACATCTAAAATTTACCAAAAATATATAAAAACGTAAAAATACACTAAAAACATATAATTATACATATTTTCATATTAACGTATAAAAATACTATTTGACACCCAAATGTTATAATTAAGGAGTTTAAATGACAAATATAAATACAAAATGATGATATTTAGCCTTAATAAATATGCATTTTTACAGTCTCATCAATATGTAATCATTAAAAATTGCAAGTTTTGTTGTAAATAATTTTTTTATGTGGTACATAATTTGTTTACTACACGTGTATTATAAGTAATGACATTAATGTAGTTTTCTTTGTAAATATTTATTTATGTAGTAAATTTCATATTTACCAAAAAAAATTGTAAATAATGAATATTTTCCATACAACTTGTGGTGTAAATTATCGTTGGAGACGACAAAGGAGAGAGAGAGAGAGCAAAAGAGATGACAGAGGTGAGAGAGAGAACAGAAAGAGTTGGTGGAGAAGAGAGAAAGTTCCATGAACTAGAGAGAGAGGAGAGGGAAACATAACGCTACAGAGAGAGAATGGAAAATAAAAACGAAAAGAAAAAGAAGAAGAACAAGAAGAAAGTGATAAAATTAGAAATTCAAGTATTTAAAAGAGTACCTGATTTCAAGAAAGCCCAAATATTTTTAAAAATGTTATATTTATCTATATTAAGAATTGAAATTTTGCTATTTGGTGCAAAATTTTGATAATTATGCCGTTTCCACACTTTTACACAATGAATTGACTTCTGCCATGAGTCATAAAACTATTGTTTTTTATACCATGTTTCATATAAAACTAATTATGTCAAATTCTCTCCCAAAGCTCTCACTCACGTTCTCTTTCTTTCTCCCGCCTTTTCCCAATGCTGCCTGCTAAGTACTGCCATGTCTTTCTCTCAACTTATAACGCATCGCCTTCTCTCTCACCAGCACCATGGATATCGATAGAAAGCATTGGCAAGAACTGTGTTGAACCACAGCGTGAAGGCCATGCGAAGGTCCATCGATAGTCACGGCCATGCAAAGAAGACAATGTGAGAGATTAAGCCGCCATGTGGAGGAGACGACGTAAAATGTGGCCGCCATAAGGGGTCTGAACTGCCAGATTTGCACCGTTAATGGAGATGACGAGCACGGACAAGCAGCAAAGATCTCCATTTAATTTTTTATATTAATTCTAGATATTATTTTTTGATGGAAAATTTGAGATATTATTCAAATTTTCATCATACATTTTTATCCATTATTTGTGCTTTTTTTACTTTTCTTGAATTTTTAAGTAATTTTTTTATGAATTTTTTGTTTTTTTCCCCTTTTCATATACTATGTTTGATGCCACCGCCAGAAATGGCAGTTTTCGGTGTCTCCGACAGCCGTGCTGGCAGTTTTGGTGGTTACAAGTCGGTGACTAATATACCGGCTGGTATCTGTGGCAGATACTGGATACCGACCAGTATCCATGGTGGATAAGTGGCATAACCCAATTCAGGCCTTAATATCATGGCATTCTTGTAAAGAGCCCCAAAATTTCCCTGCAATTAACTCTAAGGGTAATTTTCATAAATGCATATTTTAAGATTTACTTTTTATAAATATCACACATGTTTATTCATAACATAACTTAATATGTAATATAAATAGTAATATAGTATAAACTATTTTAAATGTGACATAAATAAGTATAATTTTTAAAAATATGGCATAATATACCATTTTCTCTAACTCTAAATTTGTTACAGCGGGTAAGCCCAAGTGGTGCCCAAATGAGTGGTAGGCTTGGTGGGAGGGCCGAGTGAGTGCTTAATTGGTAAAAGTTAGGCCTCCATTCTTAGGCCCGATAATTGCACCAGGGCTTGCCCACACTGGCCCATGAGGCTTCGAGGATCTCATGCTACACAAAATGCAAGGTACAGAGAGTTGAGGAGACTAAACGGATAGGACAGACCGGGAAAACCAAAAACCTCAACCTGTCGACGAAAAAAAAATATCAACCAATTTCTCAAAACCCCCATAGGGCCATAGCAAAGGTTGTGTGAAACAAGAGCAGAGCTTCACTCAATTCATGAGTTGCCCAACATAAAGAAGAAGATGCAAATCCTCCTCCAACCCTGTAAGTACTTTTCACTTCCTCTCACCAGTTTCGATTTTCTTCACATCAGCACCCTCGATATCTCAACTCCTCCAAAAACCCTGTTTTGTTGCCCATTTTCTTCTTCTTCTTCTTCTACTACTACTACTACTGCTGCTGATAGGTCGCTCAGAAATTTAGTTTTCTCCAAGAAACTTCCAATTTTGAGAACTGCCCACTTCACTTTTTGCTCTAGAAACGACGTTTTTGATGGTTTCTCGAGTACCCGTTTTAAAAATTATTCTGAGGAGGATATAGCTAGAGAGAATGGAGAGCTTGGTTTGTTAGACAAACCATCTCCGGTACCAAGAGACAATGATGGGTCTGAAATTGATGATGATGGAAAAGTTGACGAGGATCAGGCTTTAGCGCCTTTTTTGAAGTTTTTCAAGGCGAGGGATGATGGAATGGAAGGAGAGAAAGAAGAGGAAGGTGAAGTGGGAGTTATTGATGAGGCAAAAAGTGTATTGGATGATAAGGATGAGGAAGAGAAAAAGGTTAATGTGGAGTATTATGAGGCGAAACCCGGAGATTTTGTTGTTGGAGTGGTTGTTTCAGGGAATGAGAATAAGCTTGATGTGAATGTTGGGGCAGATTTGTTGGGTACCATGTTGACTAAGGAGGTGCTGCCTTTGTATGACAAAGAGATGGATTACTTGATGTGTGATCCGAGTAGTGATGCTGAGGAGTTTTTTGTGAAGGGAAAAATGGGAGTTGTGAAATATGATGAAGCTGTGAGTGGGGGACCGATGCCGGGGAGGCCG
The DNA here is from genome assembly GCA_025403435.1 of Artocarpus heterophyllus. Classification (NCBI taxonomy): domain Eukaryota; kingdom Viridiplantae; phylum Streptophyta; class Magnoliopsida; order Rosales; family Moraceae; genus Artocarpus; species Artocarpus heterophyllus. Next base: position 26,132,577 of record CM046334.1, read on the forward strand.
GTGGTGGAGCCTGGAACTGTTTTGTTTGCTGAGGTCCTTGGAAGAACGCTGAGTGGCAGGCCATTGTTATCGACTAGGCGTCTCTTCCGCCGGATTGCTTGGCATCGAGTGAGGCAGGTTCTTTTCTCACTTTTTTTTTTTTGGCCTTTTCCTGTTTAGTGAATTTGGAAATTTTGATGGCAATGCACAAGTTAAATGCGTGAATTTTGTTGAGCATGCTGTGTTTTATATCCTGTGTTGAAATTTCACAGCAAGAGTTCCAAGAAACTTAAATGAACTCCAGAATGGGAAAGAAAATAAATCTATTATGTGGTTTGGCAATTTGCCTACATCGACGGCAAACACACAAAATTCAATCCACTTATCAAAACTGGGAGAGCCTTGAATAGTTCTCCCAGAAAATCTCGAACACCTCCATTACAACATGAGACCACCCCAAGACACTCAGCACCTTGTTTTTGTTCAATTTTCCACTAAAAATGTGGATTCATATATGTTTCTGCAAAGTGTGGAACCTTCTCGGATTTAGTTAGAAGTTGGGCTCCCTTTTTGTAGCCTTTCTCTGGTTGTGGCATTCTTTGAGTCTTTCCTCCCCATTTGTATCTATTTCTAATTATTAATACAATACTTATTGTTTCTTGTTTCAGAAAAAAAGGTAGCTGACTTGTCTTCATGTGGTGCCGTAGCAACCAACATAACAACTCTGTTTTTTTGGTTTTTGTTTTTGCCCCCTCCTTCTTAGATGACAATCTCTGCAATTTGTAGAGCCATATTTTACCCAAAATCTTGCTGACTTGGCATTAACCAATCTTTAACATTTATTACCAACATAGAAACATTCTAGTAGATATAATATAATTTATAAAAAGACCGATGTCAATATGGTGCATGACTTTCGTTAAGACATTGATGCTTTTGTTCCACCATTTAACATCTTGTATTCATGTGTCTATGCTTATCTTAGGCAGACAAAGATGGTGTTAGTTTTAGATCAGAGGAATTCAATTTTATTTTGTTTTTATTTAAACTAGGTTCATTGGAGTAATATATCTTTGTTATTTCTCCTTTACATTGGCCCATGTTCTTTGTAGTTTGTTGTCGATGTAATTCAAAAGTTTGCTGTTTTCTTTTTGGACAGATACAACAACTCAATGAGCCTATTCAGGTTAGGATTACAGAGTGGAATACTGGGGGGCTTCTCACAAGAATTGAGGTGAGTCTGTCAGTTTTATGGTTGCATTTTCACTTATGTATTAGTGCTGTTATAAAATTGTTATTTGGTTATGCAGGGTTTGCGAGCTTTCATTCCCAAAGCTGAATTACTGAAAAGAGTGAACAACTTTAGTGAGTTGAAAGAAAAGGTAAGTAGTAAACATTCAGGAATTTGCTTATGTATAAAATAGTTTCGCAATACTAGTGTACATTTTTTCATCCCGATCCATTTTTTATACTCTTACACGTTGGCTTAAAGATTAATAATGTTTAAAGATTAATAACGAAGTAATTGGGATTAAACATAATTTTCATCTTCGTATCTTGTGGCCTTGGTCCAGTTGTCTTTAGAATCCTATAAAATTGCAGTTGTTGTACCAAGTCTTTTCAACAATTTTCAGATATACACCATGCAAACTTAGTTTTTGTGCTATTTGGTAGCCATATGTCAAGTAATGGAAGATGACACACTTAGAATATTGAGACAATGTGTTAGACCTCCAATTTGCTATGCGTATGTGAGGCGCAAGAAAAAGTAGTTATGGTTAATGGGTCACATGGGAAATTGTAAACAGAGAGTAGTTAGTATATTGTTGTATGAGTTTTCTGATTGTAACAGAATTGGTTGTAAGAGAGTAGGAATTAGTTGCTGTGTAATAAAGAGAATAAATAGTAGAGTTTGGAGGAAAGTAGCTAGACAGAAACCGAGTGAGAACTGTTGGGAAAACCAACGTAGGGTGATAGTTGTGTCTCGAGTAACAGCAATTCTTTTGTTAGCTAGCTCTGTAAGGAAACCATCTTTGATCAATAAAGTCTATATTACAGATCTTTCTCTTCTATTTCTGGTATTGAATTCTTATAATTTTTTTGAGCGAAAACCCTAGAATCTATCATAATGTAGATTAACTTTGACTTTCTATTGAAGAACCTATCTTCTTCAGGAGGAAAACAATCTATATACACGTATTTTATTTTAAGGATACTAAATGGATGCAAACGTAATTACAAATATAACTTTTAAGCTAGCTGTCATGGACTCTAATATGAGAGACTGTAACCCTACAAATGAAAGGAGAAAGTTTAAAAGAAAAACACATTACGGCGGTTTGAACTAGGCCAGCCAATTGTATGAGATAAACCCAAAAAATCTTCAAACACTCTATAAACCAGACTTAGCTGCTATAAGACTGAACTGTATTCATACAATAATTCTATTTCCTGATAGTTTGCCCTGCATTGAAAAATGTTGAGTCCTTAGGGAACACATAAAACAATTGAGAGTGAGTAAAAAGAGAAAAAGTAAACTCTCTGTGGCTTTCTACAGACTGTATTTTTGTCCCTTTTCTGTCTCCGAATTCTTCCTTGTGATATAACCCCCCTTTTGAAGATACTTGCTAAGACATCTGTTTCGCCCTTAATCTCTCTCTAACTACCCTCTTTTTCCTTGACTAGATGAAAATATGATTGGACCTTTTAATTTCTTTTTCATTTTAAATTGAATGTGTTATATTATCTTTTTTTTTGAGGGTAATGTTTTATATTATTCAATTATACACTGGTCCATAATACTAATTTGGGTGTTTCTTTGTCTGTCTATTGATAAATAGGTGGGATGCCAGATGTGTGTGCTGATTACACGAATAACTGAAGAGAAGAATGACTTGATACTAAGCGAGAAGGAAGCTTGGGTCAGTTTTATAATATTTTCAGTTCTTGCATATATGCACGTGTGTGTGTATGTATTTATATGTGTATAGTCTGCTCATTATTCTATTCTTACATTTCTATTTTTAATTTTAAAAGTTGCAATTAATATTGCAGCAAATGTTATACCTTCAAGAGGGAACGCTTTTGGACGGGACTGTTAGGAAAGTTTTCCCATTTGGAGCCCAAATAAGGATTGGCGAAACTAACAGAAGGTAACGGACATGCTAGTTATACTTGAATTGTATTTGCATAGACTAAATTCCAATGGATCAAAAAATTTAAAATCTGATTGGAGTGGGTCAGTTTCAGTTTTTGTTAGGCAAAATCCAATCAACCAATCCAATTCAATCCAATATATAAATATATATAGATATATATTTTAAATGTGCTTTTATTATTTCACTTATACGAAAATTCATAAATAATTTTTTTCCTTTCTTAATTTTTATTGGTGTTCAAAATAGTTGGTATGCCCCCCAAAAAAGTACAGTCTACCATAATATATCGAGTAACAATTTGAAGTAAAAAATCTTAAAGTTCACTACCCATTCTCCAAATCACATGTTGTAAGATCCATATGATATTTTATATTCGTTGTAATTTATAGTTTTTAAGTTCAACTTTTTTTTAAAAAAAATAATTTACAAATTAAATTTTTTCGATGGACTTAGATTTTTAATTGCAAATTAGCTTGTTAAAATCGACATGCAATACAATCCAATTGGATTGGTTTGGATTGGATGTACTCTTTAGGAATTCAATCTAGAATTTGATTGGATCTGAGTGGCATAAAATATTGGATTGGATGCTCACCTGTAAGCTGTCACATATATTTGCAAGTCCTCCAATGTTTGTCTCCATTTTCCCCCAAAATAAAAGGGGAAAAGAAAAGGAAAGGGAAGGGAACAGAATTTTGAAGTGCAACGCTGTTTAATCCTTCTGGATTCCAGTTATTGTCTTGGGGCTTTGGTCGATATGGCAAGCCAGAAATTGTGTTGTGTTTTATAACGAAGTGGAAATAGGGAAAAGAAGAGGTATATGCTAGAGTAGTTTTCAATTCCTTTGGTTTGTTGTTTGTTTGCTAAGGAATTTGGCATTTTGATATATGCCTCTTTTTTTTTTGGCATGAAAAACTTCCAAATGATACTAGGTTGCCTACTGGCCAAACAATCACAAGTGTTAAATGAAGAATCCTTCTCACTTGGCTTGGGACGATCAACAGGTTCTAGCAAATTGGATATTGGATTCCCATTCAAATAAAAAGGAAAGAGAATAAAAGAATTACTGCAATAATCAAATCTGAACTTCCTTATTATCATATTTATAGCAAAATCTTTCTTCTTCACTGTTGAGTGGTTTTGCCATGTTCTGTTCTTTGTTAGTCATATTTTGCTCCTGATTGTTGATCTTCTCTATACATCTGTTCAAAAATTGCCTAAACGTTCTGATACTTCTCAGTGGCTTGCTGCATATTTCAAACATCTCCCGGGGCCAAGTCTCTTTAGTCAGTGACTTACTTGCTGTTGATGAGAAGGTTAAAGTTATGGTTGTGAAGTCGATGTTTCCGGACAAAATATCTCTCAGGTACCAAGGACTATGCCAAACTATCTTCTTTTGCTGTTCCTCTATTTCTCATATTTCAATCCCTTTATGTTTTAACTAATGAAAAGGATAGTCCATCTGTTTAGTGTTACTATTTTCTCTTTTGATTATTGCAGTATTGCTGACCTTGAAAGTGAGCCTGGACTCTTCCTAACAAACAAAGAGGTTTATATCATTTTTTTTTCCTTCATGATTCAATGTCTTTAGCATTTACTTTGTTCTTGGTTACAAGCTTAATTCTGAATTTCTTCCTCTTGACAGAGAGTATTTTCCGAGGCTGAAATGATGGCAAAGAAATACAGGAAAAAGCTACCTACTGTCTTAGCCACAGGTAGGTCCAAATCTCCTCCAACAAGCGATGCACTAAATTTCGATAACGAAGCAAAGATGTATGCGAATTGGAAGTGGTTTAAATTTGATAGGGATGAGAACCAAACTGATCGTTAAGGTAATGCTTTCGGTCTCACAAACACGGATGAAAGGAGAGAGAGTTCTTCCTTGGCCTTTCCTTCCCCAGATCCTTACCTTGCCAAGAAAAAAGGAGTAATCTTTCAGAGTGAGTTTCTATTGTGGCAAGATGACTTGGTCATTTTGAAGATTACAGAAATAGAATCATAAGAATGTGAGGATGACAATCTATTAAGTGACTTGGATAACCATGTTCGATCATCTTACTGAGATGTGTAGTCATATCCTTTTCTGTTCGTAGATTTTAAATGTACCATATTTAAAATGGAAATAGTTAGCTCATTCATTCTTAATGATTTCATAAGCTTTATTTTCCCTTCTGTTCCCTTGTTGCAAAGTGGTGCGTTTTGGAGTTTGAGTTGATCAAAATGTTGAGCCCTTGTTTGGTTCATATGTTTGAATAATAGATCAAACCTTCGTGCTTTAATGTTTTCTCTTATAAAATTTAAATCTCTGTTCCAGCTTTTTATTTAAACCTATGAATCATATTAGATGAAAGCAAGCCATCGGCTATAGAAGTGTTTTTTCACGGAATCCAATTATTAAAATTTGCCGTAATGCTTGAGTAAGACTATTTGGATGTTCAAGCTCTTTCGTTTGATGCTTGGGTTGATCAATGAGCTGTCTGGGTGCGGGTGGATTCGTCTAAACATATTTTCATGCACGGTGGAAACTATACGCCATCAAATATTAATAGGATATTTTTAATACCAGACCATTCTCCTACATGTACGAGGCATTTGATGGGATGTGAAAGGTGACAAACGGGCTGTCTTGTAAGGCATCCACTCATAAGTTAGCATTTTCAATCATTAAGTGGATGCCATCCAAGTTTATCCGCACTTTCGAAACGGAGCCTTAATTTCTTACCCTGTTGCGTGTGTGTGTATTGAAAAATAGGAGTATTTAAAAAAAAAAAAAAAAAAAAAAAAAAAAAAAAAAGCTTTATAGATTCTGACCTTAAAAAACTTTATACTAAGATTTTGACTTCAAAAATATATAAAATACCTTCAAAAATGATGTTTTGTGTATTTTTATATTTGTTTTTTGATTATTTTTTTCAAGCTCTAATTTTTTCTCTCTTTTACTTATAAATATTTTAATCATTTTAAAAGTTAAAATCAACTATTGAGTGAGGTAAGATATAGATTTGTATATTAAAACTGACGGTATGCATTTGATGAGATAAAAAACAAAAGCATATGTGATACCTGTTAGTTTTAATGGGTATAATTGTGATTAAATTAATTATTAGTGTGTCAATTAAAATTTTGTAAAATTTTGATTCATCTAAAATCTATTTCACATTATTTATTTCCACCAATTTTTGAATTTTTTAAAATTTTTCTACATCTATTTAGTATATTGACCAAAATGCCCTTGAAACTTTTAATTTATTTCAAAAATGCCATTTGACATTATATGCTCCAAAGTCTCCAAAAGGGAGACTAAATTAGCTACCTGCCCCATTCCCTATCTCCTCCTCTTTCTTTTTCTTTTTCTTCCTCTCATGTGAACTTTCTCTCTCTCGTTTCCCCTCTTCCTTTCTTCTCTTGTTTGCTCCAAAATCAAAGATTAACAAACCCAGTTTTTATAAATCAAGAGAAAGATCTGAAATTATTTCCCTTAATCTTCCATAATCATAAAACAAGGACCAAGGATTTTGCAAACAGAATCACCATTTTCTGCAAGCTTGAGGTGAGATTTTCTAAACTAAAACTTTGATTTTGTGTTTTAGTATAAAATTTATGAGAGACGTATTTTCGATGTTTGGGGATGGTTATACAACGTTTTTAAGCTTGATATACTTAGATCTTTGTTTTAAACGAGTTCTTGAGCTAGTTTTGAAAAGTTTTGGTTTTGATTTTAGATTAATATGTTGAGCTTGAAAGATTTGGGAAAAATAGTTTACATGTGTTTAAGTATGATATTCCATAGTTTTTTTTTTATATCTTCCATGTTTGAGATTTGATAAAATAGGTTGGATTGAGCTTTGAAGCTCAAAATTGTTATAAATAGAAAACTGGAGTTTTCTAGATTTTGCATATGTTGGCAGGCCAGACTAGCAAATCGACAAGCTGAACTAGTCGGCAGGTTTGGCAGGCCAAACCCAATTGATCGGTAGGCCAGCCAAATAGTCCAAAAAAGGGCAGTTTGATCGGCAGTTTGGAAGCAACTGATCAGCAGGCCGGTCACGTAATCCCAACTTATCTATTTTTCTTCATTTTGTGTTACGAAATGTTCTAAGGATTTCATATTAATAATTATGGCAAACTAATAAAAATAGATAGTAAAATGACATAATTATATATTAGGAATTAAGTTAAACTATGGTTGTTTTATACGTCTTAGGATAACGACGTACTTCGAGCTTACACAGGAACCTAGTTTCGTGAGCTAGGAAGTTATCAACAGATTATTCACCAAAAAGTAAGGCTTCTATTACTCATCTTTTGTGAAATTTTATGGAATTAAAATTAGTTCTTTACATTGCAACATATATATATATATATATATATATGTTGAATTGTTATAATATGAATATCACTTATGGCATAATAATGTGAACTCGTCATGTAATGTAGAGCGAGGTTAAACTGATTTGATATATGTTGATATAATTTGAGGAAGCATGATTAGAAAATACTGACTTCTAAACATAACGATTGGTTATGAGAGGAATGGTAATACATGAAGAGGGGAAAGGATATATCATTGGGCATAAATACCCTAAAAGGTAAATAGAGGGAAGTGATGACACTCATTTAGGTCAAAAGTCCTAGAACATACTGTACAAGAATCGACTTGGTGAGGATCTAGGGCTTGATGACCCCTCACTAGACACTCTTAGAATCATTGTAGAGTGCTCAAGCGTGCCCATTTGGGTTTCGTTGATATAAGTGATGTGATACTCCATTGCATTGTGGATACCGATGAACATTGATTATTCATGATATATGTATATATGTAAATGTATGGAACTTGGTAATGATTAATGTAAGGTATCCACCAGATATGACTGTTGATGCTTACCATGGTCCGGCGTCGGATCAACACCCACGTGCGGCTGCGCACGGTCTGACCTCTCCTTAGGCTTGCCTCTGTCCGAATGTGCACACCTGCAAGAGGAGGGACACTTCGGAGAAGATAGAAGGGTTAGTCAATAGACAATGGCTCTCCGATGCTCAAGGTAGGTATTGCTCAGCAGAGGTCGGCAGCTAGTTAGGTATGTAGAAGAAGTCTCCCTCTAGAATGCCATAAATGCATCCTATTTATAGGCCACCACTTGGATCAGGTGTAAGGTGAGTTTTGCCCACAACCCGGGTGTCACATCAAGGTGTGTCAGGCAGTAGGTAACAAGTGTTCCGCCCATCGCCCAATGGATTGGACTCTATCGGACGGCAAAGTATCTGCCTTGTGTTGGCCTATAATGGCGAGTAGCAGCCTACTTGCGAGTAATGTTGGTCCGACCTAAGCTACTGTACATTCCGAGGTGGCAGCCTTCTTAGGGTGCAGCCTTGGATGCCTGAGAGGCACCTCGGGAAGAAGCATAAAGCAGCGGGGGCCAAGAGCAAGCTTTTTGATGGTTCTATCGAGCTTATTAGCCGACCACCGAAGTTAGTGTCATCGGTGGTGGCGCCGAACTCACCCTCAACATAAGCCCCCCAGTTCACCTGGTCGGTGTCTGGCCGGGTGGACTAAGCCGAGTGGGTGAGGTCGGCTATGAGGGAGGCCAAGCGACACTTCGAAGGGGGGTGAGGCGAAAAGACGCGCGGATCAGACGGGGGACATGTGTCGCATTGTGGCCGTCTGCGTCGCCTGACAGGCGTAATGATCGCGCGTCTTAGTTTTTCGCGCTCGAGTTTCCCGCCTGAAATGGCTATAAATAGGGTCACCCTCTCTGTAATTCGCACTTTATTTTTAGAAATTTTACACCCGAAGAGTTTTAGCTATCGAGCTCAAGTTATATAGCCGAGGATTGTATCTCCCGAGCTACCGAGAACCCTAGCAGGTAACTTCCCTTGAGTGAAAATGAGTGACTTGTCTGATTCCCAGAATGTAGAGGTCTCCTAGTCGGACAGTAGCGCGGAGAGTAGTAGTTCTTCTTCCACCCAGTTCGACGCCGAGGAAGCGTCCACGAGACGGGACGGGGCCGGTCGGCTGGAGCAAATCCTGAGGGTCGACTCTCAAACGGTACTCGAACAGGAATTTTTAAACATGCTGGATGGGTGAAGGCTCATTAGGCCATCCAGGGAGCAAGACCCCTATGTCGGGTCAGCTACAATGGGCTCGTCCCGAGTTATTCCAAGGGAGAGGGTCGAGCTTCAGACCCACGGGGATGCTCCGAGCACTTCCGGCCGAAATGTGGGGGCCCTAGTCCAAGTCGCGGGAGTGATCACGGTCGACATCTCTGACGAGGAGCATGCAGCCGAGGAGGCAGAGGCAGAGGCAGAGTAGCAGGAGTGGAGCAGGAGGTCCAGGTCACCTGCGTCCGAGGAATGACGGCATATCGGGTAACCTAGCCTGGGCAAACCTCAGCGGCGGGCTACACAAGCGCCATCACTGAGTCACGACTGGAGAACCTACGCGCCGAGTATGGCATCCCAGACGACGTGATTCTCATTGTCCCCGATGAGGGAGATTCACCTTTAGACGCGCCGGAGGGATACATCACGCTTTATGCCGAGTTCTTCAGGGCTGGGCTACGTCTACCGTTGCACCCCTTTCTCCACCGGGCACTCAACGACTTCAACGTGTGCCTGGCCCAACTGAACCCGAACAGCTATAGGTCGCTAATCGGGATGTACATTCTATGAAAGTACCACTGAAGCACCGAGATGCTGCTAGAGGCCTTCAAGTAAGCGTTCAAGATGAAGAAGCTTCCTCGGCAGTCCAGCTGGTACTACGTCACTGGCTTCTGGAAGGATTTTATCATGGGCAACCCTGACTCGAATAAATTATGGAAGTACGAGTGGTTCTACGTAGGGGGAAACTTTCTAGCCTGAGCCAGTGAGGCCGTCCCTGAGAATCAGCAAGTGCCGAGGTCGTTCGAACATGGGCATGTTTGGACCAAGCGCCCCTAGGCCCCGAGCTGCATCATCAGGGCTGTTGATGAGCTGTTTGATAAGCCAGAGTCGACCAGGAAGCAGTCCTTCCTTCTCAGGAAGGACACCTTATCTGGTTACGGCTGGTTCGGGGAGTCCAACAGTCTTCCCCAAGCTGTCTGTCCTACCTGGGGGGCCGGGCAGGTTACAATTGCTCATCCGAGTGCCGCGGACGTTCCGGGGCCAAGCACTTCCCTGTCCGGGTGGCCGACGAGGGAGCCTTCTTCATCCAGTTCTGAGGACTCGTCCAGTGGCTCCTTCGATGCGGGGCCACCCGTAGCCGACGAGGACCTCGAGGACGTAATTAGGTTCCTATACCCATCTCGCCAGCTCCGGATCAGAGGTTAGCCCCAATCTTTATTTTTAATGCCCTCTTTTACTTTTCCCGACCTCGTTTTGACTTTGCATTTCTTTGTGCAGAAATGACGGCACCGACCTCCCACGCTGATAGATGCGCCCAGATGGCAAGCATGAGGAAGCAGAAGGGCAAGGCCATTGACACAGGGAGAAAGCGTAAACGGACGCCGAGGCCTGAGCTTCCAACCCGCACCAGGCAGGTATCCACATCAGTCCATGTCCCGTCACCTCTGCCACAGCCGACCAAGGCTTCGCCAGAGGTCACCCCAATAGACGAGGCTGCTAGAGCCTCGTCTGAGGACTTACAGAGAAGGCGCCCGAACTACCGTGGCACCGTTCTTGAGCGCCTCGAAGATGCGGTTCCTCAGGATGACTTCTTCATGAACATCCGGGGGGAGGACTTCCAGAGTCTCTGCAACACGGCCTTCCGAGCCACCGCCTCTGTAAGAAGCTAAACGATAGTTTAGATTCTCCTTTTATCATGTTGCCGAGGACTGACGCCTTTTATCTTGCAGGTGAGCACCGTTCTGCACATGGTGCACTCCACCGGGATAAGGGAGATCCACAAAGAGAAGGAGATGCACAAGAAGACCTTCCTGAAGAAGATGGACTCCGACAAGAAGCTCAACGATAAGAACATTGAGCTAGATCAAGCCAAGGAGTCCTTCTCATGAGCCAGGAGGAAGCTCGGAAGACTAAGGTTGAGGCCGAGGAGGTAATGAGGAAGCTTAGGGAGGCAACGGATAGGGCTACACGGCTTGAGGGGCAGCTGACGACCCTGCAGGCAGAGCATCAACACCTCGTGGCCGAGCTCCCCGGTCGGCTAGCCAGTGCGGTCGAGGAATTCAAAACATCCCTGAAGTATGCCGATCTCTACTACTACGGCATGACAGACCTTCGCGAGCATCTGATCGAGAAGCACCCTGAGGCAGCGGGATTTGACGGGTCAGTCATCGTTGAGCCCGTCCAAGATGATGCCGAGCATCAACGGGGTGATGAGGACGAGGTCGTCGTGGTAGATGATGACAGGGATGGGCAGAGCACCGTAGGAGGCGGAGGCGAGGACGCGGCTGGGGGCCAGAGACCCAGGCCGATTGACGTCTTTTTATTTTTCCCCCTTTTTTATTATTTTTTTCTTATTTTGTCTAGGCTAGGGAGGTGCCCGGTTTCCTTGTACCTTCCCGATGAATAAAGACTACCCTTTTTCTCTTCTCGGATTGTTGTATGTAGTTTTGTTTTGCATTACTTTTCACATAATTTTCCAAGTGCGAGTGTCCTCGGGTTAACAGTCTTAGCTTTAGCTGCACCTCAATGCGAGGTATTCCTCGGACATCCGGTTACTATCATCTAGTGTCAAGTAACCATTATTGTCACAAGCCAGATGCTCCTCGGGGAAGATCCTAGGCTGGGAACTAGCCATCTCGATAGCCATGGGGTTGACTCGAGTTTGCCTTAAATCTGTGCGAGTGTCCTCGGGTTAACAGTCTTAGCTTTAGCTGCACCTCAATGCGAGGTATTCCTCGGACATCCGGTTACTATCATCTAGTGTCAAGTAACCATTATTGTCACAAGCCAGATGCTCCTCGGGGAAGATCCTAGGCTGGGAACTAGCCATCTCGATAGCCATGGGGTTGACTCGAGTTTGCCTTCAACGCTCGGTAAATCTGAGCGAGTAGGTTCTAACCTCGGCTGGGTCGTCGAGTTGTCCGAGCAGAGGTGAGTAGCACTTCTGTTTAGTTAATCCGAGTAGTCATCCTTCTCTACCTGGTTAATTAATCCGAGCAGCTTTAGGTTTCTAATCTTGGTAGGGTAAAGCATAGACGACGCATGACCAGCCATCTTGACAGCCATGGGGTTGACTCGAGTTTGCCTTCAATGCTCGGTAAATCTGAGCGAGTAGGTTCTAACCTCGGCTGGGTCGTCGAGTTTTTCGAGCAGAGGTGAGTAGCACTTCTGTTCAGTTAATCTGAGTAGTCATCCTTCTCTGCCTAGTTAATTAATCCAAGCAACTTTAGGTTTCTAATCTCGGTTGGGTAGAGCATAGACAGCGCATGACTACCCTTACCCTGTTGCCCCCTTAGACTTGCTTAAGTTTTAAAGAAGCTTGACAAGTGTATGACTCATCGGGCACGAGACTGTGTCAAGCAACTGAACGGGTTTTCTATACGGCGACAAACATATGGTCGATATACCGACCAGCCCCCCAGCCTGGTTTAATAAGGATGACTCTCCCTTGGCGGGAGTTATTGTCTTGTCCTCCAAGCTAGAGTTGCAGCATTTTGGATTTACATTTCCTTTGAACACGTTGCTCAGGTGGAATGGTATAGGAAAGTTGTATTCCATTAATGTGATATGTACATGGATTTTTCTAGCCCTATTCAGTAGGTCTAGTTATAAAAGAATTGTGGCCAGAAGTCAAAAAAAGGAGTCTCTGGCTCTGAATTTTAACAATAGAATCTTTTTAAGAGCTCAGCATTCCATGGATGTCTGAGCTGATTCCCCTCCATGTCAGTTAATCTGTACGTGCCCGGTCGCACGATGTCTTCGACTCTAAAAGGACCTTCCCACTTTGGACCAAAGGACCCGAGGCCGGGCCGTTGAACCGTGACCTTTTTTAACACTAGGTCGCCAACCTTAAAGCTTCTGGGCTGGACCCTTTTGTTGTAATACCGAGTTACCACCTGGTTTCGAGCTGCGTTACGAATCGCTGCTCGGTTTCTTTTTTCTTCAAGTAGGTCAAGCTCGGTCATCATCAGCTTCGCGTTTAGGGTCTCCTTGTATTGTTCAACCCTTAAGCTCGACAAACCTACTTTGGCCGGAATGACAGCCTCTACCCCGTATACAAGGGAAAACGGTGTTTCGCCGGTCGCTGTTCGGGTAGTTGTTTGGTATGCCCAGAGCACCTGAGGGAGTTCGTCAATCCATGCACCCTTAAGCCTCTCGAGTTTTTTCTTCAGGTTGTCTTTGATTGTCTTGTTCACGGCCTCAACGTGGCCGTTACTCTGCAGATAGCTCAGGGAGGAAAAGACCTTCTTAATGCTGAGCTTCTCGTATAGACGACGTAGACCTGAGGATTCAAATTGTTTGGCGTTATCGGTCACAATGGTGTGCGGGATCCTGAACCGGCAAATGATATTTTTCCACACGAAGTTGGTACACTTGGCTTCGGTCATGTTGGTATAGGGTTTAACTTCGATCCACTTCGTAAGATAGTCAATGGCCACGATGCAGTATTTGAATTGCGATCGGGCCGACGAGAGAGGTCCGATCAAGTCGATGGCCCACTTTATGAATGGCCATGCCGATGTCACCGGATTGAGAGGCTCGACATGGGAGCTGGGAATTCTAGCGTATTGTTGGCATTTGAGGCATTTTCGAGCAAAGTTCTCGTAGTCCTGCTGCATGGTGGGCCAGTAGTATCCCTGTCGGAGGCACTTTTGGGCCAAAGAACATCTTCTAGAATGATTGTCACATAGGCCTTCATGGATCTCACTCATCAGATACTCGGCCTCCTTGGGGTCCAAGCATCTCAAGCATGGTGTAGTGTAGCCTCGCCAATATAACTTTCCACCGATCATCGAATACCGGGCTGAGCCATTACATACCCGACGTGCTTCCTCTCAGTCGTCGGGCAATTCAGCTATGGTCAGATATCAGATGATCAGGTCAATCCAGGTACTTCTCGGCTCCTCGGCCATGCTTATGACCTCCTTAACTATGCTCGGTTCGGACAGTCTTTTGATGGGGACCGACATTAAGTCACTTCCGCCCAAGCCAGAGGCTAGTCGGGCAAGGACATCGGCTTCCACGTTTTTCGATCGGGGGATCTGGTTAAAAGCATAGGACTTAAATTGCCCAAGCAGTTGTTTCGCTTCTTTTAAATATGTTGCCATAGAGTCTGCTCGGGCCTGAAATCCTCTGGTGACCTGTTGTACCACCAGCATTGAGTCACTGTAGATGGTGATGCGGTTGACGCCGAGATCTCAGGCGATTCGAAGTCCGGCCAGTAGAGCTTCATATTCTGCCTCATTGTTAGAGGCCTTGAAGTCGAACTGGAGGGCATAGATGACCTTGTACCCGTCTGAGCTTGTTAAAATCAGCCCGACCCCTGATCCATCGATGCAGGTAGAGCCGTCGACGTGCAGTTTCCAGTCTAGCTCCGGGGAGAGGCTGTCTTCACTGCAGCTTGGTGTATTGGGCTCTTCAATGGGTGACTTCTCAACTTGTGGAGTTGCCTTGCCAGCGTCTGTGAATTCGGCAATGAAATCCGCCAGGACTTGAGCTTTTATGGCCGTTCTCGACACGAAATGCACATCGTATTGGCCGAGTTCAACTGACCACTTGGTCATACGGCCCGATATCTCCAGACTCTGGAAAAACTGCCAAAGAGGGAACTTGGTCGGGACTTTGATGGTATGACCTTGGTACTATGGTCGCAACTTTCGAACTGATGTTATTCAGGCGAAAGCTAGCTTCTCCAGCGATGGGTACTGCTCCTCGGTACCTTGGAATGCATGGCTGGTATAATAAATGGGTCTTTGGATCCCGTCTTTGTCTCGGACCTAGACCGAGCTGACAGCTTTCTCCGAGACGGCTAAATAGGCGGTTAAAGCTTCACCGGGCATAGGTTTGGACAGGAGCGGGGGCGTAGCCAGGTAAGTCTTCAAGCTTTGAAAAGCTTCTTCACAGGGTGACACTTGAAAAAAGGGTGGCACTTGTCGGTAGCCCAGGAGAAAAACCTTGACAGGGCTACCACCATGCCAGTGGGCCGTTGTATGTCCTTTGTTGTCCGAGGAGAATGCATGTCGATAATCGCCTGGGCCTTCGCTGGGTTGACCTCGATTCCTCTTTGATTGACCAAAAATCTGAGAAATTTGCCAGAGCTGATGCCAAAGGCGCATTCGCCGGGTTGAGTTTCATCCCATATTCCCAGAGAATTTCGAAGCTAGCTCAGATGTCGGCCATGTGGTCTTTTGCTTGGATAGATTTTACTAGCATGTCGTCTACGTAGACCTCCATAGTTTTCCTAATCAACCGAGCAAACATCTTGTTGACGAGGCGTTGATAAGTAGCTCTGGCATTCTTTAGGCCGAAAGGCATCACGACATAACAGTACAAGCCCTGGTCTGTAACAAAAGCCGTTTTGACTTGGTCTTCCTCGTCCCTCCTTATTTGATTGTACCTAGAGTACACATCCATAAAGCTTAAAAGCTCGTGGCCGATAGTGGCGTCAATGAGCTGATCTATCCGAGGAAGCAAAAAGCAGTCTTTTGGGCAGGCCTTGTTCAGATCGGTATAGTCAATGCAGACCCACCATTTGTCGTTCGCCTTTTTGACGAGGACGACGTTTGTTAACCATTCTGGGTATTTAACTTCTCTGATGAATCCAGCCTTGAGGAGCTTCTGAACTTCATCGTTGATTGCAGCGTATCTATCCGGGTTAAACGCCCTTCTCTTTTGTATCACCGGCCTGTGGCCAGGTTGGACGTTGAGCCGATGGCTTATAATGGTCGGGTAAATGTCGGGCATGTCCTCATGGGACCATGTAAAAATGTCACGATATTCGAAAAGAAGGCATTCCAGGTCAGCCCGGATCTTAGGTCGCAGCTGTGATCCAAGTTGGACTGTGCGTTCAGGCCTTTCAGGGTCCAGGGTGAACGGCACTGAGTCTTCGACCGAAATGGCCCTTACCTCTTCCTTGGACAACCTAGGGTCCAGGTTTGCCAACATCTTCGACGCCGGATCGGTAAGGAGATCGGTTTCGTCGATCGAGTGGACGGCCAGGACGCCATTGTGCAGAGCTGAGGCTGCTCGTACAGCACTGCGTAACAAGTCCGGGAATCCACCTGGGACGATCGCATCACTCCAACACCACCGTCGGTTGGGAATTTTATGGCTAGTGGTATGTTGACACAATGGCCTTCAAGCCGTTCAACGTTGGCCGGTCGATGATGATATTGTACTGGGAGGGTTTGTCGACAACTAAAAAGTCGACTACCCGAGTGATACTAGCGGCTCCTTCCCCAAAAGTCACTGGCAAACTGACCTTCCCGGTTGCTCGGACACACTCCCCTGTGAAGCCATAAAGTGGGGTCCGAATCGGGACCAAGGGGACGTTGCTTATCTTCAGTCTGTCAAAAGCCTATTTGAAGAGGATGTCGGTTGAACTGCCGTTGTCGATTAAGACACGCCGCACCACATTGTTGGCGATGGGCAGTTCGCATATGAGGGCATCATTGTGGGGCTACATCAATCGATCTGCTTCATCCTCGGTGAAAGTGATCGGGGTGTCTTCTTGATAGCATATCTTATTGATGTGCTCGGATATGTTTGTGAATTCACCCCGCTTGACCCGTCGAGCCTCTCTAACTTACGTTCGCCTCCCACTCGACGTATCCCCGGTAACAGGCCCGCCGAATATCGTGTGAACAATATTCAGGGGATCCGAGGTGTCCCCAACGATGGTCCTGAGTCGGTTTTGTACGTCTCGGCCCAACGAATCATTCCTTCCCGAGGTAGACCTTGGGGTTATAACATGCTCCATAAATTCCTGCAAATGACCTTCTCGGACCAGTCTTTCTATCTGGTCCTTCAACTGGACCAGTCTTATGGAACTCACAAAACTTTGACTGATTTCGCTTCACCTTGCTCCCTCGGAGCTTGGGCGGTGGTGTTAGCAAATTTTTGCCACTAACCTGGGCGAGTACCTCGTCGATGGTCGCCACCAATGGTGTGTAGCTTTGAAACTTACTGGTCGGCCCCTTTGGCTTCTCAGATTTCTCTTTCTTCTGCTTCTTACTATGCTCGGCATTGCTCTGTTTTGGTGCCTTCTGCTTCTTATCTTTCTTTGTCCCGCTCGGGACAGCCTCTTCTCAGCGGCTTTTCATGTATTCTACAGCGTCCGCGTGTCTCTGAGCATACCCAAGCATTTGAGAAAATGTGCTCGGCTGTTCAAAGGCCAGGGACCAGGTCAGCTTTTCGTCTCGGAGACCCCCTACAAAAATGTGCTTGAGGGTCTCGTCTTCGACGTGCTTGACCTCAAGAGCTGCCCAGGTAAACCGGTTAATATAATCCCTGACGCTACCATCTCCCTGCTTAACCGCATACAAGTATGTTATTTCTTTCCTCCACGTTTTGGTGGTAGAAAACACCGAGGAGAAGGCGTCGGCCAGCTGTCGAAAAGAAAAAATTGATCCGGGTTCAAGTCGTCGGAACCACTGCTGAGCAGGGCCCGTAAGAGTGAGTGAAAAGGCTTTGCACATCACCGCGTCGCTGGCGTTCTGCAATAGCATGTGCCCCTGGAAGAGTTCAACATGCTCATCAGCATATGTGGTCTCGTCGTAGGACTTAATCTGTGGTACCTTGAACTTTGGTGGCATAGGGGCCCACATTATGTTGTCCGGGAAAGGTGGGTCCTGACCTCCTATGTCATCTAGGCCAAATCTGTAATTTCAGATCTCGTCGATTTAGCGCTGCAGCGCCTGAAACTGGCGGCTATTGGTGTCTTCGGGCAGTTTGACCCTGTAGGGTACTCCGCCCTCGACACGGCCTCCAGCTCCAGGTTGGCGGTTTCTGTTTGCTCCCTAAGACCCAAGCTGGTCAAATACCGAGGCTCGAGAACCTTGTGGAGAGGGAACACGAGCCGCTTGGTGCCCAAGACGGCGCTCCTGAACCAACCTATTATTAGCTGAGATTCCTCGGGTGGATCCTGCAGACTGCTTGGATTGGGCTTCTTCAAGGTTGGCCACACTTCACTCTATCCGACCTCCAGCCTGGTCAACCTGGGCCGAGGGCGGCAGAGCTGGTGCAGCTTGACGCTGAGCCTGCTACGCGAGCTGTTGAGTCAAGATCCAGACTAGATCTGTAAGTTCTCGGATCGAATCTTGGAAGGTCGGGGCTTCCACCGGCTCAGCCCTGGCTGTGCTTCCTTGCCCCTCGGACCGGGACCTCGCGGTCCAGGGACGGCCCCTAGGCCGGCCTGTGTTTGGTTGCCTATTTCTTGTGTCGCTCGACCCCTCTTGTTGAGCTGTCTCCTTTCTGGCGTTGCCTCGGGTCGTCATCTCGGGCGTCAGAGATAATGTAGCTTGATTTTGGATGCAGGCATAGGTGCCCTCCTTCTAGCGCCAAAATGTTGATGCTTATCGTGGTCCGACGTCGGATCAACACCCACGTGCTGCTGCGCACGGTCTGACCTCTCCTTAGGCTTGCCTCTGTCCAGATGTGCACACCTGCAAGAGAAGGGACGCTTCAGAGAAGATAGAAGGGTTAGTCAATAGACAAGAGGTCTCCGATACTCAAGGCAGGTATTGCTCGACAGAGGTCGGTAGCTAGTTAGGTGTGTAGAAGAAGTCTCCCTCTAAAATTCCATAAATGCATCATATTTATAGGCCACCACTTGGATCGGGTGTAAGGTGGGTTTTGCCCACAACCCGGGTGTCACATCAAGGTGTGTTAGGCAGTAGGTAACAAGTGTCGCGCCCATCGCCCAATGGATTGGACTCTATCGGATGGCAAAGTATCTGCCTTGTGTTGGCCTATAATGGCGAGTAGCAGCCTGCTTGTGAGTAATGTTGGTCTGACCCGAGCTACTGTACATTCTGAGGTGGCAGCCTTCTTAGGGCGCAGCCTTGGATGCCTGAGAGGCACCTCGGGAAGAAGTATAAAGCATCGGGGGCCAAGAGCAAGCTTTCTGGTGGTTTTGCCGAGCTTATTAGCCGACCACCGAAGTTAGTGTCCTTGGCGATGGCGCCGAGCTCACCCTCAACAATGACCATAATGAATCTCATAAGATAAATAATGTTATTGAATAACTAACCATGCAGGTGTTAATATGGTAAATGATAAAACCTAAAGGTGAGTAATGGGTTTCCCTACTAAGCATGTTGTCACTCATTCTCCTATATTTTTATTTTTTTAGGACCTACAAAGTGTGAAGTGGTGACAAAAAAATAGTTGAGAAAGATATGTAAGCACATTCAGTTGGAACCACCTTGTTTGTTAAGAATGTTCAACACCATGATGTAAGCATTATATGTTTTCTATCTGTGACTGTATTAAAATGTTTTAAAGGTTGGAATGATGATGATGATAGATGTATAATATTAAATTAAAGGTGCTACATTAAACTGTGGCTTTGTTGTTTTATGTTTACTTTGATTTGAGAATTTTTGTTTAAGTCCCAGGCAATTTTTTTTTGAAGTTTTAGAAGTTATTTTATTTTTTGATCTTTTTATTTAATTTATTAAAAACTGCTAACCCTTTGTAGCACCCGCTATTTTAATGGGTTTTATTTTGTAAATTTAAATGTATAAAATGTGACAATTTAAAATTTTGGTTGAATCTAAAATTACTAAATTGTCGTTGGATGTTCCATGTATTTACGAAAATGTCATTTATGAAAATGCCACTTTGGCATTTTCTTGCTAAAGTCTCCGGAGGAGACATGGAAATAAATTACCCCAAGTACTTCTATGATTTTTCTACCAACTCCTCCGTGATATGCTCAAACTTGTCTCCCTCAATAATTGTCTTTATTTTATTTAGCTCCTCCCTGTCTCTTCCTCACGTCTCCCACTTTGTTTTCTCCTCATTCTCTTGGAAATAACACACATAACAAAACTCTTCCAAAACAACCAACTTTCCAGCCATATTCAAAGTCAAGAGACCAATTTTGAAGCCTTTTGAAGCCTCAATTTAGCGATAATCCAAGGTTAGTGTTTTATGAACGAATTTAACCTTTTATTTGTAAATTTTTTATATCCCAAAAGTTGTCCAAATTGAGTTCTTGAACTTGAGTTTTTAAGAGAATTAGTTATGTATATGTCTTATTGCTATCTTGGTACATATGTATTAAAAAAAATCTAAGGTATATGTTGTAAACAGAGGTTATATTGTTAAACTAGTTCCATATGCATGTTAAAAACATATTTCAAAGGTTCATAACGGATTTGATTAATGTATGAAAAAGATTTCCAAAACTTTGAATGAGAAGTTTGATGTAAGCATGTTTTCATCCTTGTTTATAAGAAATGCTTGAGATGTGGTTTAATGATGATATTGGTATAAAAATCTTCGGGAATATGTTTATTATGAGTATATAATGCATACTGCATATTTGGACATGGTTTTGAAATTTTGTACAGGGATAATATGATTTGGTGTAAAGGGAAACTTGGTATTCCATAAACTTTGTAATATCTCTATGGGCACTGGTTCTTTCTTGAAATTATGGGATTAAATGAAAATAAATTTTGTAAATTGGTTTGCATGTTTAAAAAGTAGATATCTTAAGCTTTCCAACGAGTTATCATGAGCCTAAATCCGAGTTGTATTGTATTTTCTATGAATTTTTAATTTTTAGATTGAAAACTAGTAAACCTGCCAGTGGTAGTATACTACACTTCTACCTTAAGTAAACCACCTGTTAACCCATGTGCTGATTGTAGATAGTGAATCTGCGTTTTGTTTGCAAAAGTATACTGTCAATTTGCTATGGTATACCAGCTGCTAACCTAAACCAAGGACCTAACTTTGCTCACCTCCTAATCCTTTAATGTCTTGCAACCTTTCCAATACTATCCTAAGTGATTTATGAATCTTATTAAAGACTAAAACATATAGATTACTTGTATATATTATATTGCGTTTAAGACAAAAGTTGTTTACTTTGGTATTCAAAAAGAAATTGCATAAAAACTTTAATGGCACACTAGTGAGATGGATTCACACACGATTTATTTATAAATGTGGTTATATATTATGCTTTAGTTTTAATTATCCTTATGCACGCCTTAGGATCAAAGGTGTATGGAGCTAATGTTAATTGATTCCAAGATTAAAAGATTGTTGATAAGCTTGGAAGGTAGGGATTCTATTATTCATCTTTTGTGAGGTTTTGGTAAATTAAAATTTGCTTATTTTATGTTGTAAGATATGTATATGATATTTTGAGTGTATATGATTATACCTTAACACGATGATGTGGAACTTGTCCTGTATTATACAACGAGGAAACATAATGATTTGACACATGTTGTTGTAAAGTAAGAAGCATGGTTAGGAAAACTAACTCTATAAATAATTATTGATTATAGAGAAATAGTGAGACGTGAAGAAGGCAACAGTTACATCCTTGGGCACGAATACCCTAAAAGGTAAAATAGGGGGAGGTGATGACGCTCCCTTGGGTCAAAAGTTTCAGAATGCACTGTATAAGAATCGACTCAGTGAGGAGTTGGGGCTTGATGTTCCTTCACCAGAACACCCTTGGAATGTTTGGAGGGTGGTCAAGCGTGCCCATTTGGGTTTCGATGAATTGAGTGATACTTTATTGAATGTGGATACCTAGGAATAATGATGAAATGTAATATATATTTATATATATGTATGTATTTGTATCAAACTCGGTAATAATTAACTATGGTATTCACGGAATATGATCATAATAAATCTCATAATCTGGATAATAATGGAAACTAACTAACCATGTAGGTTTAATATCATAATAAATAAAACCTTAAGGTAAGTAATGGTTTTCCCTACTGAACATATCAATGCTCATCCTTATCATATTTAAATCTCTCAGGTGGAACTCAGTATAGCTTATCTGACGAGGAATAGGCAACAACATGCTGGTTTCATGTTGGAAGATCTTTGTTTATTTGTAACTCATCTAGAACATGTAAGATTTGTATTACTTTTGTGATGGCTGTGTTAAGTTATTTAGGAATTGTACTGTGGTGAAGATGATTGTATTTCAAATATTTAGTGCTACACTAAAAACTATGGTTTGTATTTAAACGTTTATTTTTATTTTCTGTTTGAAGATCTAGAGGCACTGTTTTGTTGTTTTGAATGATGTTAAATTTAAGATTATTTTTATCTATCAAATACTTCTAACCCCCACATAGGGGCATTACACCCTCACTTAGGGGCGTTACAGAATTTTTAGTATCAGAGCCTAGTTTTGGTCAACCTAGGGAGTGTAACATCACTTTTTATTTTGAAACGGTTTAATTGCTTGAAAATGTCATCATCGAACTGAACCTTCAGGACGATTTATACAGTTCAGGAAGATGTTGTGATATGGAGTAGAGATGTTAATGGTTATACGAGTGCGATAATTATATGGAATGAATTTGTGCATAGATTGCTTAAGAGAGATTAGTACAGTTACAAGGATCTATAAGCCTTTTATCTCGTAAGAAATGGTAAGAAATGATAGCATGATTGTGTTAAATTCTTCATAATTAATTCAAACATGTTGTAATTATGTGTGGACTTAATGGAGTACTTAAGTCTCGATAAATTTTCTTGGTGGTTCTGTTTACTTGAGGATATGAGATAAGTTAGTAATCCATAACATTGAACATTGAATAAGATAAATGTTAATCTTTTACTCTGTTGAGATTTTGCAAAGTCAAAGAATTTATGAATTTTAAAGTTAGAGTTGTTGCATACGTTGTATTTAAGTGGCGTCAATGGTCTTTACAAAGGAATATAATGTGAAAATGACCAATAGAAGTTTCCTTAAGTAAATCATAATACTTAAGGCATATGCGATGATTTTGGACCTTTACGATGAAATATTTAATTTTTAGATGTCTAAATGTACATCTCTTGATTACTTGAGGTTTTGTTATAT
The DNA here is from genome assembly GCA_025403435.1 of Artocarpus heterophyllus. NCBI lineage: Eukaryota > Viridiplantae > Streptophyta > Magnoliopsida > Rosales > Moraceae > Artocarpus > Artocarpus heterophyllus. The sequence goes on from CM046334.1 coordinate 26,155,671, forward strand.
GAGGAATTAAAGATTGTATAAGTGGGATTGTGAGAACTATAGATGTTCTTAAGTAGTAACACCAATGGCCTTTACCAATGATGTGATTTAAGTTGAAAGATAAAGAGTATATTAATTTCAAGATTAGTCATGTTCAAACTCTTGGTAATGTTAATAGTGAATCTATTGATAGATGCTGGTTATTAAGGATAAGATAAAGGTATATGCATTGTTCAACAATGTTTTGATTAAAACAAATTATTTGAGTTACTAGAGGATTTATTGTTATAGAACAATTTGGATACTATTTAGAAGGAACTTTGATCGTTATCAAATCAGGCTTATTGTTTGTCTCAGTTAATTTTTAGAAATTGGGCTTCAAACTGAGCTTCAAGATTGTACAATTTGGGCTTCAATTTCATGCTTATTGTTTAATCATTCCAAAATGTTAAGGCCTTAAACAACCCAACCCATTTTAGCTTAGAACATTTGGGCCTAGTTCAAATTATGAACTAGTTCGGTCCTTTAAAAGGAAAAAATAAAATGTTGTCTTTCACACTTGGTCTTTATACATGTCACATATAGTGTCCCAATCCTTGTCTATATATACATTTACTATGCATAGGAGCTCATTTCTTTAAGCTCACCTTCTTTCTAAATTTTTCATTTTCTCTCTAACTTTCAAATCCTCTTTATTCTCTCTAGAACTTCTTCTTTCTCTCTCTAAGAATTTCACATAATTCTACAACTTACTATCTTGATTTTTCTTTTCTATTTAGTTTTCTTTCATCTCACCATGGATCCAAAGTACTAACAACTGAGAAAGTATTTTTCATCACTCTCCCAAAAAGTTCTTAGGAAAGTATACAAGACTAGGATCACTCGATTGTGGATTCTTATGCGTTTTGGCATCCTTGGTGATGTGAGGATGCTGATAGAAAGGAAGGTCCATCCGAGTGACTTCAATCAAGTTGTTGGTTTACCAGGTATGGGCATCAATCATAGTGCCATGAAAAGAAGAGCTCGTGCCATCGCGGTCACTTGTAAGAAATGTAAACGACAAAATTGTAATGGTAAATATACTTCGCTTGGGTTTGTGTCTATAAATAGAGAGGATAAAATAAATTTCTACAAGGATGGGTTTTTTAAGGGGAACTTGGATGACCTTCATGCTTCTCTTCAAGATCATCATCTTAGTGGATATATTCAAGGTGCAATCTCTAAACTCTGGCCTAAATTCCATACAGAAAGACGTCTTGGAAATATGGCATCTCAAGATTTAGTTTGCCAGATCATAAGAAAACCATATGGGGAATAAATCCTCACTCTATAAAGGTCGTTTAAGTGTTTGTTTGTTTGAAATCATTATAGTATGTGTTTAATAATTTGTATCTCTTTTCTGTAAAAACTTTTTTTAATATTTGGAATATTTGTTTGTCTTTAGATTATTACAATAAGTGTTAAATGATTTGTGTTTATCTTATTTTATTGTTTTCTTAAAAATATATATTATCTGTCAGATACATCACATGTCGTATTATAACATGTTTGAATTTTTGAAACTTATCTAGACATTCCAAGATTGTGTTTCATATTTCAAAGGTTAAATAGTACTTTGTCGTTTATATGAATTTCTAGATTCGGTGTACATTTGTCAAAAGGTCTACAGTCATGTCGAGGTATCCTTTGTCAAATTATTTTCAATCGAAAAAATTATACAATTCGAGTATAAATTTTTCAAAAGTTGATCATACTTTCCATAACTATCGATAACTTTTTGTTACTTTCTTCCCTACATAATATTTTGTTTAGATATTTGGATTGCTGGTTTGTTACCTACCCGCATGTCTCCTTAGTCCTTTTGCATTTCTGTTATCTTGAAAATTCTATTCAAGACTCAAAGTTTAAACAAAACGGGCTTAAAGTTAAAAAAAAAAAAAAAAAAAAAAGTCAACCAGTCATACAAACCAAACATGTCTACCTCTCAATCAATTAGGAAAATAAAGAATGTCTGTGTCTTTTGTAGTTCCAACCCTAGAAAAGATAAAGTCTGCCTAGAAGCTATAAGACACTTAGGACAAAACTTAGCACATAGAAATATTAACCTGATCTATGAGGTGTTAGTTTAGGATTAATGGGGAGTGTGGCAACAGCAATTTGTGGGAGTATCAAAGTTAATTATGGGAATGCTCCAAAGAAAAGTATATGTATTATTTAGGTTGAATGTTTGCATCATGAGAGACAATAGCCGCTTATAAGAAGATCCATCAAGTTTACTTACTACAGGATTCCCTCTAATCTCTCTATTAGGGCTTTACAAAAATCGCCCCGCAACCACCGGCCGCCCGCGCTCGGCCCGCCCAAAAAAAAAGAGTCTATGTTAGCAACCCGCCTGCCTATATATGTTGGCGGGCGGGTACGGTTTAAAATTTTAGGGGCCGAGTGTTCAACCTGAACCCGCCCGCCTAATTCTTAAAAAAAAAAAAAATCCTAATCTAAACCTCTCCCCACTCCCCACTCCCTAAAAAGAAAAAGAGCACTTGACTTTGTTCATCATTTCATCTGTAGTATCCTGTTATTTTCGAACCCAATAAACAGGTTTTATGGAAGAACAAGAATTCTTGACTTTATTCATCACTTCATCTGTAGTTGATGTTTCTTGTTGCAATGAATGATTATGTTTCTTAATTTGTTGTGAATATAGTCATTGTCTTTAGGTGTCAAACTTGGTTGTTGTTAGGAATGCTTCATACATTATCATCTAATATTTTCTATAAATTTTCTTCACTTTTTTTTAATAAAAAAAAGCTCAAAAAATTACATTGTGCATTAGTATAGACCCAACCAGTCACACCTGCCCGCACCCAAACCGAAACCGCCCGCCATTGCACAGGCGGTCTGTGGGTGGTTAATCGCCAACCCGTCATTTAAAAAAACTGACCTGCACCGGCCCAAAAATCGCCAAACCATCCGTTGTTTACCCCTACTCTCTATGTATCATTTTGATGTACATTTTTAATATCAATGCTTGTGTTATTTATCTTATTATTATTATTATTCTTATGTTTTTTTAATTCATTTTAGTTGGGATATGAAACCAATCATCCAAGACTTTTTCTTACTTAGAAAGAAAAGGGACCCCATGGCAAGGTAAATAAGTATAAATCTGGCAATTTCTCTAATTTAATTACAAACCACGACTGAAAAATAATCACTAGCATATAAACTACTCTGATCATATACTAAAGCCACAGTATGGTGTTACAAATTCAGAGCCTACTATCAATACTCTTATCGAGGAATTAGGTTTTTAGAATAAGTTTGATATTTCAAGTAAATGAATGGAGATGTGGCAACCCACATTGGGGGCAAATAATGTTGATGAGGTAGAATTGAAAGCGAAATCATAACAGATTTGTGATTATTTCAAAGGGTGAAATTTCTTTGAGGATAGTAGAATTATGATATCCGTTATTTTTAATGAGTATAGTTGTGATTAAATTAATTATTAGTGTGCCAATTAAAAGTTTGTAAACTTTTGTTTCATCTAAAATCTATTTCACATTATTTATTTCTACCTATTTTCAAATTTTCTAAAATTTTTCTACATCTATTCAGTAGATTGACCAAAATGCCCTTGAAACTTCTAATTTATTTCAAAAATGTCATTTGGCATTACATGCTCCAAAGCCTCCGAAGGAGACAAAATTAGCTGTTAGACATGTATGCCCTACGGAGTAAAAATATAATACGTTTTTGAAGACATTTTTATCAATAAAGAATTTATTCATTTATATATACCAAATCTTGTCCTCTTTACGTTCATATTTGTTGAATGTATGATAAGCAAACAATAGTCTGAGATTATCAGTCTAAACCTTAAGAATTGGGCATATGATGGGATGATTATACGGAAGACACGATTCTTAAGGTGACGGTCTAAAACATATGATCCGCAATCGAGGGAATAAAGTTGGGCGCTTTATTCATGTAAAGATTGTTATGTTGTCTATATCCCTTTTGGGAGATGGTTTGTCTTGGCCATCGGAGTTAGACTCCGTGAATAGAAACATTGGCACGTTGTCATAGGTGATGATGTGTTGGATCGGGACATAAAGTGAATTAATTTGGATTAATAATTCTATCTTGGCAAATCGATTCACTTTAGACAATCATTTGTATTGTATCTTAATCCTGAAATGAATAGTGGGCCTGTTGTCTTGACTTGTGTCTTTTGATGTACCAATGGGTGACTCCCACATCCCAATAGTGGTATGCATGCCGGTACATTGGAGGCATGACTCTTGATGGCGTAGACTTGTTATTCCTAGATATGGAATCCATAGCTCCTCTTTAGGAGTAATGATATCCTCTTATATGCGTTGTCCTGTATTTGAAAAACTGGAGCGCTCAACCATTTGGATACATAGGTGTAACCGAATGGTATACTATCTTTGGATAGTAAGTTTTCTAATGGTGAGACAATGGAATGTAAGATAAAAATAATCAGGAAGGTAAGACAGAACTTGTCCTTAAGCTAATTATGGATTATCATATGGGGATACGATACACTATGATATGTCATGGAGACTTAGCTATACGAGCTTCGTAATTCTATAAAGTTCAAGAGTGTAGCTCCAGGCCTTTAGTGGAGTAGCGCTGGAGTTGATAATTTTGAAATGTATATCTAGGATATTGGATTTCATAATTATCATGAGCTTGAACTTTGTAGGTCCATTTTGGTCCCCTTTGCTAGCTCACAAAGTCCTGTAACGACACGGCGTGTTTTTCCAATAATTGGTGACTTATGTCAGATTTATCAAATTGGTTTAAAATTTGTAAGAATCAAATAATTCATGTCTGTTTGTCGGTTGAATTAATTTTGTAAGAAATTAGTTCAAGATAAACTTGTTGAATTATTGGATCAGATAATTCTTGTATGTTTATCGGTTGATTTAATTTTGGATAAATTAGATCAAGATAAATTTGTAGAATTATTGTGAATTGATTTATTTTCTTAGATATTATCTTGATAAAGTTTGTTTTTGATCAGATATCTTCTCTATTGGGATATTTGAATCAAAACTGAGACTTTATCCTTTAGAATCTTGGGTTTAAAATAAAAGATTCACGGAGATTTTTCTCGGGAGTTCGGCCTGCCGAATGACGTGGTCGGCCTACCGAACTGGCCTGTTCGGCCTGCCGATCAGAATGTTCGGCCTGCCGATCAGCGGGAGATAAGATTACACGTTTTCACGCGGATCTTATTAAATATTGATCCAAACTTGATTCTGTTTCGAGTTTTTGAGACCTAATCTGATAAGGACTGACCCCAGGACCAAGGGCTATATAAAAGGAGTGAGTCTAATGATTTACTCAGATTAATAGAGATCAATTAAGAGATTAAGAGTGATAATCTTCTAGTGAGCATCTGAAACTCCCTAAGAGCTTTTGTTCACAAATCACGAACACTAGCTTTGGGTTCTCTTTATTGGTTGGAAGGAAAGTCACCGGTGGAAGAGCTATACGTGTGAGCCCAAACTCACTCCGGTTGTGGATAGAGAATAGCAAAGAAGACCAGTTGGTTGAGGCTCTTCTAGAACGTTACTTCTCTACATAGGCTGCGGAGGTTCTTCACATAAAGGTTAGTAAGATCTGTCTAATTTATACATATAGCATGTCAAACTTGTGTTTTAGAAATTACTCTGATGAAAAATTTTTAAAATTCTGCTGCGCACTTTGTTTCCAACAATTGGTATCAGAGCCGAGGTTTTTACAAAAATTTACAAGTTTGTGATCATGTTATATGCATAAATTTTGTGATCTTAATCTCTCCTATGCTTGAATTGAATTTTATAAAGAGATGGCACTCTAGGTTTCTATATAATCTATGTTGTCATGGATTATGTGGTGAATGTTTATTAATTAATTATAGTTGATTAAATCATTGTTTAATTATTTATTAATTAATTAATACCGCTTATGGTTCCTTAGAGGTTAGAATGTGTATCTAGGTTTTTCATATAATTAGATGGCGGACTATCATCTCCGTGTAGGAATTATTATTTATTTTAAATTTGTAAAATTTTGTAATTAAATAATTATTCCGAGAAGATGGATCTAGAAGAATGATGATGCCCCCCCAGGTATTTCCTGAGTCTTTAATTTTATGTTTTTGAATTGTTGAAAATAAAATTGATGAATTGCATTAAAATTGTATTTTCTGGAATGAGGGATTTCTGCTCGGTCGGCATGCCGGACATCACAGTTCGGCAGGCCGATGGTCACAGATCGGCAGGCCGGACGTGTGGTTTGGTAGGCCGACAGTGGGGTAGAAATTGGCTGGCTCTGCCGGCAAGCCAAACTTTCAGTTCAGTAGGCCAAACTTTCATGGTTCGACAGGCCAATCACCTAGATTGGCCTGCCGACCGAGAGCTAGAAAATTTCTAGAAAAGGTACGATTTTTCCGGTGCAGTTTTAATTTTATTTTTGAGACAATTCTGAGAAACATTAAATTTGGATATGACCAGAAATATGAAGTATTCGATTCATACGGGATTGAAGACTTGAAGATGGATATTACATGAAGAATGATACAGCTTGAGGATTCAAGGATGAAGAATCGATATATGTCTCGATTATTCTCTTGTAATCTTAGTTTTCTATTCTCTAGGGTGAAACCATAATATTACGGTTATTATTATTTTGCTTGTAGCTTTGCTTGATTGCTTTGCTTGTCTGCATTATAATATGATTTGCCATGTATATTGATAACATGTCATATAGGATAGGGAGTGCCGCTCATATTAAAATTATTCATGCATAATTTTAAAATAAGACCTTGACTTCAAAAGATTGAGTGGGAGAAGGTTTTCGAAGAGAGGACGTAAGGCCTCCATCGTTGGTCCATAGGCAGAACATGGTGGTCCCAACCCCTAGGAAGGGATTTCTATCATGTACTAGATTGGATCTCTGAAAGGATAAGGTATTTTAGTATGATTTATGGTTGCGTACCCCTAGGTGGTGATTATAAATCATGGATAAAATATTGAAACGATGGTTATACACTCACGTTAATTTTATTATTAACCTCCCTTAGGAGCTCTGTTAATAAAATTGATGGCCAAAGAAACGATTATTAAAATATGCTGGATCAGACGGGTCTTGGATGGCATATATTAATCAAGAGGGAATTCGTGTTCCTGATTGAATTTGGCGTGACTCCCTTAGGAGCTTGTTGAATTCTGAGTTGGGAATTATCATTGTAAGGTTGTGATATTTTCAAGGTTTTGACACATAAACACATTTGTATAATTTTACATGATTGTGTTATCTTACTAAATTATTATATATGTTTGCTTATGTTTGGTATATGATTCTTTATTGTAGATTGAAAATGTTTAAAAACGGTTTATCATCGATACTTGACAAAAACCAATTAACCGATGAGAATTATAACGATTGGAAACAGAACCTGGACATCGTCCTGTCCTTTGAGAAATTGAAGTATGTTCTAACAACCCCTTATCCTCCCGAGCCTACGAGAGACTCATCTAATGAGCAATTTCAAGCATACGATCACTGGAAAGATGCTAATGATCAGGTCCGCTACTATGTTATGGCCAGCATGAACAACGTACTGCAGGCTCAACATCAGGATTATGAGACTGTGAAGAAAATCTTGGATAATCTTGAGGATATGTTTGGAGGCCAGGCCATAACAAAGCGGCAAGGGGCGCTTCGAAAACTCTTAAACTGTAGACAGAGACCGGGGACATTTGTAAAGGAGCACATGATGTTGGTCATGGGTTACCTCGCTGAGGCTCAAACCAATGGAGCCGACATCGATGCTGAAACTCATATGACTATGGTCTTTGAGACTCTGTCTAAGGAATTTATTCCATTTAGAGCTACTTTTAATTTGAGCAATAGACGGGATATGACCTTGACAGAACTGATGAAACAATTATAAGAGTTCGAACTACTGATCAGGGAGTCTCCTGCGGGTGGTGAGGCCAACATGGTAGCTGCTTCTGGTTCCAATCCTAACTCAGGGAATGGAAAGAAGCAATGGGCCAAGAATGGGAAGTCTTCTATTCCTGCTGCTACCAAGAGCAAGAAAAAGAAGAAGAAGTACCCAAAGAAGCTTAAGTGCTTCTTCTGTGGAAAGGTCAGACATATTAAGAAGCATTGCAAGGACTTCCTTTCCAAAGGAGGTAGGTGTGATCTTCTGTATTTAGAAACTTGTTTGGTTGAGGAATCCAATGACATTTGGGTCATAGATTCCGGTGCAACTAATCATGTTTGTGTTTCTCTGCAGGGATTCAAAGAAACGAGAAGTCTACTGCGTGAAGACTTAACGCTTCGGATGGGCGATGGATCCTTGGTCTCAGCGGAAGCAGTGGGAGATGTCCATCTTTATTTTGATAATTATAGGAATTTAATTTTGCGAGATTGTTTTTATGTTCCTAAATTTAAAAAGAATTTAATTTCTGTATTTTCTTTATTTAAAGACTCCTACGTGGTATCTTTTAATGAAAAAGTGGTGATTTGTAAAAACAAATCGTTTATCTGTTCTGGATAGATGCAAAATAATCTATATTTTATCAAACCTAAAATGGACTTATTGTTTAATGCTGAGATAAATGATAATGACTCAAAAAGACTTAAAACTTCTCACTCTAATAAGACTTATCTGTCGCATTTGCGCCTTGGTCACATTAACCTGAATAGGATTCAAAGGTTGGTAAGGGATGGACCTTTAAGTCACTTAAAGGTGGAATCTATACCTCAATGTGAATCTTGTTTAGAGGGTAAAATGACCAAAAGACCATACGGGTCTAAGGGCAATAGGGCCGAAGGGGTTCTAGAACTTGTGCATAGTGATGTTTGCGGACCGATGAACATTTGCGCACGAGGAGGGTATAAGTACTTCGTCACTTTTATTGACAATTACTCAAGATATGGGTATGTGTACCTGATGCACCACAAAAGTGAAACTTATGATAAGTTCAGGGAGTTTCAGGCTGAAGTGGAAAAGCAATTGGGTAGACCCATAAAGGCACTTCGATCCGATCGAGGTGGGGAATACCTTTCTAATGAGTTCTTGGGACACTTGTTAGAGAATGAGATTTTATCCCATTTGACTGCGCCGGGCACTCCGCAGCAGAATGGCATAGCAGAGAGAAGGAATAGGACTTTGTTGGATATGATTAGGTCCATCATGAGTTATTCATCATTGTCTTTATCCTTTTGGGGATATGCACTACAAACTGCATGTTATCTTTTGAACAATGTGCCTTCAAAATCGGTCCCTAAAACTCCTCACGAGTTGTGGACAAGAAGGAAGACATCTTTAAACCATATTCGCATATGGGGATGTCTGACTCATGTCCTGTTTAAGGATCCGAATAAGTTGAAAGCACGTTCAAAAGTTTGCGTGTTTGTAGGATATCCAAAAGGGACTAAAGGGGGTTATTTTTATAACCCAAAGGAAAATAAAGTCGTGGTTTCAACTAATGCAACTTTTCTTGAGGAGAGTTACATGGATGACTTTAAACCTCGAAGCAAAGTGGTGCTTGAGGAGTTAAGGGGTGATTCGTTCACTCTAGAGGTTCTGAACGAAACCGTTCCAATCGGTGTAGAAAAACCAAACAAACCTGAACAACAACCTCAGGGGCTTCGGCGTAGTGGGAGGATCGGGCGTCAGCCTAAGAGGTATATGTTTAATGAGGAGGTCTTCTTGGCTAAACAGGATGAACATGATAGGGATCCTTATACTTACGCAGAAGCTATGGAGGATGTTGATTCAAGACTCTGGACAGAGGCCATGAACATAGAGAAGAAGTCTATGGAGACTAATCGGGTTTGGGAGCTTGTGGATCTTCCCGAAGGGGTAAAACCCATAGGGTGTAAGTGGATCTACAAGAGGAAAAGAGGAGTGGATGGAAAGGTCGAAACCTTTAAGGCTAGACTGGTAGCTAAGGGTTATACGCAAAAGGAAGGAATCGATTATGAGGAAACCTTTTTGCCTGTAGCCATGCTTAAGTCCATCCGGATTCTCTTGTCCATAGCTGCCGCTCTCGACTATGAGATTTGGCAGATGGATGTCAAGACGGCTTTTCTGAATGGCTATCTTGATGAGTCCATTTATATGGTACAACCAGACGGGTTCAAGGTCGCGGGTCAAGAGGGTAAGGTTTGTAAGCTGCTAAAGTCAATTTATGGACTTAAGCAAGCATCCCGTTCTTAGAACATAAGATTTGATTAAGTGATCAAGACTTATGGGTTCTCACAAAATGTGGATGAACCATGTGTTTACAAACACATTAAGGATGGGAAGGTGGTTTTTCTACTGCTCTATGTAGATGACATTCTGCTAATTGGCAATGACGTTGGGGCGTTGTCATCGGTCAAATTATGGTTGACCAAGCAGTTTGACATGAAGGACTTGGGTGAGGCTAATTTTGTTCCCGGTATCTAGATTTTTCAGGATAGGAAGAACAAAATGATAGCTTTATCATAGGCCGGCTACATAGACAAAATTCTCAGGAGGTTTGCAATGCAGGATTCCAAGAAAGGTGGGCAACCATTTAGGTCTGGAATTACTCTTTCTAAGAAAGACTCTCCAAAGTCTTATGAAGAAAGAGAATACATGAAGAAGATGCCTTATACTTCGGCAGTGGGTAGTCTCATGTATGCCATGCTTTGCACACGACCAGATATTAGCCATGCGGTCGGGATTGTAAGTCGATTTCGGCGGATCCAGGACCGAACCATTGGGTTGCGGTAAAGCATATTGTCAAGTACCTGAGAAGGACTCGAGGGTATATGCTTGTATATTCGGGTGAGGACTTAACTCCTCTAGGATACACTGACTCAGATTTTTAATCCTGTCTGGATTCTAGGAAATCGACTTTGGGGTTTGTGTTTACTCTGGGCAGCGGTGCCATTAGTTGGAGAAGTGCGAAACAAGATTGCACTTCGGATACCACGATGGAGGCCAAGTATGTGGCAGCTAGTGATGCTTCGAAAGAAGCAGTGTGGCTCTGCAAGTTCTTTGGGGATCTTGAGTAGTTCCTGGCATGGATAAAGCAGTATCACTGTATTGTGATAATAGTGCGGCGATAGATAATGCTAAGGAACCAAGATTTCACAAGAAAAGTAAGCATATTGATCGAAAGTATCATGTGATAAAGGACTTTGTTGAGGGCAGGCATGTCACGGTGTGCAAGATCGCGTCAGAGGATAATTTAGCTGATCTATTTACGAAGACACTTACTGGGAGAGTCTTCGAGAGGCATGAGGAAGCTATAGGGATGCAAAATTTGCTGTATTTACTCACTTAGTGCAAGTGGGAGATTGTTAGACATGTATGCCCTAAGGAGTAAAAATGTAATACGTTTTTGAAGACATTTTTATCAATAAAGAATTTATTAATTTATATATACCAAATCTTGTCCTCTTTAAGTTCATATTTGTTGAATGTATGATAAGCAAATAGTAGTCTGAGACTGTCAGTCTAAACCTTAAGAATTGGGCATATGATGGGATGATTATGCGGAAGACACGATTCTTAAAGTGATGGTCTAAAACATATGATCCGCAATCGAGGGAATAAAGTTGGGCGCTTTATTCATGTAACGATTGTTATGTTGTCTATATCCCTTTTGGGAGATGGTTTGTCTTGGCCATCGGAGTTGGACTCCGTGAATAGAAACATTGGCACGTTGTCATAGGTGACGATGTGTTGGATCGAGACATAAAGTGAATTGATTTGGATTAATAATTCTATCTTGGCAAATCGATTCACTTTAGACAATCATTTGTTTTGTATCTTAATCCTGAAATGAATAGTGGGCCTGTTGTCTTGACTTGTGTCTTTTGATGTACCAATGGGTGACTCCCACATCTCAATAGTGGTATACATGCCGGTACGTTGGAGGCATGACTCTTGATGGCGTAGACTTGTTATTCATAGATATAAAATCCATAGCTCCTCTTTAGGAGTAATGATATCCTCTTATATGCGTTGTCCTGTATTTAGAAAACTAGAGCGCTCAACCATTTGGATACATAGGTGTAACCGAATGGTATACTTTCTTTGAATAGTAAGTTTTCTAATGGTGAGACAATGGAATGTAAGATAAAAATGATTAGGAAGGTAAGACAAAACTTGTCCTTAAGCTGATTATGGATTATCATATGGGGATACGATACACTATGATATATCATGGAGACTTAGCTATACGAGCTTCGTAATTCTATAAAGTTCGAGAGTGCAGCTCCAGGCTTTTAGTGGAGTAGCGCTGGAGTTGATAATTGTGAAATGTATATCTGAGATATTGGGTTTCATAATTATCATGAGCTTGAACTTTGTAGGTCCATTTTGGTCCCCTTTGCTAGCTCACAAAGTCCTGTAACGACATGGCGTGTTTTTTCAATAATTGGTGACTTATGTCAGATTTATCAGATTGGTTAAAATTTGTAAGAATCAAATAATTCATGTCTGTTTGTCGGTTGAATTAATTTTGTAAGAAATTAGTTCAAGATAAACTTGTTGAATTATTGGATCAGATAATTCTTGTCTGTTTGTCGGTTGATTTAATTTTGGATAAATTAGATCAAGATAAACTTGTAGAATTATTGTGAATTGATTTATTTTCTTAGAGATTATCTTGATAAAGTTTGTTTTTGATCAGATATCTTCTCTATTGGGATATTTGAATCAAAACTGAGACTTTATCCTTTAGAATCTCGGGTTGAAAATAAAAGATTCGTGGAGATTTTTTCTCAGGAGTTCGGCCTACGGAATGACGTGGTCGGCTTGCCGAACTGGCCTGTTCGGCCTGCCGATCAGAATGTTCGGCCTGCCGATCAGCGGGAGATAAGATTACGCGTTTTCACGTTGATTTTATCAGATATTGATCCGAACTTGATTCTGTTTTGAGTTTTTGTGACCTAATCTGATAAGGACTGACCCCAAGACCAAGGGCTATATAAAGGAAGTGAGTCTAATGATTTACTCAGATTAATAGAGATCAATTAAGAGATTAAGAGTGATACTCTTCTAGTGAGCATCTGAAACTCCCTAAGAGCTTTTGTTCACAAATCACGAACACTAGCTTTGGGTTCTCTTTATTGGTTGGAAGGAGAGTCATCGGTGGAAGAGCTATACGTGTGAGCCCACACTTACTTCGATTGTGGATAGAGAATAGCAAAGAAGACCAGTTGGTTGAGGCTCTTCTGGAACGTTACTTCTCTACACAGGCTGCGGAGGTTCTTCACATAAAGGTTAGTAAGATCTGTCTAATTTATACATATAGCATGTCAAACTTGTGTTTTGGAAATTACTCTGATGAAAAATTTTTAAAATTCCGCTACGCACTTTGTTTCCAACATTAGCTACCTGCCCTATTCCTTGTCTCCTCCACTTTCTTTTTCTTCTTCTTCTTCCTCTCACGTCAACTCTCTCTCTCTCTTGCTTCCCCTTTTATTCTTTTTTCTTGTTTGCTTCAAAATAAAAGATTATCAAATCCAGTTTTTACAAATCAAGAGAAAGATCTAAAATTGTTTCCCTTGATCTTTCATAGACAAGGACTAAGGATTTTGCAAGTAGAATCACCATTTTCTTCAAGCTTGAGGTGAGATTTTCTAAATTAAAACTTTCAATTGAATTTGTGTTTTAGCATAAAATTTATGAGAGATGTGTTTTTGATGTTTGGGGATAGTTATACAATGTTTTTGAAGCTTGATATACTTAGATCTTTATTTTAAATGAGTTCATGAGTTAGTTTTGAAAAGTTTTGATTTTTGGTTTTAGATTTGTATGTTGAGCTTGAAAGATTTGGGGAAAATGGTTTACATGTGTTTAAGTATGATATTCCATAGTTTTTGTATATCTTTCATGTTTTTGGGATTTGATAAAAATAGGTTGGATCGAGCTTTAAAGCTCAAAATAGCTAAAAACAAAAAACTTGAGTTTTCTAGATTTTGGGTTTGTCGGGAGACTGGACTAGCCAATCGGCAGGTCAGACTAGTAGTAGGTTCGACAGGCTTGCCGAACCTTGCCAACCGGTAGGCCTGACCTAGCCAATCGGCAGGCAAGCCAAGCAGTCCAAAAATGGGCAATTTGATCTACAGTCTAAAAGCAGCTAATCGACAAGCCTATCATGCAATCCAAACTTATATGTTTTTTGTCGTTTTGTGTTACAAAATGTTCCAAGGATTTCATATTAATAATTATGTAACATTACTAAAAATAGATGGTAAATTGGCATGATTATAGATTAGGAATTAAGTTAAAGTATGGTTGTTTTATACGTCTTAGAATAACGACATACTTGGAGATTACGTAGGAAACCTGGTTTCGTGAGTTAGAAGTTATTAGCAGATTATTTGCCAAAAGATAAGGATTCCATTAGTCATCTTTTGAGAGGTTTTGTGGAATTAAAATTTGTTTTTGCATTGTAATATATATATATATATATTGAACTATTATAATATAAATATCACTTATGACACAATAATGTGAACTCGTTCTGTAATGTATAGCGAGATTAAACTGATTTGACATATGTGGATATAATTTGAGAAGCACGGTTATGAAATACTGTCACGCCCCGGAGTACGGGAGGTGACGTGGCGGAATATTTAGATTAATTAAAAGAGAATTTAATTGAAATTAAGGGTTTAAAAATCCAATTAAGCAAGAATTAAAGAGATTTTTCCACCACATTTGATAAAGAATTTAAAATCATTAAACAAATAACAATACTTGAATAAAAACCGCGAATATGGGTTCCACAACCCACAACTTGTGCACACACATGGATCTGACAATATCACAAATACAATTACAGTCCAAGTACGAATAAAGTTAAGTCTTACATGCCTTGATTAATAAATACAGAATGTAAATAAATTCTCCTATTGCTCCTGAGTTCGGTCCGAAGAATCTTCTCCAAACCTAAATGGGAAACCACCTAGAGGGGGGGAATTTAAAACAGATAAAACGTGAGCGAAAGGCTCAGTAGGACTAAGTTTTATAAAATAATTTAATGCAAAGAAACATAACATTATCAGAAGTTATACAGAAAGAAACTTGAATAAATAAATAAATAAATTGAGTAGAACCGTTCTGACACAGAACAGTCTACTCGTCAAATCAAAACACCAATTTACATTTACCTAGGCAAACCATGATATCACCACCGTAGTGGCCCAGCTGGGTTTCGGGACCTGCCCCCAAGGTCGATCACGACCCGATCTCTGATATGGCATCATGCCCATGTGTTTATTATCATTATCATTCAAAACCCAATTACCGAGTATTGTCAATTACATTCATTATGAAATTCATTTCATGTCACGGTATATAAAAATATAACCGATAAAATCATTTTCAAACAACCGTTGAAAACATTTTGATAGAAATCATTTTCAAAGCCAAATCATTTCAAAACCAGGCTACCAAAGAAATAGGATAGAAGTCCTACCTCAGTACTCGTGCCGGTACCCCACACCGTAATCCCGATCCGCTATACGTTAGCTCCACGGAACCACGAACAGTCCTAGATACAAACTAAGTCAATCAATATCTAGTTTCGAGACATTCTATGTTACTAAATCATTTCATGATGTCCTAGTGTGCCATTTGTATCATTAAAATCATCCTATAAGGTTGGGATTTAAATCAGGGTTCAAAACAATGAAATCGGGTAAAAATCACAAAATTTTCCATGCCTCGGTCGGCCTGCCGGACGCCCTGCTTCGGCCTGCCGAACTGTACAGTTCGGCCTGCCGGAAGCAAAGTTCGGCCTGCCGAACATGTCCCCAGATTCGGCCTGCCGATCGGAAGAACACCGGCCTGCCGATCATCACTCCGGCCTGCCGAACATGAACTTCGGCCTGCCGAACTGGGAAAATCCAGAAATCCCAGCCACGGGTTTCTCGATCCCCAAAATCCAAATCTGAATTCCAACCTGTTTTTCTCAATTCCCAGGCATGAAAAATAACTATAGTTGATAGAAAAACATTCTAAAACATGTTTGGAATCATTTAAACAACATTTGAACTCAAAATCTTCAAAAATCCGAAAATGAGAAAAAGAGGAGAAAAATGAAAATCTTGAATCCAATCCGTTTTTCTTCAATCTAGGTTTAGATTCTAGTTGTTCTAAGCTCATTTAACACAAATCCACGGTTTTCTAAGCTTAAACAAACTTAGATTTCAAAAACACACAAATTCGAAAATTTTGAAAAAGTTTAGAAATTTCGAATCTAACCTCGAATCGAAGCTTCAATCCGCGTTCTCGGTTGTCGAATCACGTCCCCGAGCTTCCTCCTTGCTGTTCCGAAGCTTGGATTCGAATGGAAATCAAAAATTTGAGAGAGAGATTGAGAGAGAGGGGCTGCCGAGAGAGTCCAGAGAAGAGAGAGAGAGAGAGCTCGTGAGAGTGAGGAGAGAGAGAGAGAAGAGAGAAATAAATAGAGAAAATCGGTGGGCGGTTTTACTGTGCGAAAACCATGTGCCGCCCACGGTTTTGTAAAACGGAGTATTTTTAACATTTTACAAATTGTTGTGTTTTAAAACTCAAAACATCATTTTAAATCAACAAGGAATCTTTTGAACACATCAATTTAACAAAACAACCAAAAACTAAAAATCCAACCAAATAATCTAATTAAAGTTAAAACTTTAATTATGGCACACTAATTCATCATTTACATTACATTAATGTTAAATAAATTTCGGGACGTTACAGCTCTCCACTCCTAAAAGAAATTTCGTCCTCGAAATTTAAAACTCATCTCAAAAGCAAAACAAATGCGGATATGACTCCCGCATACCCGACTCTAATTCCCAAGTGGCTTCATCAACACCGTGATGCTGCCACACGACCTTTACCAACGGTATCTCACGACGACGCAAGCTAATCACTTTCCGGTCGATGATCTGAATCGGCACTTCTTCGTACGTCGTATCCTCCTGAACCTGCACATCGCGAAACGATACTATCTTACCCTGCTCAGGTGGACACTTCCTAAGCATAGACACATGAAACACATCGTGCACATGAGAAAGTTCGGGCGGAAGATCAAGCCGATAAGCGACCACACCAACACGCTGAGTGATCTCGAACGGCCCAATATACCTCGGCGCGAGTTTCCCACTCACTCCGAACCGCATAGTTCCCTTACGAGGTGACACCCTCAAGAGAACAAAATCTCCAACCGCGAATTCTAAAGGTCTACGTCTCCTATCCGCGTAGCTCTTCTGCCGACTCTGAGCTGCTCTCAACCGATCCCGAATCACCACGACTTTCTCGTTGCTGTCACGAATCTCATCTGGCCCAAGAATAACTCTATCTTCCGGCTCGGCCCAACACACAGGTGACCGACACGGTCGCCCATACAATGCCTCAAATGGTGCCATACCGATACTCGCCTGATAACTGTTGTTGTACGCGAACTCCGCCAAATGCAAACATTGCTTCCAATTCCCGCCGAAGTCCAACGCACAAGCACGCAACATATCCTCGAGAACCTGAATAACCCGCTCAGACTGCCCATCAGTCTGAGGATGAAACGCCGTACTGAAGTTCAAATCCGTACCCAAAGCCTCCTGAAAACTCCTCCAGTACTTAGCATTAAACCTGGTATCTCGATCAGAGGTGATGGACAAAGGAACTCCATGCAACCTCACAATGTTCTGCATATACAACTCCCCGAGAATCTTCCTAGAACACGTCGACCTAAACGGAATGAAATGCGCCGATTTCGTCAACCTGTCGACCACAACCCAAACTGCATCATGCCGCTGCTCCGTCCTCGGCAAACCTGTGAGGAAATCCATCGTCACATGCTCCCATTTCCACCCTGGAATAGGAAGCGGCTGAAGCTGACCTGCAGGCTTCTGATGCTCGGCTTTCACCTGAAGACACGTCGAACACTTGGCCACGTACTCGCGAACATCTTTCTTCATGCCTCTCCACCAATAGTGCCTCTTCAAATCACGATACATCTTGGTGCTCCCCGGATGAATAGCAAACTGAGACCTATGAGCTTCATCTAGAACGGCTTTCGTCACCTCGGCGATAACTGGAACTGCAAGACGCTCCCGGAAGTACAACGATCCATCTGCATGCACGCTCCATTCTTCAAACTGCTCCCCGTTCTGAATCCGCGACCAAATCCCCTGCAAATGTCGATCCTGCCACTGACCTTGCTTCACCATCCGAACAAGAGCTGGAGTCGCTTCCACAGTGATACAACAAAACTCAATCACCGTCGTCATGATACTGTAGCCGATACTCACTCACTGTCGCATCCCTGCTCCAGTCCTCAAAAATCAAACAAGCGAGAATCCCTGAAGACTTTCTGCTAAGCGCGTCCGCTACCACATTAGCTTTTCCGGGATGATACTGCAACGCGAAATCATAATCCTCCATGTACTCCACCCATCTGCGCTGCCTCAAGTTGAGATCCCTCTGAGTGAACAAATGCCTCAAACTCTTGTGATCGGAGAAGACCTGAAACGATGCTCCATACAAGTAACATCTCCAAATCTTCAGCGCGTAGATCACCTGCCTGCAAGCTCTAAATCGTGAGTAGGATAATTCCGCTCGTGAGGTCGTAGCTGTCTCGATCCGTACGCAACCACACGTCCATGCTGCATCAACACGCATCCAAGTCCGCGCCCTGAAGCATCAGCATAAACCTCATACGGCTCGTCACTACTAGGAATAACTAATACTGGAGCTGAAGTCAACCGGTTCTTCAATTCCTGAAAAGCAGACTCACAGTCTTCATCCCACTCAAACCTGACGTTTTTCCTGATCAACCTCGTCAACGGAGCTGCAATCTTCGAAAAGTCCTTTACAAATTTCCTGTAATATCCAGCAAGACCTAAGAAGCTGCGAATCTCCGCTACATTCCTTGGTCGTTCCCACTCCAATATAGCTTCAATCTTGGACGGATCCACTGAAATACCATGCTCCGAGATGACATGACCCAGAAATTTGACCTCAGTCAACCAGAACTCACACTTTTCCCTCTTAGCATACAACTGGTGCTCCCGCAGAGTCTGAAGCACGATCCGAAGATGCTGCTCATGCTCCTCCCATGTCTTAGAATACACAAGAATATCATCGATGAACACGATCACAAACTGATCCAGATACGGCCTAAATATCCTGTTCATCAAATCCATAAAAGCTGCTGGAGCATTCGTCAACCCGAAAGACATAACCAGAAACTCGAAGTGCCCATACCGAGTCCTAAAAGCTGTCTTGGGAATATCCTCTTCCTTGATTCTGAGCTGATGATAACCTGACCGCAAATCAATCTTCGAGAAGTATCGCGAACCTCCCAACTGATCAAATAGCTCATCAATCCTAGGCAAAGGATACTTGTTCTTCACCGTAACACGATTCAGCTGCCGATAATCCACACATAACCTGAGAGTCCCATCGTGCTTCTTAGCGAACAAAACTGGTGCTCCCCACGGAGATGTGCTATTCCGAATATATCCTTTATCAGCAAGCTCCTGAAGTTGCTTCCTCAATTCCTTCATTTCTGCCGGCGCCATCCGATAAGGTGCCATAGAAATCGGTGATGTCCCTGGAAACAACTCGATACCAAACTCAATCTCCCGATGCGGTGGTAATCCTGATAACTCGTCGGGGAAGACATCCTCGAACTCACCAACCACCGGAATCGCTACACTACTACTCGAAACATAGGGCTCGCAATCTAGATTGGCAAGAAAAGCAAAACAATCTAGATTCCTTCGCCCTCCTAGACATGACTTCATGAGACGCTCACTCATTAGCCAATCACCACCACCCTGGTAAGTGATCACCGTTCCCCTATCAGACACTAGGGTCACTTTTCTAAGTTGGCAGTCCACAACTGCACTATACCTGGACAACCAGTCCATCCCTAAAATCACATCATAGGAACTCATGGGGAGTATAATCAAATCACTTTTCAAAATCTCATCCCCAATCTTTATTTTACAAGATTTACACATACAATTCACACACACCCGCCCCAAGGGAGAAGTTATAACTAGGGGTTCATTAAACTCTTCTACTTCTAATCCCAAGGCATGTACAAAAGAACTCGAAATGAGAGAATGAGAGGCACCGGTATCAAATAAAACGCGAGCTAGAGATCTAGAAACCAAAACCATACCATCGACAACCGCGTTACCAATCTGAGAATCTGACCCTCCAGATGCCATTGCATGAACCTGCACTGGCGCCTTCCCTTTTCCTCTACCGACATTGCTGGGTCCTGCATTACTCGGCCGATACTGCTGAGATGGAGACGACTGCACACTACCTGTACTCGGAGCTCTATACTGAGGAACACTGCGCTGAAAATACTGCGGCTGCTGTCCCCGTGCCGGATATGAGAATTGCTGAGGAGAAAACTGCGGATACTGCAACTGCGGGTACTGCGGAGGCGGAGGTAGGGTCTGAGGCTGAGGCTGAGATGAACGACTGGCATCCTCCCCGGTCTGCGATCCAAGACGAGCACTCCTGATCGGGCAATTCCTCTTGATGTGTCCGGGCTGCTGACAGAAATGACAATGAAAGCTGTAGGGGTTGCTGCGCCCGCTGCCAGACGAACTGCTACTGCCACTGGTCGCACCGCCTTGCTTGCCTTTCCCCGGAGCTGGACGACTACTGATGCTCTTCCTGCCACTCCTCTGCGGTCCTCCTGAAGCCTTGGCTCGGTCCTCACAATACTGCACGTAATCATTCTCCACGGAGATCGCCGACGACACAAGCTCTCCGAAACTCCTAAGCCGTAGAGCAACCAACTGCCGCCGAATAGGAGCCTTGAGTCCTTCCTGAAACTTGATGCATTTCTCGCGCTCCGATGCCACAGCTGATGGAGCAAACCTAGCCAACTCGCTAAACTTCGCCTCATACTCCCGAACTGACATATCACCCTGCTGCAATCTATAAAACTCAGCTGCCTTCTGATCTCTATATCCCTGCGGAAAATACCGATCATAGAACAGATCCTCGAACTTGTCCCAACCGATATCGCCACCGCGCTCCAGACGCTTAGTTTGTTTCCACCAGGTGTTAGCGCCACCCTCGAGCTTATACGCCGCAAACTCCACACGATACTCCTCAGGCACACCAAGGGTATCAAGATGCTTCAAGATCGAATCCAACCAATACTCTGCTAACTGCGGATCCCCATTGCCATCAAAAGTCGGAATAGACGCCCGCCGAAATTCCTTAAAGAAGGCATGCCGACTACCAACACTGGAGTCTTCCGGTCTAGTCCTGGCTGCCATCTGCCGGAAAGCCGCAATCATAGACCTCATCAGGCCCTCATCATTTCCGAACTCGGCGTCAGCTGTCGAACGACGTCTAGGTGCCATTCTCTCACTTCTGAAAACAAAATTTGGACTGTCAGAGGTATTTCATTGTCAAACCTATGTGTGCACAATTCCCAAGGTTCATAACCTTGAGCTCTGATACCATTCTGTCACGCCCCGGAGTACGGGAGGTGACGTGGCGGAATATTTAGGTTAATTAAAAGAGAATTTAATTGAAATTAAGGGTTTAAAAATCCAATTAAGCAAGAATTAAAGAGATTTTCCACCACATTTGATAAACGAATTTAAAATCATTAAACAAATAACAATAGTTGAATAAAAACCGCGAATATGGGTTCCACAACCCACAACTTGTGCACACACATGGATCTGACAATATCACAAATACAATTACAGTCCAAGTACAAATAAAGTTAAGTCTTACATGCCTTGATTAATAAATACATATTGTAAATAAATTCTCCTATTGCTCCTGAGTTCGGTCCGAAGAATCTTCTCCAAACCTAAATGGGAAACCACCTAGAGGGGGGGAATTTAAAACAGATAAAACGTGAGCGAAAGGCTCAGTAGGACTAAGTTTTATAAAATAATTTAATGCAAAGAAACATAACATTATCAGGAGTTATACAGAAAGAAACTTGAATAAATAAATAAATAAATTGAGTAGAACCGTTCTGACACAGAACAGTCTACTCGTCAAATCAAAACACCAATTTACATTTACCTAGGCAAACCATGATATCACCACCGTAGTGGCCCAGCTGGGTTTCGGGACCTGCCCCCAAGGTCGATCACGACCCGATCTCTGATATGGCATCATGCCCATGTGTTTATTATCATTATCATTCAAAACCCAATTACCGAGTATTGTCAATTACATTCATTATGAAATTCATTTCATGTCACGGTATATAAAAATATAACCGATAAAATCATTTTCAAACAACCGTTGAAAACATTTTGATAGAAATCATTTTCAAAGCCAAATCATTTCAAAACCAGGCTACCAAAGAAATAGGATAGAAGTCCTACCTCAGTACTCGTGCCGGTACCCCACACCGTAATCCCGATCCGCTATACGTTAGCTCCACGGAACCACGAACAGTCCTAGATACAAACTAAGTCAATCAATATCTAGTTCGAGACATTCTATGTTACTAAATCATTTCATGATGTCCTAGTGTGCCATTTGTATCATTAAAATCATCCTATAAGGTTGGGATTTAAATCAGGGTTCAAAACAATGAAATCGGGTAAAAATCACAAAATTTTCCATGCCTCGGTCGGCCTGCCGGACGCCCTGCTTCGGCCTGCCGAACTGTACAGTTCGGCCTGCCGGAAGCAAAGTTCGGCCTGCCGAACATGTCCCCAGATTCGGCCTGCCGATCGGAAGAACACCGGCCTGCCGATCATCACTCCGGCCTGCCGAACATGAACTTCGGCCTGCCGAACTGGGAAAATCCAGAAATCCCAGCCACGGGTTTCTCGATCCCCAAAATCCAAATCTGAATTCCAACCTGTTTTTCTCAATTCCCAGGCATGAAAAATAACTATAGTTGATAGAAAAACATTCTAAAACATGTTTGGAATCATTTAAACAACATTTGAACTCAAAATCTTCAAAAATCCGAAAATGAGAAAAAGAGGAGAAAAATGAAAATCTTGAATCCAATCCGTTTTTCTTCAATCTAGGTTTAGATTCTAGTTGTTCTAAGCTCATTTAACACAAATCCACGGTTTTCTAAGCTTAAACAAACTTAGATTTCAAAAACACACAAAATCGAAAATTTTGTAAAAAAGTTTAGAAATTTCGAATCTAACCTCGAATCGAAGCTTCAATCCGCGTTCTCGGTTGCCGAATCACGTCCCCGAGCTTCCTCCTTGCTGTTCCGAAGCTTGGATTCGAATGGAAATCAAAAATTTGAGAGAGAGATTGAGAGAGAGGGGCTGCCGAGAGAGTCCAGAGAAGAGAGAGAGAGAGAGCTCGTGAGAGTGAAGAGAGAGAGGGAAGAAAGAGAAATAAATAGAGAAAATCGGTGGGCGGTTTTACTGTGCGAAAACCATGTGCCGCCCACGGTTTTGTAAAACGGAGTATTTTTAACATTTTATAAATTGTTGTGTTTTAAAACTCAAAACATCATTTTAAATCAACAAGGAATCTTTTGAACACATCAATTCTACAAAACAACCAAAAACTAAAAATCCAACCAAATAATCTAATTAAAGTTAAAACTTTAATTATGGCACACTAATTCATCATTTACATTACATTAATGTTAAATAAATTTCGGGACGTTACAAATACTAACTCTAAACATAACGATTGGTTATGAGAGACATGGTAAGACGAGATGAGGGGAGCGGTTATGTTCTTGGGCACGAAAACCCTAAAAGGTAAATAGGGGGAAGGTGTTGACGCTCCCTTGGGTCGACAGTCCCAAAACACACTGTACAGGAATCAACTTGGTGAGGATCTAGGGCATGACGTCTCCTCACTTGACACTCTCGGAATGATTGTAGGGTGGTCAAGCGCGCCTATTAGGGTCTCGTTGAGATAAGTGATGTGATCCTCACATTGATTAATTATGATATATGTATATATTAAAATGTATGGAGCTTGGTAATGCTTAATGTAAGGTATCCACTGTATATGATCATAATGAATCCCATAAGATAAATAATGTTATTGAATAACTAACCATGTAGGTGTTAATGTAGTAAATGATAAAACTCAAAGGTGAGTAATGGTTTTCCTTACTGAGCATGTTGTCGCTCGTTTCCCTATATTTTTATCTTTTTAGGACTCACAAAGTGTGAAGTGATGACGAGAAAAATAGTTGAGGAAGTTATGTAACCGTATTTAGTTGGAACCGCCTTGTTCGTTAAGAATGTTCCATACTATGATGTAAGCATTATATGTTACTATCTATGTATTAAATGTCCTGAGGGTTGGAATGATAATAATGACAAATTTATAATATTAAATTAAAGGTACTACATTAAACTTTGATTTTTTTGTTGTTGTTTTTATGTTTACTTTGATTTGAGAATTTTCGTTTATGTCATGCGCAAATTTCTTTTGAAATTTTAGAAGTTTTATTTTATTTTATAATCTTTTTATTTAATTCATTAAAAACTGTTAACCTCTATTTAACGGCATTATAGTATAGCATTTGAATTAACCTTTATAAAGTATAGTATTTAAATAAACATTTATAAGATATAAAAAAGATAAATAACTCAAAAGAAAAAAAAAAAAAAAAAAAGAGGAGGAGCCTAGCACTGTTTTAAATTGAAACTTTACCCCGTGCAATTAGCATCAAGTGGTGCTCGACTTTTTTTGAAGTGGAATCAAACAGCCCTGTAGCCTACTGATCCTGCAAGTCTATTATGTTTACAACATTACCAAACAGGCCCATATTCTTAATTTAAAACAAAACTGACATAATAATGTTCCTCACTTCAATCTAACAAAAATCAATGATGTTATGTGTTATTGGATGGAGAGACGAAATACTACATGAAACATTGTGGGAGTACATGGGGTTTCACACAATCATATTCTGCTTCCAGCGTGTTGTCCTCACATGTATGACAATCATGTCAGTAATAGAGAAAAATGGAGCTAATCTATGAAAGTTTAGCTGGTTAATAGGCGGTTTGACAAACATGTTTTAAAATACAATCTATAGATTATACTAAATTTGTTAGTGTTTTTCTCTCATAAAATTTAAAAACAAGCTGAGTTTGAATTTATAGTTCAAGTTTAATCTGTATTGTCAAACGATTTAAAATGTGTAGCCATGTTGTAGAGCCTAGTAGCAGTAATACAAACAACGAAGTTAAACAGAAAACTCATTAAAATAACATAATATTTGGCGCCGATTAGCTATGACGTTGTCAGTGCAGTGGCAAATCAATGGGTTTTCGCTTAGTTAATGAATAAGGCCGTTCTTCACGTCTAATGTGGTCAATTTTACAACAAGAATGGTATAGACGATAGAACTTCCCTTATAAATAATAGCTGTAGAAAAGAACAACGGAAGATTACACGTAATTACATAATGGGATAGGAAAATTTTCATGTTCATCTTCTTAGACAGAATGCCGGATTCCTGTGAAGATGTCTAGTGAAAATTTATGTTTGTTTTAGTATAAAGTTGTGTGTAGACCAAGTCTAACTGTACATAATCAATTTCTTCTTCTTCTTTTTTTCTTGGTGGTGGTTGGTTTGAAAAGTATAGAATTATTTTCTAAACTACTATAATCAATTTGTTGGTTACCATATTATACATATTTATAATATGCTTGATAATAATTAGCCTGCGCCTCATGATTTTGAGGGGGCATCTCTTTTTGTCTTCTTTATGTTCTCTACTATTCTATTTGTTAGAAAATGCCCTTGTATTTATTTCCCCCTTTCCCGCTTCTTTTTTTTTTTTTTTCCTTTTTGGACAAAAGGGTAGAGCAGATGTATAATCCAAGTAAATAAGTTGACATGTGGTCATGTCCCTGACCAATATTATAGGGTTGGGGGCTCCATGAATTTAATTAGAAGACCACAAACGGCCAAGAAAGGTGTCCTAAAGTCATGTCACCATTGATTTAAAATCCTCTAGCTGCCCTTGGTTTTAATAATCATCATCATCATCATTATTATTATTATTTTGGCTCTAGCTGCCCCTTTTTGATGCCCTTTGTTGATAATTAGTGTTCATAAGCATTATTATCTTCATGATCTTTTTCTTTGATTATGAGGAGAGTCCATAAAACTACTTTACTGTAATGGATTTTTAAACAACAAAATTCTATACTGAAATCTATAACTAATATACAAGTTTTATATGCATTGCATTGATTTTTTTTTTTTTCCCCTTTTGGCTGATATTTTTATAATGCGCTAAACAATTATATATAGCAATCTTCCAGGAAAAAAAAGAAATAAAACAAACAAACAAACAAACAAACAAGTATAGTGACAATTGTCCTAATGGCTAATTCGGGATTAACCTTTAAATTATAAGGTTGAGTTGACACAACTATACATTGTCATAAAATGAGTTAAATTGAATGTATATCACACGAATCAATAGGAAGCTTCTTGGGAATTTTACCACCGTATATATTCCGTAGTCTATAAGGTTCAAAGAGAGAGAAAAAGCAATGTAAATGTAACTAAAGTATAAGGGCAAGGTAATGCTTGTGATTGAAGATAATACACATTAAATATAGTATAATATTATGTTCCCCATATAGTGTACTGTAAAGCGCAGACCTACGTCCATGTTGGTAGCCTTAAATCCAGCTCTCCCCATCTTAGTGGACTTACTATTAAAAAAAAAATTAAAACATTACTCCGCTTTAATACTATGTTACCCTGGTTCAATAATTTAAAGAGTCAAATAATATCATTATTATCCGTATAACCATTTCTCAAGCTTAATAATGTTAGGGGCTTATAGTTTTAGAGGTTCCTGAACTAATATTGTGACATTTTGATCATTGAATTAATTTAATAGACTAAATTGTCCTTAAACTTTTAACATTATGACAACTTGGTCCTTAAATTAATTTAATAGGTCAAAATAGTCTCAGGTGACATAGCATTTATCAACACATACACTCAAATAAAGTTACAAGCCAATGGTGTGACCCCCAAGCAGAGATGGAGCATGCGAACTACTAAGTTTAATTAATTGTTTTGTGATTTTGCAATTAAAAAAGTTTTATGTACATATTTGCTAACTATAATACTTTTTTTATCAGAATCAAATGGTGGCATTTCGTGATGCATAATCCAGCCAGTCTTTTAATACAAAGTCAGGTCAACAAACATCCTCTATCTGAAGAGGAGATTGTTCAACAAGTTTGCAAGCCTCGTTCTGGATACATCAAAAGGAGGGGAGAGCATTGAAAGGATCTTATAGTTCTGGTGGTGCACAAAATGAACATGCTAAAGTACAAGAGCTTAGGAATAGGCTTGATACACAAACAGCATTCATTCAATACCTAATGTCTGAGTTAAACATGACATTTCCTATACGATTTGCTCCATTTCATTCAACTGCCTTTGCTCAACAACACACTTCATCATCGCAACCACAATGCCCCACTCCACCGATGCAACAACATCCTACTTTATCAGTGCAACAACTATATCCATCTCAATGTCAATATCTGCCTCAACATCAATACAATTCTCAAGCCCCTAATCAGAACCCTCCATGAGATGATGATGGTGCTTACTATCCTTTGCCATCAAGAGACCCTCATCATTAGACATATTAGAGACATTATCTATGTATGTTTATTTGTCATTAGACATATTTCAAACATTATTTATTATTGTATTTTAGAGTTATGTATTTTTGAACTTAATCTTTTTTTTATTAGTGATTGCTTAAACTAGAAATTTACATTATAGTATTTTTTTTAATATTAGCATTAATTTTAGTATTATTTATGTGATTTATTTTAATTTACATTTAAATTATTGATTTTAAATAATATAGCATACTTAATTTTGCTGCAAATCAATATTCAATTAACAAAAAAAACAACAATATTTTATAAAAATAATATTTATTGGAGCTTGACAAGTGTTGGTAAGATTTAAATTTAAAAAAAATAATTACTAACTAGTTAGTGTCAACAACAATAAATATAATCTGACGGATCATTTTTTTAAAAAATAAGTTACCGATGCCTATAGGCATCGAAAATGTTAGCGATATCGTCAACCCGTCGGGAGTAATATTAGCTACATGTACTTCCCTATGAGCCTATTGACGCTCAAATGGCGTCGGAAATTAATTTTATCGACACCTGTTTAATTCCAACGACGCGGTGACCATGTCAATAATGTGTTTTTTTCTTGTAGTGATGTCTAACCCTAAGTACACCCCTCTAACTAAACCAATTGAGTCCCACACGCAATGGATATGAGAATAATTTTGTTGGTTCTAAAAACGCGTTTAACTTTTGATTATCTAGTTACTATTTTTTTATTTTATTTAAGAATGTAGGTCTTAGTTGGTTATTAATACACGTAGAACACTATCATTGTATTTGCCAGAATGAAACGGTGGAGAAATTTTAAAGTACAAAAGAGATTATGTTGTTTGGTAAAGGAAAAATTAATATAGAGAATTGAAAAATTCATGAGGCTGACCATTTCTTTTTTAAAAAAAAAAAAATTGTAAAGAAAGAAAATAGAGAGATAGAAAAAAATATCGTACGTGCAAAAAAAAACTTTTTGAAAGGAGTCAATAGAAGAAAAAAAACTGCTTCAACGGGCCAGTTGGAAAAAAAAATATTTATAAGGATATTTCTTATATATAATAGGTGTTATATCTGAAAAATTAAGTACATACTAAGACAAATATTTTAACATGAACAGGTGAGGAAAGATATTTTTAAAAACTACATAAAAAAGAATCAAATTATACACGAGCTCTCAGCAAAAAGGGAGAATGGAAAACAAACAAAATAATTAAATATTGACACATATAAAAGAAGTTATTTAGTTAAGAAAATAAGTTGTAAAGGAGCATTTGCCAAAAAAAAAAAAGGGACATACAAAAAGAAAAAAAAAATCAGAAAAGGTAAAAATTTGAATAGTAAAAACAAAATATTAAAATAATGATGTGTAGACACATTGCCAAATAAAATGCAACGACGAATAGACCGTTTAGAAGAACGTTTGAAACAAATAGTTTTGGTTTGAGATATAGTATATGAGAGCTTTATGCTGTTCACAGTTGTAACCGATGGTTAAAACTGCTCTTGCAACGGCCTACAAATCTCTTGTGATTTTTTTTATAGATGGATAAATAGATATAGATATACATATACAGATATAAATATAGATATAGATTACCCTATGTTATACCTCACACTTAAATATTATTGAAAATAAAAAAAAGGAATAGAAACAGTTCAAAAGGAAGGAGAATTAAAAAAAAAAAAAAAGAACAATTCCAAGGGTAGAAAAACATCCAGATCAAACCAAAAAATAAAAAATAAAACAAACCAAGCAAAGAACTGCATTTACGAAGAATAACATATAGTTGTCCTACCAGAGAAAGCCAACATACCTTCCGAGAAAATTACCGATTATGCCTAGTTAACCTCTCTAGGAAGAAAAAAAAAAAAAAAAAAATTCTAGAAAGAATCCTAATAAGAAAAATTTGAGAGAGGAAAAAGTACTCCAACCCTTTGCACTATACATGAACAAAGTGAAAAAGTCTCAATCATACGATTATCACACACACACACACATATATACACATTATATATATGTATCATATATAGGGCAGAATGATATTTTTTTTTTTTACTTCAAACATTTGTGTATATATATATATATATATATATATATATGTTTTTTTTACGTCAACCAAGTAATGCAATCATCGATGTCGCTCTTTTCAATTTTAAATGCAATAGTCAAGATTTACCTTTATTTTCTCGATCCTTGCACTTTAATCTTGTTTGTTTATTAAAAAAAATACTTATTTTTTAGGGCTGTTCAAAAAATTTGTTAATCTATCTAAACCGTTTAATCTTAACTAAACCGGACCAAATCGGTAGTTTTTGTTTTAATTTTTGACAATTTTGGTGGTTTTTTATTCAAATATTTTACATAGTTTGGTTAGTGGTTTGAATTTCCAAATAGTCCACCCAAACTGCCCGTCAAATTGCTATATTATATTATTTTATTTTTAAAATATTTTTTTATAAGAATTTTTATTATTTTTTATTTTTCCATTTGTCATTAAAAGAAATTCAACACAAATCGCCCAAATGAAACTGCCCAAACCATTTACGAGTGATTTGGGTTTGGTTTTATTAAAAAAAAAAAATCAAACTGTCCAAAAATAAAATTTAGGGTTATTAACATTAATAACCCATAAACTTTATGGTCTTTCTTATTTTGCTTCCTAAACTTTAAAAGTCACCACTTAACCCTCTGAATTTTCAAAACTCCTCACTTACTTTTTAAATTTTAAAAATCACCATTTTACCCTTGAACTTTTAAAGCTCCCCACTTTGTATCTTAAATTTTCAATTTTCTATTTAAATAGACAAAATTAAGTCCACATCATTCACACATAGGTCACCTATAAGGGCAAAAATGAGATTTTATCACTCCTAAGTTTTATTTCATGTTTACACTCTCACTTGATGCCTTCTTTTTTCTTTCTTTTTTTTTTTTATCTAAACTCTCATTTAAGAAGGGTTTGTCTACATATTTCTTCTTATTTTTAACACATAACTCATTTAATAAGTAGATATTTTTTGTTGATATTTGAATTTAAATACAAAAGAAGATGAGTTATGCATTAAAGATGAGAAGATATCATCAAAAAATATTGAGAAGAAAAATACATATAGATCCTTCTTAAATGAAAGTAAATAAAAAAAACAACGTTAAATGAGAGTGTAAACTTGAAACAAAACCTAAGAGTGATAACATCTCATTTTTGTCTTTATAGGTGACTCATATGCAAATCACATGGGCTTCATTCTGTTTGTTCAAAAGGAAAATTGAAAAATAGGAGATAAAATAAGGAACTTTGAAAGAAGGGGAAAATAGTATTTCTTAAAATTCAATGGGCAAAGTGAGGAATTTTGAGAGTTCAGGGAGTAAAGTAGTGATTTTTAAAGTTCAAGGATAAAGTGAGAGAGAACTTAAAGTTTAGAGCTATTAGTGTTAATAACCCTAAAATTTATTTTTAGTTCGGTCTGTGGTTTAGAGAAAAAAAAAACCACCCAAATCACCTGTAAACACCCCTACTCTTCTTCTACTTTTTGTACTTTAGTTAAAGGACATATTTGATTTTTTTTTTCAACCTTCAATCATCACTTAATATAATCTATTACTTATAGTAAGAAATGGCAATCAATTATTTTCTTCAATTTTGGTTTAATCAAGAAAGTTTTCATCTCAAGGAACATATAATTCCATTTTATACAATAAGTTGATAATTAATTTTTCAAAGTAAATGTATACATCGTTAAATATAGAAGTTATAGATGGTTGATTCCTTTTTTAAAAAAAATTGGTAAAAAGATATGTTGCAATATAAGTTCATAAGAAAAAACTTCTTATCTTTATATTATTAAGTATTTTTCCTTAAGAGATCATAGAAAGATAAGTAATCAAAATGAGAAAGTTGTACATAAATCTGACTATGCTTTTATATAATTAGTTCTTCTAATCCTAATTTTATAATTTTATCAATATTCTCATACAATAATGTATGTGTTAAAATTAAAACTTATTTTATATATATATATGATTTTTTTCATTTCTAAAATTTATTAAAAAAATTGGTGATAATTAATTATTAATGTATAAATTTGTTAAGAGTTTTTGAGGTGAAAAAGTAACAACCACAAAGACGAAACTAAAGCACATGCTCATACTAGTCCTCAACAAGAAGAGAATAATACAAAAGAGAAAATTACATATTATGCAACACTTTTAAAAGTTATATTTATTTATATTATATTTAGAAAAGTTTATGCCACATTGTTATTCATATTACATACTAAATTATACCACAAATGAATACATATATATCATTCATAAAAAGTAAATCCTAAAAGATGACATTTATGAAAGCTCCTTGTAACAAAACTTCATAACATTGGACCACCAAAATGAGAAGCAAGACAATCTTCCACTTGGTTTCTTTTCCAAAAATTATGAGATTATATGTTAGGTGACAGTTTGTAGGAATATGTGTCACGCCCCGGAATACGGGAGGTGACGTGGCGGATTATTTAAATTAATTAAAAGAGAATTTAGTTAAAAAAAATCAAGAGTTAAGGGGTTTGAAGTAAATATAAAACGTGAAAATTTAAAGAAAACCATTGCATAAATAATTAATATAAAAGAATAAACATAGCGAGTATGGGTTCCACAAACCTATAACTTATGCACACACATGGTACTGACAATATCATAAATACAATCACAATCCAAGTACAGATAAAGTTAAGTTCTTACATGCCTTGATTTAAATAATACAGATAAATTTACTAGTTCATCTATTGCTCTTGGGTCCTGTCCGATGAGTCCTCTCCAAACCTAAATGAAAAACCACCTAGAGGGGGAAAATTTAAAACAAATAAAATGTGAGCGAAATGCTCAGTAGGATTATGTTTTATAAAATAATTTAATTTAAAGAAACCTTTCATTATTCAGAAATTATTTAAAAGAAATCTTAAATAAATAAATTTGAGTAAAACCATTCTTACCAGAACAGTTTACCCGTATAACCAATAATATCATTTTCCTTTCCTAGGCAAACGATAATAGTATCACCACCGTAGTGGCCCAGCTAGATTTCAGGACCTGCCCCCAAGGTCGATCGCTACACGACCCGATCTCTGATATGGCATCATGCCTATGTGTTTATTATTATCATCATTCAAAACCCAATTACCGAGTGTTGTCATTTACATTCATTATGAAGTTCATTTCAGTTCACGGTATATTAAAACATAACCGATAAATTCATTTTCAAACAACCGTTGAAAACATTTTAATATAAATCCTTTTTAAAGCCAAATCATTTTGAAACTAGGCTACAAAGGAATAGGGTAGAAGTCCTACCTCAATACTCGTGCCGGTGCCCCACACCGTAATCCCGGTCCACTATACGTTAGCTCCGCGGAACCACGAACGATCCTAGATACCAACTAAGTCGATCAATATCTAGTTCAAGACATTCTATGTTACTAAATCATTTCATGATGTCCTAGTGTGCCATTTATATCCATAAAATCAGTCTATAAGGTTGGAATTTAAATCGGGGTTTAAATCAGTGAAAACGGGTGAAAAATCACAAAATCCTCCATGCTCGGCCGGCCTGCCGGACTCCCTGCTTCGGCCTGCCGAACTGTACAGTTCGGCCTGCCGGAAGCCAAGTCCGATCGGCCGATCATTCCTTAGGTTTGGCCTGCCGAACCGAAGAACACCAGCCTGCCGATCCCTTGATCCGGCCTGCCGAACTGGGAAAACCCAGAAATCCAGCCACGGGTTTTCAATTTCCCTAAAAATCCAAATTTGATTCTAACCTGTTTTTCTCAAATCTCAGGCATGGAAAACAATCATAGTTGATAGAAAAACATACTAGAACACATTTGAACTCATTTAAACAAGATTTAAACTCAAAATTCTCAAAAATCCAAAAATGAGAAAATGGGGAGAAAAATAAAAAATCTTGAATCTAATCCGTTTTTCTTCAATCTAAGCTTAGATTCTAGTTGTTCTAAGTTCATTTAACTCAAATCAAAGGTTTTCTAGGCTTAAACAAACCTAGATTTCAAAAATGCACAAAAATTGAAATTTTTAAAAAAAGTTTAGAAATTTCAAAACTAACCTCGAATCGAAGCTTTAAATCCACGTTTTCGGTTGCCAAAACACGTCCCCGAGCTTCCTCCTTGCTAACCCGAAGCTTGGATTCAAATTTTGATTCAAAATTTTGAGAGAGAATAGAGAGAGAATGAGAGAAACTGACAGAGGGAGAGTGAGAGAGGGCTGACGGTAGGAGAGAGAGAAGAGAGAGAGAGAGAGATCAGGGAGAGTGAGGAGAGAGGAGGGAAAAAGGAAATAAATAAAGGAAATTTGTGGGCGGTTTTACTGTACGAAAACCAAATACCACCCACGGTTTTGTAAAACGGAATATCTTTAACATTTTACAAATTGTTGTGTTTTTAAAACTCAAATCATCGTTTTAAAACAATAGGAAATCATTTGAATTCATCAAATTAACAAAACAACCAAAAATTTAAAATCCAACCAAGTAATCAAATTAATGTTGAAACATTAATTATGGCACACTAATTCATCATTTATATTACATTAACATTAATTAAATTTCGGGGCGTTACAATATGGGGAAGCATGAATATTAAGTAATAAATCAACCACACCCACCGAACCATAAGAAGTGCAAACCATGAAGCTTCACGAAGTTATAGCAAATAATTCCCATCAATTCAACCTCATAATTGCAAATCCATAAGAAGCCAAGGCTGCAAAACAATCTTTACAAAAACCATATTAAGGTTCTTGAACTCCAAGAACCTTGTTAAACTTAATTCAATTAATCCGACAAAGAAAAACCAATTAACTAGGATAATTCGAGGAGTGATACCATGGTCTTTGTAAGGATTAACGTATTAATCTCAAATAAGTGTCCGCAGCGTGACATGTTGTTGGATTCTGTCACGCCCCGGAGTACGGGAGGTGACGTGGCGGAATATTTAGATTAATTAAAAGAGAGTTTAATTGAAAACTGAGAGTTTGAGAATCAAATTAAATAAAAATTAAGAAGATTTTTCCACCACATTTGATAAAGAATTTAAAATCATTAAACAAATAACAATAATTGAATAAAAACCGCGAATATGGGTTCCACAACCCACAACTTGTGCACACACATGGATCTGACAATATCACAAATACAATTACAGTCCAAGTACAAATGAAGTTAAGTCTTACATGCCTTGATTAATAAATACAGAATGTATATAAATTCTCCTATTGCTCCTGAGTTCGGTCCGAAGAATCTTCTCCAAACCTAAATGGGAAACCACCTAGAGGGGGGGGGGGGAATTTAAAACAGATAAAACGTGAGCGAAAGGCTCAGTAGGACTAAGTTTTATAAAATAATTTAATGCAAAGAAACATAACATTATCAGGAGTTATACAGAAAGAAACTTGAATAAATAAATAAATAAATTGAGTAGAACCGTTCTGACACAGAACAGTCTACTCGTCAAATCAAAACACCAGTTTACTTTTACCTAGGCAAACCATGATATCACCACCGTAGTGGCCCAGCTGGGTTTCGGGACCTGCCCCCAAGGTCGATCACGACCCGATCTCTGATATGGCATCATGCCTTAGTGTTCATTATCATTATCATTCAAAACCCAATTACCGAGTGTTGTCAATTACATTCATTATGAAATTCATTTCATGTCACGGTATATAAAAATATAACCGATAAAATCATTTTCAAACAACCGTTGAAAACATTTTGATAGAAATCATTTTCAAAGCCAAATCATTTCAAAACCAGGCTACCAAAGAAATAGGATAGAAGTCCTACCTCAGTACTCGTGCCGGTACCCCACACCGTAATCCCGATCCGCTATACGTTAGCTCCACGGAACCACGAACAGTCCTAGATACAAACTAAGTCAATCAATATCTGGTTCGAAACATTCTATGTTACTAAATCATTTCATGATGTCCTAGTGTGCCATTTGTATCATTAAAATCATCCTATAAGGTTGGGATTTAAATCAGGGTTCAAAACAGTGAAAACGGGTAAAAATCACAAAATTTTCCATGCCTCGGTCGGCCTGCCGGACGCCCTGCTTCGGCCTGCCGAACTGTACAGTTCGGCCTACCGGAAGCAAAGTTCGGCCTGCCGAACATTTCTCCAGATTCGGCCTGCCGATCGGAAGAACACCGGCCTGCCGATCATCACTCCGGCCTACCGAACATGAACTTCGGCCTGCCGAACTGGGAAAATCCAGAAATCCCAGCCACGGGTTTCTCGATCCCCAAAATCCAAATCTGAATTCCAACCTGTTTTTCTCAATTCCCAGGCATGAAAAATAACTATAGTTGATAGAAAAACATTCTAAAACATGTTTGGAATCATTTAAACAACATTTGAACTCAAAATCTTCAAAAATCCGAAAATGAGAAAAAGAGGAGAAAAATGAAAATCTTGAATCCAATCCGTTTTTCTTCAATCTAGGTTTAGATTCTAGTTGTTCTAAGCTCATTTAACACAAATCCACGGTTTTCTAAGCTTAAACAAACTTAGATTTCAAAAACACACAAAATCGAAAATTTTGTAAAAAGTTTAGAAATTTCGAATCTAACCTCGAATCGAAGCTTCAATCCGCGTTCTCGGTTGCCGAATCACGTCCCCGAGCTTCCTCCTTGCTGTTCCGAAGCTTGGATTCGAATGTGGTTTCAAAAATTTTGAAAGAGATTGAGAGAGAGAAATGGGCGTGGAAGTGAGGAGAGAGAGAGAGGAAAGGAAAATAAATAGAGAAAATCGGTGGGCGGTTTTACTGTGCGAAAACCATGTGCCGCCCACGGTTTTGCAAAACGGAGTATTTTTAACATTTTACAAATTGTTGTGTTTTAAAACTCAAAACATCATTTTAAATCAACAAGGAATCTTTTGAACAAATCAATTTAACAAAACAACCAAAAACTAAAAATCCAACCAAATAATCTAATTAAAGTTAAAACTTTAATTATGGCACACTAATTCATCATTTACATTACATTAATGTTAAATAAATTTCGGGACGTTACAGATTCATTGTCAAAAATCCTTTTCATTTTTTGGAATTTTCAGATTTGACTCAAATAGAGGATGTAACCTCTGTGATATAGAGGTTGAAATTTTGAAAATATGACCTCAGCTAATTGGTCATTAAATTCACAATTAACTCTCTAATTAATTCTTTAAAACTATATATATATATATTGATTTTAGCTAAAGTCTTGCACCTGATTAGCCTGATGTTTGTAACTTTATTTGTTCAAGAATGTAATTCTATTCATGCGGTTTTCTAATACTCAATTTGTTAAAATGTAATTTACAATATTATATGTGTTACATGCAAACAACTTAAAAATTACATGAATGCATTAATAAAGTTACATTCTCAAACAAGAAAGCTACAAGCGCTGGATTGCAGACTCTCAAGTATTGAATTGTAGAGATATATATCGATATCTTATTGTGCGATTTACGAATAAGAAAAACCCAAATTCCCGGTTAACTGGCCATACCTTAAGGAATTAAAACGTTTTGTAAAGTTGAATATATCTATATATATATATAGATATAAATATATATATATAGGGGTTCAAGACCCACCGGAACTCACTTAGATACCATATTTAAGACTACAATAAATTCTTTTAACATATATAGCTTATAAACAAACGGCCTATACTGTACAGACTCACTCTAAGAAAATATAATATACATATATACATAAATAACAGAGTTGACATATACTTTGGAGCGGCCTCTTTTATATTTTTGTGTCTTAATTAATATATTTTGAAATAGGGATCGCTTTCGCAAACTATATTGCTGTACCGTAGGCATCCCTCGTATCTCTTCCGCTTTTCTAATTTCAGTTTGGAAACTGCAATAATAAGTGCTACCATTTATTAATGTGCGTATAATTAATTTCTTGCTTCACAAACAAACTGTATATCTTTTACGTAGATAGTTAGTATACGATAATTTATTTTTTTAGATCAATATGCACATGCTAATGAAACGTCAATTTCAAGTAATGCTAGCTATATATTAAGATCTTGCATGGAATAATTAATCTTATACATATATCTCGTTAGCTGATTTTCAGATTTGTATCATTTTTATAAAGTGTGTATATATATATATATATTTATATGTGTAGGTGGCACGCTATTAATTAGTATTGTACTAGTTCTTCCAATTACATATCTTACCCTTGTTTATTTTTATTTATAAGATCGTCACTTAGTTGACTACAGCTTCATGATGGAAAAAAGTTTTCAAGTGCACTCCCTTTAAAAAAAAAAAAATTTAAGTATTGATAACGTCTATGCGATATGATGAGTTAGTATATATGTACTCTTGGCTTACATACCAAGTTTGGTCCACATGTTATATTTTATATGTATCAGGAAGAAAAGCTATACGTGTTGCTATACCCTTTAATTACTTGATTGCTTTATAGCGTGTGCATGGAATTTACTTGATCTGATTAAACATCTTTTTCCAATGAGAATAAATTCCATATATTACTCTGACGGTTGGTTGATGTAGCTAGAAAATTGTTTTCATCCTGTAAATTAAGAAGACCTGCATCATAGCTTTTTTATTTCAAACATTATTACCTAGAAAGAGTTGTTATGAAAGGCTATAAGCCTCTTCATCTCTATTATAAATGATAATGTATTTGACACTAAAAAACATGAGACCTATTTGTGTCGATTGCGGAAGCATCTACGATGGTGCTAAGTTGAATATCCAAACGATCACCATGTCAAGGATATTCATGACGGGAAGCATCATGATACTCCGGAGTGTGGAGCTCCAAATGCTCGTGGTATTATTAAAATACGCATAATAATTCTATAACTTAAGAATACTATAGAAAAAACGAGAGAGAAAGAGTATGCGATATCAGCAAAATATGTACATGTCTAATATATTTGTAGCCTCTCCTCTAGACAGGAGAGGAAAAAATTCCTTACTAGTTGACAGAGAGTAAATTTCTCACCAAAATATGTGCATGTCTATGCGTTTATAGCCTCTCACTACAAAAAAAAACTACATTTAACGACATATTATTTACGACATGTAGTTTTTAAATGTTGAAAAATACATACAACGACATCTCTAACAAACATGTCGTTAATAACATTTGAAATAATAATTAACGACATCTATATAGATGCCGTGTTAAAGGTCTCCTTTTAACGACAATAGTTTAGTGTCGTTAAAGTATTTAACGACAAGTAGGAGATGTCGTCAAAGCCTTGGAGATTCCACGACACCCCTTATAGACAACATCTTGACAAATGTCGTCTATAAGGGGTGTCGTAGAATCTCCAAGGCTTTGACGACATCTCCTACTTGTCGTTAAATAATTTAACGATACCAAACTATTGTCGTTAAAAGAAGACCTTTATTACGACATCTATATAGATGTCGTTAATTATTGTTTCAAATGTCGTTAATGACATCGTTGTTGAAGATGTCGTTGTATATACTTTTCAACGACATTCAAAAACTACATGTCGTAAATAATATGTCGTTAAATGTAGTTTTTCTTGTAGTGTCTCCTCTAGATAGAAAGGGGAAGGTTCCTATTAGTTGATAAAAAGTAAATTTCTCAATTTACTCCATTTGTCAAGATATGAGCATATTCCATATGATACATTCCCTTCACACATAATACTTTCCCTTTTTTGTTATTTCATTTCAAATAAACTCTTGTCTCAATTAGTTTGACCATGCACCACTAGGGTGGTCAAAATTAGAGAAATAACGTACGCAAGGTCTTACACCAGAAAAGTCTAATAAATTGATATGTTATTTTAATTTGTATTCTAATGCATAAAGCTATTTCAAATGCTATATATATTTTTGTCATAATGGTTAAGTTTTTTATGCAATAATCATTAAGTTTTAAAAGTCTTTAAATAATATGAAAAACTATAGTTGTAGGTATAGCCTAGCTGTAAAGCTATACCTGACTCCAATAATAAGAGTAAGGTTCGAATCTCCCTATTCTCTGATTCAAAAACAAAGTAATATGAAAAATACTAATCCCTATTCTCCAATTCAAAAACAAAATAATATGAAAAATACTAATATTGTAATGATCAAAGGAAAAGTCAATGCATCAATGAATAACAATCAAATGTCAAAATTCAGCAGACACTATATTCGATGCCAAATTTGTTATCAAGTATAAGAGCATCTTCAATGCAATGCTACATTGATGTTCTAATGCCAAATCTGAGTATTTAAGAGTAAAAAAACTCTCCAATGCAATATTGTCTTTGACTCCAAAATTTACTTGCTAAACTTGATGGCAAATTTACCACCAAATATGGCATGTGACAAATTTAGTTTTTGATCTTTAATAGTTGATAGATTGATTTTTTTGCTTTAAAAATTACAAGATTCTTTCTTTTTAATTATTTTAATATTAAAAGAATTTTTAATATTAAAAGCTTACTTTTACAAATTTCAAGCCTTAATAATTGTGGCCAAAAACAAATATAACATTTAAAATAATATTATGCATTAGAGTACAAAATAGAATTTCACATTGAATATGCTTTTTCACTTTTTGAATGGCAAATATAACAATAGTATTAACATTTGCACTAAAGAGTCCAACATATGTCAAATTTAGCCCTAAGATTAATTTTGTAACAGAGTGATTTTTCTATTCAAATGCTAACATTTATAATCCGCACATTATTTCAACATTCCATTATTTTTTGTTATGACTTATAATTATCCTAGTGGAAAAAATGACCCAAAAAAAAATCTCTAAAAGTACCGTTTTGTCACAAATTAGTTCATGGGTTGAATAAGCGTTGTTTCCTTTTATTTCGTAATCAATTTGTCTGCTCTAAATGAAAATTTAAATATACGAGCAC
Source organism: Artocarpus heterophyllus (assembly GCA_025403435.1). Taxonomy (NCBI): domain Eukaryota; kingdom Viridiplantae; phylum Streptophyta; class Magnoliopsida; order Rosales; family Moraceae; genus Artocarpus; species Artocarpus heterophyllus. The sequence continues at coordinate 26,196,253 of CM046334.1, forward strand.
ATCATTGAAAACAGAACTAATGAATGAAGCATGAAAAAAAAAAGAAAAGAGAACTAATAGGTGTTCGAGCTCAATTATTAACCCTTTTGAGTTGAAGCATCCAATGCATATCAGGCAACTAGGGTTCTGCTCTTGCATGGCCACTTTCCTCAGGACTTAGCAACCCTCAAACCTAATCATGATCATTGATTCATAGAGATACCCCTTTTCCATTTTGTTATTTTTTTCCTTTATAAAACACCCTCTTTTGGTTGGGAACAGCATTTTGCAACCATATATATATATATATATATATATATATATATATATATCAAATATACAGACGATAGTATTAAAAAAAAATAGAGGATAGCCTTCTTAAGTCACTTTTTTAGTTTTGTCTCCTTTCTTCGTTTTTGTCAAGTTGATATATAGTAGGAGAAAGCTTATGGTGTTTAAAGAAAAATAATATAATCCTAACTCTTTTTCCACCTTTGAAATTGCCATTATTTTATAAGAGGGCGCTTAAAAGATTGTCATATTAATAGTTGTTGGTTATTTTGCCAATGAGAAAAAAATGACAATTCAAAAGTTAGTAAAAAAAATTAAGATTATAACGGTTGTCTCTAGCGTTATTCTTTTTATTTTTGGGGAGTAAAAAGATGTTTTCTTTGTTTAATCTTTCTTTCTTTCTTTTTTTTTAATAACTTGAAGGTGCTAAGCTTCAAACTTTCATATTGTGATAGAAATAGAATCGGGTGTGATTTTAGTGTTAGGTTATATTGTTCACATTTAAAGTAAAAATATTTTACAATTAAAAATTTTCACATATTATAGTGTTTGAAAACCGTTTTGTGAACCCTAATAGAGTAGTTGATATGGACCCGAATGATTATACTTACAATGTTACTTGAAGTTAAAAAGTTGAAATTACACCATGTATTTCCCCTAATTAAAGGGTTTCTTTTTCAAAACCTACCACCTTCCTCTTATTTTAGAATCGCGGCTGAAATATTGTTAGAAAACAGTGAAAACCTAAGGCCCTAATAAAACCCTAAGCGTTGCCTTTGCCCTAATATATTCCAAAACCTACCATCTCTCTCTCTCTCTCCCTCCCTCTCTCTCTCTCGCATGTGACTCTCTACAATATTTCCCTTTGCCCTACTCCCGAAACAAACCCACCACCTCTTCCTCGGTAACCAAATCACCTTGCCCCTATTTTAACCTCACCCTCCCTGCGGTACTCACACAGTAAAAAAATAAAAAAAAATAAAAACAAAGAAAAATCAATAAAGAATACTTGAAGTAAATGGTGGCACCAATTTCTTTCCTCACTATCATAAGCTCCAATACAAAGCTTTCTCTATTTTCACGCCACCTTTAAACCCTAATCTAAAATGAACTCTTTTAAAACACACTGGCTGCGTTCGCGGGTCTCACTAATTTATTTGCGAAGAAAGGATAATAATTTTTTTCTCACAAAATAAACGACATTGAAATTAGTTTGCTATCTCCAACCCATTACCCTTTTACCTTTCACAATCTCCTAAGCTGCCTCACTCCTTACTATTATCATCAATGTCTACCTCTTCCCTAGGCAAAGCCCTCCTCTCTCTCTCTCTCTCTCTCTCTCTCTCTCTATATATATATATATATATATGTGCATATTTAAGCTCCATGCCATAGACTATGAAATTTTTGTTTCTGTTGGGCTAAATCTGACGATATAAATGAAATTACCATGATGACCACATTGTTGAGGTTGAGCTGATAAAAATTTCATGTGGGTCGTGTTCGGTTGTTTTGGTAAATATAGCAAGTTTCTCATGGGGTTGTCGAGCTTAAATATGTGTGTGTTTTGGCTAATAAAGTATTTGTGGCCATATTGGATTATATTATCCGTATCAGAGCAATCCTTGCCGTTGGATTAATGCATTCACGGTATATGCTTAACGCACTGCTTTGTCGAGGGAAAAAAAAAGTTTGTTGGTTGTAGGCATAATAACTTAGCAATAAAACCACACTTAATTTTACATAAAGATAAAGTATTCAAATACATCACCAAGTTAAAAAAAAAGAAGAAGTCAAATTAGAGTTTTTTTAATGAGAGATATAGAAATAATACCAATTGTTCATCACCAGTTACATAAATTTAAATAAAGAAGGAAATAGAGAATAGAGAGGCTTAGAATGACAAAATTTTAGCATACCCTAGTAAGATTGATATTTACCAAGTAACACAAACAAATCCTTACCCTATTCTATGAAATAGATAAAAACATAAAGACAAAAATAAAAAGTTTCGAATATAATCAAATTAGCAAATTAATAATATTGTATGGTATTTAAATTTGATTTAAGTTTAATATCAATAGCATTAGACATGACTAGAGTTTGGTGATATACTATCATACATGTTATTGATATCAATAAAACCGAAAATGTTAAATGGACTCTGTCTAAGCCTCGTTATTTTGAGTGCTTCTAGTCCCAATTTTTTTCTTTTTCAATTAATCAACATCCTAGCACATAATCTAATGTTTTATATTACTCGAACGAAGCAGCAGAACAATACAATTTCCCTAAAAAAAAAAAAAAAAGCAACAACACAATTCAACAAGCTGAATTGGCATGCTACATGACCTAAAAAAAATAAATAGACAAAAAAACTATGTCCACGGCGGTACTAAATGACTAGCAGTCTAGTGCAAATGTAGGTGGTTCAATAGTATTACTCTATTTATAGATACACGAAAACCAGAGCGAAAGGAAACAAAAATAAAAAAGTCAAATTGTCAACTTTACCCCTACTCAGTTCTAACCTTGTCATGTGGGGGAAAAAACAAAAAGAAGGAGCTGCTTTTATTGTTGCCTATTCATTGTCTATTAAGGTAATTGAGACCACCAGAGCAAAAAAAAAAAAAAAGTAATTGGAACCATTAATTGAAAAAAAAAAAAAATAGGGAACCAAACACCCAAAAATTACTGTAGTAGAATTAGATATGGCGTGTCAAATCTTGAATAATAATAATAATAATATATAAATATATGTGCAAATGGGATTCTTTTTCAAAGTTCTAGTCTTGGCAATATCAACACAATATTAAGGACAAACAAAGTCTGCATTTTTCTTCTGCGATCGAAAGACACCTTATTTCCATTTCCATTCAATCTTCCACTCACGTCTCTCTTACAATGCTTGCCAAGTTTGTTGAACCACACAGAAAAATACTCTTTCTTTGTGTCTGAACTTTGTAATTATCTTCTTCTTCACAGGCAGCTTTTAATTATCAGCAGATAGCAGAAGAGGAGGACATTTTCCGGTAAGAAAGAGAGGAGATAAACATTCTTAAATTGGTGCATTTAGTAGATATGTTCAAGAACAGTTTGTGTATTTTCCTCTGAAGAAACCAACTGTGGAAAAGAAGGAAAAATCTTTTGTTTTTATGTTTTGGCTCACATGCATGGTTTAAGCACATTGGTGTGAAGTTTAAGCATCCCCCGATACTATAGAAGCCTCCTTCACATGCATGTTGTCTCCTTAGAGTGGACTTTTTCACCACCACCATCACTATCAAGCTCTCACCAAGACAAGAAACCATCATCATCATTTTCTTCTCATTCAACCCCATTTCTTAAACTTCATCACCAAGCCATTTTTCCATTATTAGCTCAAAGTTTGAAGAAAAAAATAGATGAGCCAATTTCTCATTACTAGTCATATGTCTTCTCCTTTTTCCTTCATCCTCTTTTTGGTGTTTTACCTAACCATGACCCGGACTTTAATGGTCAACTGTTTGTCCTCTGATGGTCAAGCCCTTCTCTCTCTCTTATCTTCTTCTGACCCTTCTGCTAAAGAGTCATCTTCTGTTCTCTCCTCATGGAACCCAACAAGCCAAACTCCTTGTTCATGGCAAGGAATCACATGCTCTCCTCAGAACAGAGTTATTTCCCTCTCTCTGCCGAATATTTTCCTCAACCTCTCTTCTCTACCCCCACAGCTCTCTTCTCTCTCTTCTCTTCAGCTTCTCAATCTCTCTTCAACCAACATCTCTGGCACTATTCCACCCTCCTTTGGCCATCTAACTCATCTCCGTCTCCTTGACCTCTCATCCAACTCCCTTTCTGGTTCCATTCCTCGGGAACTTGGCACACTCTCTTCTCTTCAATTCCTTTACTTGAACTCCAACAGATTGTCTGGTAAAATACCCCAACAGTTATCCAACCTTACTTCTCTCCAAGTTCTCTGTCTGCAAGACAATCTCATAAACGGTTCAATACCATCACAGTTGGGCTCTTTGGTCTCTCTTCAACAGTTCAGAGTTGGTGGGAATCCATATCTAACAGGTGAGATTCCCCCACAGCTGGGGCTACTCACTAATCTCACAACTTTTGGTGCTGCTGCCACTGGGCTTTCTGGTGTGGTCCCACCTACTTTTGGGAACTTGATAAATCTTCAGACTTTGGCTCTTTATGATACTGAGATATTTGGTTCTGTGCCACCTGAACTTGGGCTTTGTTCAGAGATGAGGAATTTGTACTTGCACATGAACAAGCTCACCGGTTCGATCCCTCCTCAACTGGGAAAGCTGCAGAAGCTCACTAGCTTGCTTCTTTGGGGCAATGCACTAACTGGGCTAATCCCGGCTGAGCTTTCAAATTGTTCTTCACTAGTTGTTCTTGATGTCTCTGCGAATGACCTTTCTGGAGAGATTCCTGGAGACTTGGCGAAGTTGGTTGTTCTTGAACAGCTTCATCTGTCAGACAATTCGCTCACTGGAAGAATTCCGTGGCAGCTGAGCAACTGTACTAGCCTCACTACTCTTCAGCTTGATAAGAACCAACTATCAGGTACAATCCCATGGCAGGTTGGTGAGTTAAAATTGCTGCAAAGTTTCTTCTTATGGGGTAATTTGGTGTCGGGAACTATACCATCCTCGTTTGGGAACTGCACCGAACTCTATGCGCTTGATCTTTCGAGGAACAAGCTTACTGGGTCAATCCCGGAAGAGATTTTCAGTTTGAAGAAGCTGAGCAAGCTCCTGCTTCTGGGAAATTCTTTGACAGGAGGGTTACCCAAAAGCGTTGCGAATTGTCAATCGTTAGTCAGGTTAAGGCTCGGAGAAAACCAGCTTGGTGGTCGAATTCCTAAGGAGATGGGTCAATTGCAAAATCTTGTTTTTCTTGACTTGTACATGAATCATTTCTCTGGAGGACTTCCTTCTGAGCTTGCAAACATCACTGTTCTTGAACTTCTAGACGTGCACAACAACTACTTAAGTGAAGAAATTCCATCTGATCTTGGCGAGCTTGTGAATCTAGAGCAGCTTGATCTCAGCAGAAACAGCTTCACCGGTAGCATTCCTTCGAGCTTCGGGAACTTCAGCTACTTGAACAAGCTCATTCTCAACAACAATTTACTCACTGGCTCAATACCGAAATCTATCCGCAACTTGCAGAAACTTACTCTACTTGATTTGAGCTTCAACAGCCTCTCTGGTCCAATCCCGCCTGAAATTGGCTATGTCACAAGCTTGACAATCAGTTTGGACTTAAGTTCTAATATGTTTACAGGAGAAATCCCTGAGACAATGGCCAGTTTGACGCAGCTGCAATCGATTGATCTTTCCCATAACATGTTTTATGGAAAAATTAAGGTTCTTGGTTCCTTAACCAGTCTCACTTCTCTTAATATTTCATACAACAATTTCTCAGGTCCTATTCCAGTGACGCCATTCTTCAGAACTATATCTGCAAATTCGTACCTTCAGAACCCTCGCCTTTGCGAATCTACCGATGGCACTACTTGTTCTTCGAGTCTCACACGAAGGAACGGGTTGAAGTCTGCCAAAACAGTGGCCATTATTTCTGTAATTTTGGCAGCAGTAATCATGGCAGTTCTGGCTTCATGGATGCTGTTTACCAGAAACCACAGGTACTTGGCAGAGAAATCTTTGGGCCCATGTTCATCCGCATCAGGAGCCGAAGATTTCTCTTATCCATGGACTTTCATCCCATTTCAAAAGCTCAGTTTCACCATTGGTAACATCTTGGATTGCCTGAAGGACGAGAACATAATCGGAAAAGGTTGTTCTGGAGTAGTCTACAGGGCAGAAATGCCTAGTGGTGACTTAATTGCAGTTAAAAAGCTCTGGAAAACAAAGGAAGATGAAGAGCCAATAGATTCTTTTGCCGCAGAGATCCAAATTCTTGGACACATTCGACATCGGAATATTGTGAAGCTCCTAGGCTATTGTTCAAATAGAAGTGTGAAGCTACTGCTCTACAACTACATCTCAAATGGTAACTTGCAACAGCTGCTGCAAGAGAATAGGAACTTGGATTGGGAAACTAGGTACAAGATTGCTGTTGGGTCTGCTCAGGGTCTTGCTTATCTTCACCATGATTGCGTCCCAGCAATTCTTCACAGGGATGTCAAATGCAATAACATACTTTTGGACTCCAAGTTTGAAGCCTATTTGGCTGATTTTGGCTTGGCAAAATTGATGAACTCTCCAACCTACCACCATGCAATATCCAGAGTAGCTGGCTCCTATGGCTATATTGCCCCAGGTATTTTTTTTTATTCTATTTCACTTTAATCTTCATTTTGGTTTCTTAAATAATTAAATCAGATTCTTACAAATTGTCCTATAAATATTGCAGAATATGGCTACACTATGAACATAACAGAGAAAAGTGATGTCTACAGTTATGGAGTGGTCTTGTTAGAGATTCTAAGCGGGCGCAGCGCGGTTGAGCCACAGGTGGGAGATGGATTGCACATTGTTGAATGGGTCAAGAAGAAGATGGGAAGCTTTGAACCAGCTGTTTCAATACTAGACACAAAGCTCCAAGGTCTTCCAGATCAAATGGTGCAAGAGATGCTTCAGACACTTGGAATTGCAATGTTTTGCGTGAACTCTTCTCCTACAGAAAGGCCAACCATGAAGGAAGTGGTGGCATTGTTAATGGAGGTTAAAAGCCCACCAGAAGAATGGGGAAAAACTTCCCAACCATTAATAAAGCAGTCCCCAAATCAGAGTTGATTTTTTTTTTTTTTTCCTTTTAGTTATTTTCTTTTCCTTCCCAAGTCATCATGGGAAATGGGTAGTTCTATTTGTTGAGTGTGGCTGATGGTCTTTGGTGATTGTACAGTTTTGAAGCATCAATGCAGTTGATTTTTATCATGTTAGCCTTTTCCTCCTATTGCCCTTTATGGTTATGGTTAATCAAATGGTTATCCCTTATGCAAAAGGGGATATCTTTTCTCCCATTCCATGTTCTCTTTCCCTCTTCCCGATTAATGAGATGTTCCAACCAGCATGAAACACAAGGTACACAATACAAGCAAAACAGAAGACGAGAACAACTTCTTACAAAATTCTGAAACTTGTTCTAAATGCTTAAAAGTCATAAAATTCCAGTTCTTATACCCCTCCTTTTGTTTCTGCTGTTTCTCCAAAAACTTCCTTTACACCGACCAATGGCTTCCAATATGACATTTTTCTTCAGGATTTCAATATTACAAATTTAAGCTTTTCAAATAATAATAATAATAATAACAATAACAATAACAACAGATTTAAGGCATTTTACTCTTTAAGTATTTCATATTACTTTGTATTTGACCAACATTAGTCAACTAATTGCCGTCTTATAGTCCTGTAATATTGGCTGTGCTAACCTTGCTCACTAAATCCAAAATTAGTCACAACTTTCTCAAGAGATATGCATGTATATAAAATATTCATGCATATCATAATGCCCGGGATTGATATTCCCCAATTTAAGGGGGTCAATGATCTAATTTGTTTATGGAATAACAGACAAAAAAATGCAAATAATATCTAAAACTAAAAGGGAAAGATGAAGAGAAAGCAAATATCCCTTCATATATTTAAATACAGGTCCCTGCATTGCATGCTAAAAGCAGACACACAGAAAACAAGCCATGATTCCTCTCCTCCTCCCCCACATGCCTTCCCTGACAATCATATTTGTTTCCCATATCTTTCACTTGCTTTGGTTCATATCCCTTTTCTGATTTTTCAGAAAAAAAGAATGGTCAAAAGATTCATTCAGCAATCTAGTATTTTAAAATTATTAAGCTTGCAAAAGATATTGGGCAAAGCTGTTTTTAAAAGATGGCATTAAAAATTGCATCACAAAATACAAATAGACATTGGAGGATCAATGATTGACCCAATAAGCTTCTCTTTTTGTTCTTTGGTGTCTAGATGCTATGGAGAACCATGGCTTAATAAAAGAAGAAAAAGGCAAAAGCCGGACCACAATTGTCATGTTTTTCTGTTTCCAAAATGAGGATGTTCCTTGTAGAGAGAGAGAGGAGAAGGGCAGGCTAGACAGTCCCACTTTCACCAAGAAAGCCTGTCCTGTTCATGAATAAGTATCCTTGCTTTTACTCTTTTTTTTTTTTTTTTTGGTTTTTTCTTTCACTTTGTTCTTTTTCAGATGAAGCCAAACGTGATAATGACTTCCATGTTCAGTTCTGCTTAATTTAGTTGGTTCACAAGATTTTGGTGGCCGAGTTTCAGCACTTGTGAATTCCCTGAAACCAGGTCCTCCTAAGGGGCATGTAGGCTTTAACTATATGGGTAGAGGGTTTTTTTTTTTCCTCTTTTTTTTAAAAAAAGTTATTAGAATAGAGGGTGGCAGGCAAAAATAACTCTGGAAAGGAAAAGCATCTACATGTGACATATAAATCCCTCACGAATTAAATCCCCATATATAGTCGTTCACCACATAGGACTACCTCAAATCCAAAACTTCATCCCAAAGAACAAACAATCTTAACTATTCACGAAAAGACCAATGATAAAACGATAGAGAAATATATCCTCAAGTCAGTCTATACAGCTTTTTTAATAAACAATTTTTGCGGTGAATAAAACCAATGAGAAAGTAACTCATTGGTCTCCATCATCATCCAAAATTCGAACTAGTTTTTCTTTTAAATACTTGCAAGTGCCAAATGCTGAAGACATCACTGTTTCCAAATGTAGTCATCGCGGACTTGAGTTTCTATTATTAGAAAACTATCTTTTTTTCACCTCACGTTATGTATTTTACTCTGCTTCCATCATGGGTTATGATTACTCAGTTTAAGCGAGAATGATGTGGTCAATTGCAACGGGAATATTCTGTTAACTCTACACGACTCCTCAATGAAACATTCTTCTGCATCTCTTGAGATATGCAGGCATTCAGCACAAGGTTTGAAAAACTTGTTAGCAGGAAAAGAAAAGAAAGAAAAAAAAAAAAAGAAATGAAAAAGATAAAGGGTCTAAGAAATGGAGACAGGGAAACATCAAAAATTCCGTCAAAATCAAATCGAGTGACTTCATTTCTATAAGCCAAAAACATAAGTTTTATATCCGGCCAAGGACAAACTACTGAATTTTCTTTGTTTAAGGTGATGCAAGGAAACATGGGATGAGATTTTTGTTTGTTTTTTGGGTAAAGAAATATAGGAAAGGATTGAGAGAGAGCTAAGATCGTTTATGTTCCAATAAACGGTTTTCTTTCAAAAATTTGAGTAGTTATATTGTCTGATGTTAACAGGAAAAATTGAAATGTTTCTCTTAATTTGCATAAAGTGTGATTACCACAATGCAGTTGCGTTATGGAAGCGTATAAAAAAAATAAGAAAAAAAAAAGAATAAAGGGATAAATTCCTAAAACCTGTTGATTCGTTATAAATGTCGGATAATCCGTAGCTACAAACAAAAATAGGAAAATTAATTATTCCAAATATTAGAAAATAAAAAAGAAACTAATCCTATTTTCAAATTGAAAACTAAAAATAATCCTAAAATTCGTAATTAAAGTCTGTCTGATAATGCGAAATAAAATATAATATTTTAAATTTAAAAATAACTAAGAAAATCTTCAAAACGGGAAACATCTTAAACTACTGATTTCGGCCGACCGGTTGACCAATGGTAAGTGTCTTCAACTGAAAAGAAAATAGTAGAATCTACTTCACAAACTCGAGACAAACCTCCTTAGCATGGAAAATTTATGAAATTCACGAGCACAATTCTTTTCCATGTTAGGCAAACTAAATCAATCACATCGAATTTAAACATCACCGATTTAGGAAGAACCACAGGAAAGGTAATGCGAGAAGGAGACATGGAAAAAGAAACTATCTTCTTCAACAGCCGGGTAGAATCTGAATCTACATATTTTTCTTCTTCTTTACCGTTGATGTCATTATATAGAGAACCAAAATAATTTTCTTGGTCTTCTTCTTATCCATCACTTTCGTCAAAGATTGGACCACTAACAAATCTTTCACTATCATCTTCATCTTCATCAAAGAGATCCTCTTTGTCATAATTTTCATAGAAAAGTGGACCTTCGATTTCTTCCTCGTCTTCGAAACTTTCCTCTTCATCTTCAAAATCATTGTTTACATATTGCAGGCCAAGAGTCTCGATTTTTTCCATTCTTGGAGTGAGGAGAGCCTCCAAGCGATTGCCAAGGCGAGTGAGTTCTTCGAGACTGATGTTAATAGGTATGGCTGCGGCAGCGATGTGGGTGGCAAGATAACAATTAACGGTGGCGGGTGTAGCATCGACTCTACGGGAAGGTGACATACATAAAATCGATGTAGGAACGTTTGGCTTTGATACCAACTGACGTAGCAAAAGCATACAAAGAAAAATAGGAACAAAAGGATAAAGAGATAAATTCCTAAAACCTGTTGATTCGTTATTAATGTCGGATAATCCGTTGATTCAATATGGATAATGGAAGAAAGAACTTCTATGAACCTGTTGATTTACTCATAATACAAAAAAAATAGATATCAATCACTCGTTGATTCTAAAGAATACCGAGAAAACTGAATAAACGGAGAGTAAAACAATCTAATTTCATTAAAAATAATTCTCCCTTGTTACATATGATAAGAGTCACCTATTTATAGCCAAAATTGCCCCAAACATGGGAAACTACAAATAAAAATAGAAAAATTAATTGTTCTAAAAATTAGGAAATAAAAAATAAACTAATCCTATTTTGAAATTGGAAACTAAAAATAGTTCTAAATAATTCTAAAATTCGTAATTAAAATCTATCTGATAATGGGAAACAAAATATAATATTTTAAATTTAAAAATAACTTATAAAATCTTTAAAACGAAAAACTTCTTGAACTGTTGACTTTGGCCGGCCGGTCGACCACCAGTAGCGTTGTCCAGTCGACCGGACCACTTCAGCAGGCAGCATCATGCGCTACATCAACAGTGTACTTTCAAAAAATTAAAAAAATAACAAAAATAAAAATAAATATATGTAGTAGCTGAATAAGTTGGGGATAGATTTGGGGGCCTAGTAATTATGGTTCCATTGCAATGGCCAACGATGAGGCAGAGAATGGAGAAAACTGTACAAATGTCAAGCCAGACTACTGATTGGAGATAGGAGATAAATAATAAATTCCACTTGCAGGTGTACACCTACATTCATCATACATGAAGTAGCTGTAGCTTGCACAAGATAAGATGACAAATAACCAATCAGATAGTACTGTACTTATTTCAGGCCGAATAACTTGGAAAGTTCTTTCTGGCAATTGAGAAATGAAAAGAGCTTTTTGGGACCTATGATTTTGAATACGTGCTAATAAGTAGCAACTTTCAATACTTGTGCGCTGCCAAAAGCAACTGTGAGTAATTGTGTAATTATTTTTAGCTACTCAGAGAATGGAATCAACAATTGCATTCATCTAGTTAACGTTCCAGGCTAATACTACTTTTCCTTTTTTTAAATTATCTAGGGTCCCCAAACTTTTTGACCTTTGTCTTTTAGATCCCCATTTTGAAAATTTAAACAAATGGGTCTCTAAACCCTTATTTTCTTGACACTTGGGTTTCTATTTTGAAAATTTTGAAACTGGATCCTTAAACTCTTATTTTCGTGGCACTCGAGGAAAATGGAGAGGAAGGGGAAAACCTTTTTCTTTTTGTGTTTAGTTTCAAGTCCCTCCTCCAATATTTCCAACTTTGGAAGGATTAAAGTTGGAGTCTTGTGCATAATTCACTCTCAACTAATCCACTTCTTCCTCTGACTCTTTCTACCAAACAACTACATAAGTTTTAAAACCACCATTAATACTCCCACTCCAATCCCTCCTTCCACTTCTCCCTCCTACCAAACATGGGTTAAGGCTTGAAATGTTATGAAACTTAGGAGTTTCACTGTTTAGCAAAAACAATTCCGACCTTTTTTATGGTTCCAACCACTTTTGCGACAATGTTCTCTCACAAAATTTAAACCAAAAAAAGGATCCAACCGCTCTTCCAAATAGACGCTAAGAGTTATCTAAATTATTAACTCTGTGCCCTAGAGTTATCACAGTAGAGTGCTAAAACCACCAAAAATAATGAAGATAACTTGTAGATGATCAGAACATGAAATTTGAAAACTATTATAAATTGCAAGAATCAGATACAAGTAAATGGGTTTAGCGGCTAACAGCCATTGATTTGATAAAGTTGTCCGGAGAATTGGAATACACTAAACTGTTTAAGACGATGTTTGCTATAATGAAAAACTCCTTGGAGTAGAGATCTATTTGAATTGATGTTTGAGACATCAAAATCTAAAATGTGTTCACCATCACTTATAAGAGGAGAACTTTCAAATTTCTAGACAGTTTCTCCGCCTCTTGGTCTTACCTGGCTAATAAAAAGAGGAACAAAAGGAAAGTATTTTGAACCAAATCATTCAAAATATTGGTAGGTATTGTTTATTTCATGAAAGATCTGAACTATCCACTTGACTCGTTCTAGACAAAATGGCAAAGTATATTCTAAAAAGGGCCGCAAACAACAGCGTGAAAATGACTATACAACTAATCATCCTGCTTTCAGATTTCACGAAACATACACAAATGTCTCATTCTCAAACACTCGGATGTTATAGCTAAAGAACAAATGCTACAGAAAAAACTGGACTGGAAGGCATCACTATACAGGTCACAGGTGAGATAAATCTAGTAACATTACAGTATGACTTCGACGATAAAGCAACCAGTTATTAGTCGGTTATGAGCTGGGCGATTAGCTCTTCAGCATGGGTTCATACAAATATATTTCTTCGTCACCCATCAATATCTATACATGCATATATATATATATATACATATATATATATATATGGTTTATTACATTAATTTCTTGTTCATACTAAAGGCATATATCAAATATCGATATTTTTATAGTCGCATTACACACAGTTAATGGACTAGCTACGTACCAAAGTAAGAACATCTGCCATTTAATCTACTGGTTTCCATTTTACATTGACATGTTAAAATGTGACAAATTATAACATGGCGAACAAGTAAACCACCTTCGAGGATGAATCATAAATGTCTCTTACATGGTAAACATATCATGACAACCATTTTTTTATGGTTTATGATTTAATTCTACACGAACAAGTAAACCTTCTTCAATTAAGCATGCAATTGCAATAGAATTATATCAGTTTCCACATTGAAACATCAAAATTATCTATCTATTATTCGTTAAGGAAAAAAAAAAGTCCCGAGCTTCAATGCCACCAACTCTTCATCCTAAACAATTTTCCTAAATGCTTCCTCCACAATAAACCATTTAAAAAAAAAAATGGTACAGCCTTACAATAAATTGAAAATGCGAGAAATCCAAATCGACCAACCTCATCATTCATCAAGCTGTTGAAGCTCGGCCTTCAACTGCTCAATCTTGAGCCCCATGGACCTCTGCAAAGCCGCTTTCTCGGTCTCGGGAAGCTTCCCCAAAAGCCCTTCAAACATGTCAAGCACTTCCTTAACAGCAGCCCTGGCACAATCAGCCTCTTCGTTAAAATACACAGTCTCTTTGGACTCCATAGCCATCTCTATCTCCTCCCTCGCCTCCGCGAACTTGAGGTTGATCATGTCCACCTCTTTGTTCTGGTCGAATTCGCCGGACCCACCACTGTATTTCCTCGGATTCGAAAGGCCTGAGCAATTTGGGTAAACAAAATGGTGGAAGTTTGAGATTAGTATGTTGGGGGTGGTGAGTTGCGATGAGTTTGCGATTGGGAGTTGAGTTGAGTCGGGTGTTAGGGAAAATGAGGAGATGGGCTTTGGAGATTTGTTAAAAGGGTATTTGGAGAAGAATTTAGGGAGTGAAATTTGTAATGGTCGATGCATTTTTTTCTTTTGTTTCTTGGTGGGGGAGTTCTCTGAGTTCGGTTATTGCAGAGCAGGAACGGAAGAACGACGAAGGACGCAGAGGATCGCTGAGGGATAATTTGAAAAAAGGGCCAAAAAAATTCCTAACAGAGGAAATGACTTTTTTTTTCACAAAAAAAACATGTTTTTTGAGATACGTTAACTGTTTTAGTTTTTTAAAAAAAACAAGATAAAAATAACTGTAACGAGGAGAGAAATCTTAATAGAGTGAAAAGAAAAAAAAAACTAAAACAATTTTCATACCTAAAAAGTATATTTTTTTACCTTAAAAAATTGCTAAAAAAAAACTATTTATCCAAAATGACTTTTTCTTAAAGTCACAGGACCCCAACGAGGTTTGATTGGGTGTGCACGAGAGCTTTGACAAGTGACAACTGGCAAGGAGGTAGGGTTTTTTTTTTTTTTAAGGAGGTTTTGGCCTTTGGGTTTGTTTGTCCGCCAAATTTATTAATGCTAGAAGAAAATGATAATAAACTAAAAGCACAAATAATTTAACATGGAGACAAAATATTAAGATTTTTCTTTATTAATAGTCTCCCTTTCTTTTTTTGTCTTACTCTTCTCACTTCTTAATCTTATAGTACATTTGTTCCTTTATAGCACTACCTATTTATAAGTATTTCATCTATACAATGAGCTCATCAGAGAATCTTAATAAATTTCATTAAGAGAATCTTAGTTAATCTTAGTTAAACTTCTCAATATTTAGTAGTATACATAAAAAAATCATTAGCTGATCAATATCTTGACATCTTCATGAATTATTAATTCTTCATACTTAACTCTTCATGAATTTTTAAATGTTTCTTTGGATTTTAAATCTTAACTCTTCATACATCTTGACATCTTCTTTGGATATCTCAACACTCCCTCTTAGATATTTATTACACAAGAATTTGTCTCATTAAAACCTTATTAGGAAAAAAAAATCCATGGAAAAAAGTCCTAATGAAGGAAAAAGAATACAATACTTCTGTTTTATTACGCTCTAAAAATTCTCATTAAAAACCTTCCTAAGAAAACCTAATGAGACAAAACTATAGTTAAGGGAAAAAGAGTACAGTGTGTAATTGACTCCCCCTCAAGCAAAGATGAGTAGTGTTGCTAGAGGACATTGATTAAAGATCTTTAAGTCAATGTGTTCTAACATGGTGCACCAACTTTTCGAATATTTGTTTTGAAAAGTATGTTAGAGTGTTTTGAAGAAGTTGCAATAATAGTTTGTTTTGTGGAGAGTTATGATCTTGTAGTATTGTTGCATGTAAATACGTAACTAGTTTGGGATCGAGCTTTATGTAGATCAGATAAATATCATGCATTTGAAAAACTAACCAACTGTGACTTTGAACTTTTTGTATAAAATAGACCCATATCAATTGTCCCACGAAGATAACAAGATATATGCTTAATTTCATTCCAATGTCTTTGGTTGGTATAGAGTTGTATCTAGCCAATAAATTAACGAAAAAAGCAATATCAGGACACATACAATTAGTAAGATACATAAGAGTGACAATAGCACTCAAATCTGGTACGCCAGGATCAAGAATTTTTTTGTTTTAATACATACAAAGATCTTTGTATTTTAAATGAACACATATCCCAGTTAGAGAATGATATGCTTCGGGTATCTTGAATCCTTAGGGGATTTTCATATAGATATCATTGTCTAGTGATCCGTATAAGTATGCAATTATCACATCCATTAGACACATGTTAAGTCCTTTAGAGACTACTAGGCTTATCAAGTATTAAAAAGTAATTGCATCCATACAGAAGAATATGTCTCTTCATAATCAATTCCTGGTCTTTGTGAGAAATCTTGTGCAACAAGCCACGTTATGTATCTCACAATTTTATTTTTCTTGATACGTTTACACACAAAGACCCATTTGCATCCAATTGGTTTAAGATCTTTAGGTGTGTGGACTATAGGTCCAAATACTTATTGTTTTGCAAGAGAGTTTAATTCCGCATGGATTGCGTCTTTCCATTTCGGCCAATCATTTCTATGTCGACATTCTTCGATAGATTTTGGTACAAGATCCTCACTTTCTTTCATTGTATCAAGCGTCATTAAATATGCAAATACATTGTCGACAATAACTTTATCATGGTTCCATTTTTTCTCTACTGACATAATTTATTAAGATCTCAATATTTTCCTTATGGTCAGGTACCTAGACCACTTTTGACTTTTTTTTTTCTTCATTTATAATGCTAGTCACTTGTTTTGGTAATATGGCCTTTTCAAAAGTGCTAATTTCTTTAGAACTGTTAGTTTGCTCATCTTTTAACTTCCTTTTTTTTTGAGGAATTTTATCTTTGGAACCAATTTGTCTACCACACTTTAGATGTGCCTTAGAGTCATTTGCTGCTATATTTTCAACTTGTTTGATAGGGATATCAATTTGAGCTGGAACATTAACAGCTGATATGTGTGACGTATAGGGTGTTTGGTAGGATGGTGTGAACCATTGGTTATAATTATTTTTACGGTTAGAACCAATTTTGTGGGTTAGAAGAAAAATTGAAGTTGTAACTGGTGCTTAGCAATGTTGTTAAAATTGTGGTGTAAACTATATGTGGTTGGAACTAATGTTTGGATGTTTTTATGGTTAGAACCATAAGTCGAAAAATAATGATTTTTTTTTGAATTTTTCTATTTATTATATATCATGAAATAATTAATTAATATTTAAATTATAAATATTTAACATGATTTTTCATCATGATGTTGTCAATTAATTATTATCATTTTTTGCATAGCCATTGATACATGTTGTAGCATATTTTTCCCAAAAAATAATAAATTGTTGAAAAAATTAGGCCAAAATATTTAGCTTTACAAATATTTGTAAATGAAAAACTATTGTTTAAGCTGTTCTAACACACAACCAAAATTCATTACTTGATGGATCATTTCCACCTTTACTATACATAATTAGCTGGTTCCCTTCAAGTCTAATATCTCATTCATCGCCTTCGGCGATCTTCCCACATTTACTAAGCCAAAGTATCCCTATATTCTTGCATCATCTCCCTCCTCACCGTTCATCTACAAATGCATGGTCATCGGGGATTTCATCATATCATCACAACCATTATCATCGAACTCGATGTTCCCTTCTTGTAACACTGACACTGGAACATCATCATTGTCGAAGTCGTGTAGAAGGCTATCATCTTCCCCATGAAACTTGTCATCGTCGTCGTCGTCGTCCTTCTTCTCGGTTGCATATGCCGATAAAATTATGGACCACTGCATAAGCAATTAGAATCAGCGCTTGCTTCTCAATTGTGTAGCTGCTCATTTGCTTTAAAATTTTGAAGCGCGCCTTCCTCACAACGAATGTTCTTTCGATTCAATTCCTTAGCGATAAATGTTTGAAGTTAAAGTGCTCCTTTGGCGAATTAAAACTAGTACCGCATTTTATATATTCTTGCAAATGATAAATGGTTCGTTGGTATGGTGTAAGCATATAGCCCCAAGTTGCATATCCAGAATCTACTAAATAGTATTTCTCTACGAACAATGATGTCACCATAGGTATACCTAGAAAATAATGTATGCATAAATTCACAATTAATAAGCGGGTGACTCACAACAATACCTTCTGGTGGAATTAGAAATGCATGATGTTGTATCACATTTTGCAACACACGTGAATCATGTGTGGAACCCTCCCATCTAGACAGCATGTAGGTAAACTATATATCAAACGAGCATACTGCTAACACGTTAAACAGTAGGGTCCCCTTTCGATTCTGATATTTTGTTTGCTCAGATGATGGTGGAATACATAGAACATATGTACCATCGATTACACCTACACATGACCGAAGAAAACGAGGATAGTACCATTAGTGTAAATTGTTATAGTACATCTGCTTTTAAAAAAGTTTTCATGCTTACATCAAAGTAATTTGAATACTTTTCTTGATTGGGTAGAATAAGCCTTGGCATTTTGTTGTAGTTAGAGGTATAATGAATCGAGATCATAATGAACATATTGCCAATAAAACCTTTGAGAAGCATTGAGATATTGTTTCCCCCGAGTGTTGCTAATGATCCTGTGCTTCTCAGTTCAATGTGGCATAGCACACAATATGCAAAAATATCATAAGTTTCTCATTGATGTTCACTTCGTCTAAAGACCGCAAGGTTGTGTCTTCTTCTAACATCTGACTCAAGGCAGTAAATTGGATGCGTGTCATTCCAACTTTGTTGTACAATGGTCTTTTACGACCGTTAAGTAATTCCGCCACCTCCATTTTCCCTGTTAATATTGATGTGTGCATAAAGTGTTTTTGTGGCCTTTTACCCCGCCTTCATTGCTCAAGATAAGCAACAACGAGCACAAGCAAATCATCATCATTTATACCTTCACCATTATTCCAAGCCGTAGAGATACAAAATCTTGTATCCATCATGGACAACTATTTCTATAAAAAATTGGACAAATGTATTTAACAATATAACTAGAAAGGATGAACAATGTGTTGAAAAATGTAACAACAATAACAAATGTCAATAGTCCAACAAATTACAAATCATCCAGCTTACGAAGTAGCCAAACATGGTCTCAATATATGAAGTAGGAAATGAAAATTAAACAAAGCCGATTAGTACATAGGGAAAACGACTTGAACATATACTCCTTGATTAACAATTTACAATCATCATCATTATCGTTCTCTAAAAACATTGTCTGCAATCCAATGTCGTCTTTTAGTACCATTTGCAGCCTTAGTTTCTTATGGCCCATGTATCCCATTTGTGTAAGAATTTGGATGCACTTGGAGAACTGAGCATTAGGCTTCTTTTTTGAATCCACAATAGCCTATGCCATTATCTTCAACCAATTCTCCTCCTTGTCAGTTTCCTTCATCTTTCTCTTGCCCTTACCAACATTTTTCGAGCTTGAACCAATTCCTTCGGCTCCATTCGAAGAAGTGGAACAGAAGCGATTCAGTTGACTGCTAACATCATTCATCACATCATCAATGTAGTGTTCTTCTTGCACAAGAGTGTCTATTTGGTCATCCTCCTCACTAAAGTTCTCGGATACCAAGGCATGGGATAAAACAGTACCAAATGCTAAAGAACCCAAAGCCATAGAATGAGCAGAAATGGAGTATGATGTTTTCAAAGATAGCTATCCATCTTTACTGATGTACCTAGTCGCTCTTGGATTACTCTATAAAGAAAAAAGTTTAAAAACAGGTGAAATTATAAATAAAATTTCTTGACGTTTGTAAACTAATATCCATTCTAACATAGCATGCTCTAATTACCTTAATTAGTTCAAGACGATCTTCGTTAGAGAAATCGAACTCCCCATTCTTAAGGTTGACCCCTAAGCTAGTCGCACCATCTAAAGTCTTAAAAAAGGCCAATTCTTTTCGCATATTCTCCTTTTTATGTGTAATTTGGGTTGGTGTTATAGGATAATTGAACTGTGTTGTCAAATAGGCTGCCCAACTCTCACACAGTTTCTTATTCAGTTTACATTCTCCAGTTTGTTTAACAAGGTCCTGAAGGAGTCCAATCAATAATTCGTTCCTCTTCGCAATCCAAGCAATGGAGTCTTGCTTGCTCCTAGGCATTTCCTTTTATATGATAACAAATTATTTTAACCACATCAAAC
The DNA here is from genome assembly GCA_025403435.1 of Artocarpus heterophyllus. NCBI lineage: Eukaryota > Viridiplantae > Streptophyta > Magnoliopsida > Rosales > Moraceae > Artocarpus > Artocarpus heterophyllus. The sequence continues at coordinate 26,216,140 of CM046334.1, forward strand.
AAGTTATAACAGTTATAATTTAGGAAAAAAAAATATAAACTTGAAGAAAAAAATTTCACAGGCTTAGCAACATAAGTATGAGCACAACTCGTTTATGCTCGTAAATATCCTCTTGGCACCAGACGCTACCAAGGTCAACGTCATTAGTCATATAGAAATAATTAACATAGGAAATCCACATTATGAGAAAGGAATAAAGGAACACATACCTATGGACCAACTATAAACCAGCAACATAGTGTTGAAGGACACATTTAACAAGCAGTAAACTATTTAACTCAAAATGCCAACATTCATTATAGCCCATTACCGTTACCTATAACATCTGTAAAACCTCTATGTCGTAGCCACGCATACAAAGCAAGACATTTTGCAAAAAAGGGCAGAAGTTGGGTTAAAGTAAGAACATGAGATGTCATCAAACTAAGATAATGAAAATGTATCTGGCAATTGATTTGTAATATTTTGCAAATGAATAATTCTTTGAATTTCTAGTTCACATTGATTGGTGTGAGGATCAAAATAAGATAATGAAGATACATTCTATAAAATATTACTTTTGTCTTTCCAATTACTTCTTTTCTCCCGTTGATACTGGGAAATTGTTTCAGTAAATTGTCAATCGACAAATCTTGCCACAAAAATATCACTAGTCAGGGGTGATATTTGATGATAGTGGGGATTCAAACCTGACATAAATTCCTAGCCTTCACTATGGGCCCATCTTGGTGTATTGCGTGATACAATTGGAACATGTACTGCACAACCTAAAACTTGCATATAGGAAATATTTGGTTCTTGATCAAAAGCAAGTTGTAATGGGAAATATCCTTGATTACCTATTGGTCTGATACAAATAAGTGTTGTAACATGAAATATGGCATGGACTTAGGCAAAAACATACAACTTTATTCTCATCAGTAATAGTCTAGGAATTAACTGAAGACATTTAATAAATGATTATGCTAAACCATTCTGTGTATGTACTTAAGCAACGGGATGCTAAATATTAATTCCAATTGATATACAATAATTATAAAATGTTTGGGATGTGAATTCACCAGTGTTATTAAGACGAATTGTCTTGATTGTATAATCTAGAAATTGGGCTCTTAATCGAATTATTTGAGCAAGCACCCTCGCAAAAGCAACATTACTAGTAGATAACAAACAAACATATGACCAACATATTGAGGCATCTACTAGGACCATAAAATATCTAAATAGTCCACTTATTGGGTGGATCGGTATACATATATCTTCTCAAATTCTCTTCAAAAATATAGGAGATTTAATTGCAACATTCATTGGAGATGGCCTAATAATTAATTTTTCTTGAGATCAAGCTGTACAAAAAAAGTTGGAGAAAAGAACCTTTTAATTCTTTAATGGATGTCCATGTGAATTCTCAATTATTCTTCACATTATTAGTGACCTAGGAGGACCTATATAGTCATGCTAGAGGGAGAACATCCTTCGTTCAAAAGCTTTATACGTCATCACAATATGAGATTCAATTGTGCAAATGAAAATGTAATACAACCCGGATGAGAAAGCTGATAGTTTTTCCAGTATTTGCTTTTGTTCTAAGACTTTAGAACTAATGTAGAGATATTCTATATTATTATTATTTGTAGTCTCAATATGATATCCCTTACGATGCATATCTCTAAAACTTAATAGATTTCTTCTAGATCTACAAGAGAGCATTGTGTTGTGTATAACAAATTTGCTTCCTTTAGGCAACATGATATTGGCTCTTCCAGAAATCTCAATTAAATTTGTAGCATTAGAAATCGTATTAACATTAGCTTCGCATGGGTTTAAATTTGAAAAATACTTTTATCTTTAAGAATCATGTATGTTGTTGCATTGTCTACCAAACACAGATTTTCACCATTGGCTTTGAAATCAAGATTAATAAAATCTATGTTTTTCATGAAGAATAAAATAGAAAAATAATAAGTATTAAATTAAGAATTGCATATCTATTACATTCAAAAAGTTGAAAGTGACGTATGAAGCAACATACTTTAAATTACAAGTCAACATACTTTAAACACGTATGCCAAGTGTTACTTTGACTATAATTATGACCACGACCATAGCCGTGACCACGTCTATGATTGTTAAACGATATAGCATTCACTTTAGGAAGTGCTGCAGTAGCTTTTTCAAAAAATGAAGCATTCACTTTGGGGAATGGTGCTGAATCAATAAAGCGTGATTGATGGTTTTTCATTAAAAATTCATTAGTTTGTTCAACAATAAGCAGACGTGATATTAACTTAGAATACCTTTTAAGCCATACTCTTGATACTGTTGCTGTAGGAGCGCATTCGAGACATGAAAAGTAGAATATGTTTTTTTTCTAACATATCTAATTTAATAATATTTTCTCCACATTATTTTAGTTGAGAAGTAATTTTAAACATTACGGAGTTATACTTGCTTACTATTTTAAAATCATCTAATCGTAGGTGCATTCACTTACAGTAAGCATGTAGGAGTATTACAGTCCTTTAGTGGTCATATCTTTCTTTTAGGCTTTCTCAAAGGACAAATGGATCTTTTACCATAAGATATTTAGCTTTTAAAGCTTCATGGAGATTATGGTGAAGAAATATCATTACTTTTGCATGATCCAGAAAGGATGCTTCATTTCCTTCTTTAATTATATTTCTAAGGTTCATAGCATCAGCATGTATTTCAATGTCATGAGTCCATGCTAATTAGTTTTGCTCAATATATAGAGGGTAATAAACTCAAGTTTTGTGATATTTGACATTACGAAAACTATAAAGAAAAAATGTGGGTTTAGAAAATAGAAAGAAACAAAATTTTTACAAGTGTAAATTTATTAATTATATGACAACAAGATAGCTAACATGAATTTAAAGCTAAAGAAAATAATAAATTGCATAAACCTACTAAGAAACTACATAATATGATGGAAAAATGTCATGTCAGTGGATACTAAATGATCATATGAACCAAGAAATTAACATAAACTTTAAAACAATATTTAAATACCAGGTGGCCTTTGGGAACATGTTAAAGGTTCATGATTTGGATGGTAAAAGTTATGGGAATGTATCTAATAAACTAAGTACATATATTGATGCATAAAACAGAGAATTATTAATTTGAGAAATCTAACTTACCACAAATACCAAAAGTTAGAGACTCAAGCTAGAAAATAATAGTGACTAAAGGCACAAGTAATATAATATAGAGACAAAATATCAAGATTTTTTATCAATAGTCTCTCTTTCTTTCTCTTACTCTTCTCACCTTTCAATCTTATCATACATTTGTTGCCTTATAGCACTGCCTATTTATAGGCATTTCATCTATACAATGAACTCATTAGAGAATCTTAGTTAGTTTCCATGGATCCTCTCAATGTTTAGTAGTATATGCAAAATTTTTTAGTTGATCAATATCTTGACCATTCATGAATTATTAATTATTTACACTTGACCCTTCATAAATTTTTAAATGTTTCATTAGATTTTGTGATGAAATCCATAAACAAGCTATGTTTCTCAAAAACTATAAACTTTTAAGTTTGATAATGTTTTTCTCCCCAACTTTTTGAACTGTAAAATGTGTTCCATTTTATTAACTTCTCATTAAATTTAAGGAATGAAAGTAGTTTCGTTTAGTACAAGATCGCTTCACACCTCACGGTGCATACACCTCTCTCCTATTGAAGTTTTGTTTAAAAACCTCGTCCAAGGACTTGTGTAGAGAAGGATTTCCCATAAACATTGTCCATCCTTGCATGAAATGCACATAGACTTTTGAGAATTCAACTAGAAGCTAAGCAAATAAGCCACATTATGATAATTTATATGGTGTTTGGAATTGTCAGTTCTAACAAAACTTTTGGTTGCTAAAATATAAAGCTCTCACATGCTACAGTATCGAGAAAAAATGAGCTACAATATAAGCTCTCACATGCTATAATATTTTTAACCAAAATTAGTTCAAACCAATGCTCCCAAACACCTTTTTAGATTTTTAGGAGTAAAATTTTTGAATTAAAAGTTTGAGGGTAAGTTGTCTATAACCAAAACATTTGAGGGAAACCATGTCAAATTATTCAATTTTTTTGGTTATTAATACCAATGGATCCTAAACTTTGGGGTTTCTGTCATTTTGCCCCATGAACTTTAAAAACCACCACTTTGCTCCCTGAGCTTTAAAAATCACCACTTTGCCCTATGAACTTTTAAAGCTCCTCACTTAGCCTCCTGAACCTCTAATTTTTTATTCAAATAGATGGAATTAAACCTATGCAATTCGTATATGGGTCACCTATAAGGGCAAAATTGTGATTTTATCACTCTTAAATTTTATTCAAGTTTTATAACTGATTTAATAAATCAATATTATTAATCGATATCTAAATTTGAATAATAAAAAAGATGAGCTACACATTAAAGATGAGAAGAAATGTGCATAAAAACCCTTTCAAAATGAGAGTTCAAATGAAAGAAAAAAAAAAGAAAGAAAAACCTTTAAGCCAGAGTACAAATATGAAACAAAACTTAGGAGTGATAAAATCTCATTTTGCCCCTTAAAGGTAACCCATATGTGGATCATATGGGCTTAATTCTATCTGTTTGAATGAAAAATTAAAAGTTAGAGGGCAAAGTGAGAAGCTGTAAAAGTTCACAGGGTAAAGTGGTAACTTTTAAAATGCAAGAGGCAAAATGAGGAGTTTTAAAAATACAGCAATAAAGTTATGATTTTTAAAATTTAGAAGCAAACTGGAGGATGCCCCAAAGTTTAAAGGCCATTGGCATTAATAATCCCTTTTTTATTATTGTTTTGTCCATTTAACTCTTTTCTCTTAAAATTGTACCACTCTTAATTTACTTCTGAAGAGAAATGTCATAAATCTAGAGTATTAAGGAGTAAAATAAACTAGTTTTAAATTTTTTTGTCGTTCTACAATTGTAATAAATAACTTTTTAAATTTTAAAAGAAACTTTTTCAGGTTAAAACAAGGGTATTGATTAAAAAAATAGTAAATACCATGTAAATGAAAAATAGAAAATACTATATGAAAATACAACTAATTTGGGGCTTCATTAAAGTAAGGGTTAATCTTACAAATAGTCATTGAGGTTTACCTTCACTTCTATTTTAGCCTCCGTATTTAAAAAGTGTCATTTTGGTTCCTAATCTTTTTCTTTATTTTAGTTTTGGTCCCTCCGTCAACTAGGCGTTAAATATTTAACGTAATTTTCTTAAAATGTACTATTTTTGTTCCTAATCTATTGTTTTGTTTCATTTTTTGTCCCTAATCTATTATTTTGTTTCATTTTTGATCCCCACGTTAGTAAGGTATTGTTAAGGATCAAAATTAAAAAAGGGACTAAACTAAAAAAATTTAATATAACAATTTTGGTTTATCTAACTAAAATAAAAAAATTATTATAATGTTTTTTTGAGGAATTTTATAATTTTTTAAGATAAATTTGAATTAATATTAGTATATTATATATACATGTGTATATATAATAACTATGACATTTAGAATTATAATTATCCAGCACAATATATAAATATAAATGTGTGTATATAAATGACAATGCATAGCTTATTATTTAAATTATGTGATTATCAACTGGTATTAAAAATTTAACTTATCTTTTTTAAAATTAAAATTCATCTCACTAACAATATAATAAAATTGTTTTTAAATTACATACATCAAAAACCTTATATTTAGTTTTTCACTTTTAATTTTAAATTTTAGTCCCTAACAACTTGTAATTATAATAGAGGGACTAAAATTGAAACAAAATAATAAATTAATTACTATGATGAGACGCTTTATTATAAATAAATATATATATATATAACTGATAATGCATAGCTTATTATTTAAAATGTGTGATTAACCAATACTTATACACTAGTATTAAAAATTCAACTTATCTTTTTTTAAAAAAAATTAAAATTCAACTTATCAATAATATGATAAAATTGCTTTTAAGTTACATACATCAAAAACCTTATATTTAGTTTTTCACTTTGAATTTTTAAATTTTAGTCCCTAATAGCTCGTATTTATAATAAAGGGACCAAAATTAAAACAAAGTAATAGATCAGATACTAAAGTGAGGCATTTTAAAATTTTATGTTAAATATTTAGTGCATATTTAATGAAGGAAAACTAAAAGAAAGTAATAAATTAAGGACCAAAATAGGACTTTTTAAATAGGGACTAAATCGAGACTGAGAGTAAACTTTGGGGATCATTTGTAAAATTAACCCTTAAAGTAAATTCAGAAATAGTTTATCAAATTTAGTTAAAGTTAATTATAAGATAAACTCAATAAATTTTGAAGTTACTAAATTTGATTATTGGGTGAATGAGAGATTATCGAAATAAATTATGATTTTTGCCAAATTTTATTTAAAATAAATGTGATAAATTTAATTTACTAGTATTTACTATATATATGTTTTGCTCACAAATTTAAATAAAAGTTTAAATTTTTGTGAGAAAAAGATAAACTATAAGTAAAGATTCGAATTGTAAGTGAACATATATCTACCAATTTATTAAAGAATAACCCTTTGGGAAAACCATAATGAGACACCTAAAGGTCTAACTAATTAAACTCTTTTTTTAATGAGGCATTTTTTGGCCCTTAAATGAAAGATGTACGGTCTAAAAATGCACTCCCACATAAACAAAAAAAGACACAACTATATATTTCCTAATTTCTAAAAACAAAAAAATTAAAAGAACCTAAAAAATAAAACAAAAACATAAAAAATCAACGACTCAATCAGCACTGACAACGGAGGAGGTAGAGGGAGAATGGGTAGGGAATATTAGACGTGTATGCCCTTAGGAGTAAAAATGTAATATGTTTTTGGAGACATTTTTATCAATAAAGAATTTATTTATTATTTATATGTTTCAAATCTTGTCGTCTTTACGTTCATATTTGTTGAATGTATGTTAAGCAAATAATAGTTTGAGACTGTTGGTCTAAACCTTTAAGAATTGGGCATATGATGGATAGATTATGCGAAAGACACAATTCTTAAGGTGACGGTCTAAATCATAAGATCTGCAATCGAGGGAATAAAGTTGGGCACTTTATTCATGTAAAGATTGTTATGTTGTCTATATCCCTAACGGCAGATGGTTTGTCTTGGCCATCGGAGGTGGACTTCATGAATAGAAACATTGGCACATTGTCATAGATGACAATGTGTTGGATCGTGACATAAAGTGTAATAGATTTGGATTAATAATTTTGTCTCGGTAAATCGATTCACTTTAGACAATCATTTGTATTGTATCTTAATCCTGAGATGAATGACGGGCCCGTTATCTTGACTTGTGTTTTTTAATGTACCAAAGGATGACATCCATATTTTAATAATGGTATGCATACCAGTACGTTAGAGGCATGACTCTTGATAGCATAAACCTATTATTTATAGATATGGAATTCATAGCTCCTCTTTAGGAGTAGTGATATCCTTTTATATGTGTTATCCTGTAATTGGAAAACTAAAGCGCTCAACCATTTGAATACATAGGTGTAATCGAATGGTATACCATCTTTGGATGACAAGTTTTTCGATAGTGAGATAATGAAACGTAAGATAAAAATAATCAGGAAGGTAAGAAATAACTTATCCTTAAGCCGATTATGGATAAACTTATGGGGATACGATACACTATGATATGTCATGGAGACTTAGCTATTCGGGCTTCTTAATTCTATATAGTTCGAGAGTGCAGCTCCAAGCTTTTAGTGGAGTAGCGTTAGAGCTGATAATTATGAAATGTATATCTAGGATATTGGGTTTCATAATTATTAGAAGTTTGAACTATATAGGTCCATTTGGTCCCCTTTGCTAGCTCACAAAAATCCTATAACGATACGGCGTGCTTTTCCAATAATTGGTGACTTATGTCAGATTTATCAAATTGGCTAAAATTTGGTAAAAAATCAAATAATTTATGTTTCTTTATCAGTTGAATTAATTTTGTTATAAATTAATTCAAGATAAACTTATTGAATTATCGGGATCAGATAATTATGTCAATTTATCGGTTGACTTAATTTCAAATTAATTCAAGATAAACTTATTGAATTATCAGAAATATTTATTTTCCTAGAGATTATCTATATATGACTGTTTTAATCAGATAACTTCTCCATTAGGTTATTTGAATTAAAATTGAGGCTCTATCCCAAGAATCTTGGGTGGGAAATAAAGATTCATAGAGATCTTTTATCGAAGGTTTGGTAGGCCAATCTTTAAGTTTGGCCTGCCGATTGAGGAGGTTTGGTAGGCCGATCTGCTAGTTCGGCCTGCCGACTCGACGATAAAAGGGTCACATATTTTCAAGCAGATTTTATCAGATATTAATTCTGATTTGATTTTGATTCAAATTTTTAAGGCCTTATCTAATAAGGACTAACTCCTAGACCCAACCTCCATAAAATGGGAGTGAGTCTCTTTATTATTAAGATCAGTTGAGAAATCTAGAGTGAGACTTTAAAACTCCCTGGACAGCTATCATTCACAAATCACGAATTATAGCTTTCGATCTTTCTCAATTGGTTGGAAAGAAAGTCACCTAGTCGAAAAGCTGAACGAGATGAGCCCACACTCACTCTAATCGTGGATAGAGAATAGCAAAGAAGGCCAGTTGGTTAAGGTCCTTCTAGAACATTACTTTTCTTCATTGATTATAGGAGATTTTTGGCATAGACAATGTTAGTAAGATCTGATTAATTTATGCATATAGTGTGTCAAACTTGTGTTTTGAAAAATACTCTAAAATAAAAAAATTTAAAATTCTATTGCGTACTCTTTTTCTAACAATTGGTATCAGAGCCATAGTTTTTATGTAAATTTACAAGTTTTTGATCATATTATATGAATAAATTATGTGATCTTGATCTCTCCTATGCTTGAATTTAATTTTTAGAGAGTTGGCACTCTAAGGTTTCTATATAATTTTTATGTTGTTAGGGATTATATGATGAATGTTTTATTAATTAATTATGGTTATTTAAATTATTATTTAATTAATTATTAATTAATTAATTTATGCTTGTTATGGTTCTTTAGAGGTTAGAATATGTATCTAGGTTTTCATGTAATTAGATGGCAGACTATCATCTCTATCTAGGAATTATTATTTAATTTTAAATTTGTAAGAATTTTGTAATTAAATAATTATTCGGAGAAGACGGATCTAGAATACGGATCTAGAAGATGAATGATGGCATTCCCAGATATTTCTTGCGTCTCTAATTTTATGTTTTTTGAATTTTTGAAAATAAAATTGATGAATTGCATCAAAATTGTATTTTCTAGAAAAGGGGTGATCTCTGCTCGGTCGGCATGCCGAACCCTCCAGTTCGGCAGGCCAATGGTCACAGGATCGGCAGGCCAGACCTGAGGTTCGACAGGCCATCTACGAGGCAGAAATCTGGTGGCTCTAGCGGTAGGCCAAACTTTCATGATTGGTAGGCCGACCTAAAAAAATCGACAGGTCGGTGGGTCATGACCAGCAGGCCAATTGCACAGATCGGCATGCCGGCAGAGAGCTGAAATTTTTTTCCAAAAAAGGTGTAGTTTTTGATACAGTTTTAATTTTATTTTTGGGACAATTCTAAGAAACATTAAAATTTGGATATGACTGAAAATATAGAGTATTCGAACTATGCGGGATTAAAGATTTGAAGATAGGCATTACATGAAGAAAGATACAGCTTGAGGATTCAAGGTTGAAGAATTGATAATATGTTTCGATTATTCTCTTGTAATCTTTATTTTCTATTCTCTAGGGTGGAACTATAATATTACGGTTATTTATTATTATTTTGCTTGTAGTTTTACTTGATTGCTTTGCTTGTTTGCATTATAATATGATTTGCCATGTATATTGATAACATGCCATATAGAATAGGGAGTGCCGCTCATGTTAAAATTGTTCATGCATGTTTTTAAATAAAACCTTGATTTTAAAAGATTGAGTGGGAGAAGGTTTTCGAAAAGAGGACCTAAGGCCTCCATCGTTGGTCCATAGGTAGCACATGGTGGTTCCGACCCTTAGGAAGGGACTTCATCATGTACCGGGGTAGATCTCCGAGAGGATAAGGTATTTTAGCATGCTTTATCAATTACGCACCCCTAGGTGGTGATTATAAATCATGGATAAAATATTAAAACGATGGTTATACACTCAAGTTAATTTTATTATTAACTTCCCTTAGGAGCTCTGTTAAGAAAATTAATGTCCAAAGAAATGATTATTAATATATGCTAGATCATACGGGTCCTGGATGGCATATATTAATCAGGAGGGGATCCGTGTTCCTGAATGAATTTGGCAAGTCTCCCCTAGGAGCTTGTTGAATTATGAGTTGGGAATTATCGTTGTAAGGTTATGATATTTTTAAGGTTTTGACACATAAACACATTTGTATGTTTTTACATATTATGTTATCTTACTAAATTATTATGCTATGTTTGGTATATGATTCTTTATTATAGATTAAAAATGTCTAAAAACGCTTTATCATCGATACTTGATAAAAACTAATTAACCGAAGAAAATTATACCAGTTGTTTGGCTTAGTGGTGGGAACTGATGAACAGTGTAAGGCTCTTATATGCTATAGTAATAATAAAAAAAAATTGCTAAGTGTAAAGTTCTCACATGCTACAGTAAAAGTGCTTATAACCAACAGTTCTCACCACCGTTCCAAACACCCTAATAATGATTGGAAACGAAACTTGGACATTGTCTTGTCCTTTGAGAAACTAAAATTTGTGCTGACAACCCTTGTCCTTCTGAGCCTACGGGAAATTCCACCAACGATCAAATCCAAGCATATGATCGTTGGAAAGATGCTAATGATCAGGCTCGCTGCTATGTTATGGCCAGCATGAACAACGTGATGTAGGCTCAACATGAAAATTATGAGACTGCTAAGCAAATCTTACATAATCTAGAAGACATGTTTGGAGGCTAGGCCTTAACTAAGCGGCAAGGAGCGCTTCGAAAACTCTTGAACTGTAAACAAAAACTAGGGACATCTATAAAGAAGTACATGATGTTGGTCATGGGTTACCTCGCTGAGGCACAAACCAATGGAGCCGACATCGATGCTAAAACTTAGATGACTATGGTCTTTGAGACTCTATCAAAGGAATTTATTATGTTTAGAGCTACTTTTAATTTAAGCAATAGGCGGTATATGACATTAACAAAATTAATGAAACAGTTACAGGAGTTCGAACTGCTGATCAAGGAGTCTTCTACGGGTTGAAAGGCCAACTTGTCAGCTGCTTCTAGTTTTAATCCTAACCTTGGAAATGGAAAGAAACAACAGGCTAAGAATGGGAAGTCTTCTGTTCTTGCTAACAACAAGAGCAAGAAGAAGAAGCAAAAGAACCCCAAGAAGCTTAAGTGCTTCTTTTGCGGGAAGGTAGAGCACATCAATAAGAATTACAAGGACTTCCTTTCCCGAGGAGGCAAGTGTAATCTTTTTATATTTAGAAACTTGTTTTGTTGAGGAATCCAGTGACATTTGGGTCATAGATTCTGGTGCAACTAATCATGTTTGTGTTTCTCTATAGGGGTTCAAAGAAATGAGAAGTCTGCTGCATGAAGACTTCACGTTTCGGACGGGCAATGGATCCTTGGTCTTAGCTGAAGCAGTGGTAGACATCCATCTGTACTTTGATAATTATAGGAATTTAATTTTGCGAGATTCTTTTTATGTTCCTAAATTTAAGAGGAATTTAATTTCTATAGCTTATTTATTTAAAGACTCCTATTTGGTTTCTTTTAATAACAAAGTGGTGATTTGTAAAAATAAATCTTTTATCTATTCTGGATGGATGCAAAATAATCTATATTCATCAAACCTAAGATGGACTTACTGCTTAATGCTAAGATGAATGATAATAACTGTAAAAGACTTAAAACTTCTCACTCTAATAAGACTTATCTTTGGTATTTGCGCCTTAGTCATATTAATCTGAATAGGATTCAAAGGTTGTAAGGGATGGATCTTTAAGTCACTTAAAGGTGGAATCTATACCTCAATGTGAATCTTGTTTGGAGGGTAAAATGACTAAAAGATCATTCGGGTCTAAAGGCAATAGGGCCAAAGGGGTTCTAGAACTTATGCATAGTGATATTTGTGGACCGATGAACATCCAGGCACGAGGAGGGTATGAGTACTTCGTCACTTTTATTGATGATTACTCAAGGTATAGGTACACACCACAAAAGCAAAACTTTTGACAAGTTCAATGAGTTTCGTGTTGAAGTAGAAAAGCAATTGCGTAGACCCATAAAGGCACTTCGATCCGATCGAGTTGGAGAATAACTTTTTGATGAGTTTTTAGGACACTTATTAGAGAATAGGATTTTATCTCATTTGACTATGTCGGGCACTCTGCAGCAGAATGGCGTAGTAGAGAGAAGAAATATGACTTTATTGGACAGGGTCAGGTCCATGATGAGTTATTTATCATTGCTTTTATCCTTTTGGGATATGCACTACAAACTACATGTTATCTTTTGAACAACGTGCCTTCAAAATCAGTCCCTAAAACTCCTCACGAGTTGTGGATAGGCAAGAAGACATCCTTAAAAATCAGTCCCTATCTTGATGAGTCCTTTTATATGGAACAACTAGACGGGTTCAAAGTCAAGGGTCAGAAGGGTAAGGTTTGTAAATTACTAAAGTCAATTTATGGATTTAAGCAGGCTTTCTGTTCTTAGAACATAAGATTTGATCAAGTGATCAAGACCTATGGGTTCTCATAAAATATGGATGAACCATATGTGTACAAACACATTAAGGATGTGAAGGTAGTTTTTCTGCTGCTCTATGTAGATGACATTTTGTTAATTGGCAATGACGTTGGGGCATTATCATCTATCAAATTATGGTTGACCAAGCAGTTTGATATGAAGGACTTGGGTGAAGCTAATTTTGTTCTCGGTATCCAGTTTTTTTGGGATAAGAAGAACAAAATGATAGCTTTATCATAAGCCAGCTACATAGATAAGATTCTCAAGACGTTTACGATGCAGGATTCCAAGGAAGGTAGGCAACCATCTAGTTTTCAGCAGTGGGTAGTCTCATGTATGCCATGCTAATTGTGAGTCTATTTTAGGCAAATCCGAGACCGAACCACTGGGTTGCGGTAGAGCATATTTTCAAGTACCTGAGAAGGACTCGAGGATATATGCTTGTGTATTCCGATAAGGACTTAACTCCTCTAGGATACACCGATTTGGATTTCCAATCCTATTTAGATTTGAGGAGATTGACTTCGGGTTTTGTGCTTAGTATAGGTTGTGCTGCCATCAGTTGGCGAAGTGTGAAGCAAGATTGCACTTTAGATTCAACAATGGAGGCCGAGTATGTGGCAGCTAGTGATGCTTTAAAAGAAGTAGTGTGGCTCCTCAAGTTCCTTGGGGATCTAGAGGTAATTCTTGGTATGGATAAGGCGATATCACTGTACTGTGATAACAGTACGGCGGTAGCTAATGCTAAGGAACCAAGATTTCATAAGAAGAGTAAGCATGTTGATCGAAAGTATCATGTCATAAAGGACTTCATCGAGGGTGGGCATGTCACGGTGTGTAAAATCGCATCACAGGCATGTGGATGCTATGGGGATACAAGATTTTGTCATATTTACTCACTTAGTGCAAGTAGGAGATTGTTAGACGTGTATGCCTTAATGAGTAAAAATATAACATGCTTTTGGAGATATTTTTATCAATAAAGAATTTATTTATTATTTATATGTACCAAATCTTGTCCTCTTGACGTTCATATTTGTTGAATGTATGTTAAGCCAATAATAGTCTAAGACTGTCAGTCTAAACCTTTAAGAATTGGGCATATGATGGACAAATTATGCGGAAGACATAGTTCTTAAGGTGACGGTCTAAATCATAAGATCTGTAATCGAGGGAAGAAATTTGGGTGCTTTATTCATGTAAAGATTGTTATGTTGTTTATATCCCTAAAAGGACATGGTTTGTCTTAGCTATCGGACGTGGACTTCGTGAATAGAAACATTGGCACATTGTCATAGGTGACGATGTGTTGGATCGAGACATAAAGTGAATTGATTTGGATTAATAATTCTATCTCGACAAATTGATTCACTTTAGACAATCATTTGTATTGTATCTTAATCTTGAGATGAATGGTCGGCCCATTGTCTTAACTTGTGTCTTTTGATGTAATCCACATTTTAATAGTGGTACGTATATCGGTACATTGGAGGTATGACTTTTGATAACGTAGATCTATTATTCATAGATATGGAATCCATAGCTCCTCTTTAGGAATAGTGATATTCTCTTATATGCGTTATCCTGTAATTGAAAAACTAGAGTGCTCAACCATTTGGATATATAGGTGTAACTAAATGGTATACCGTCTTTGGATGACAAGTTTTTCGATGGTGAGATAATGGAATGTAAGATAAAAATAATCGAGAAAGTAAGACAAAACTTGTCCTTAAGCCGATTATGGATAATCCTATAGGGATACGATACACTATGATATGTCATAAAGACTTAGCTATTCGGGCTTCTTAATTCTATATAGTTCGAGAGTGCAGCTCCAAGCTTTTAGTAGAGTAGCGTTGGAGTTGATAATTATGAAATGTATATATGAGATATTAGGTTTCATAATTATCGGGAGCTTGAACTATATAGGTCCATTTGGTCCCCTTTGCTAGCTCACAAAAATCTTGTAACGATACGGCGTGTTTTTTCAATAATTGGTGACTTATGTTAGATTTATCAGATTGGCTGAAATTTAGTAAAAATTAGATAATTCATGTTTATTTATTAGTTGAATTAATTTTGTGATAAAATTAATTCAAGATAAACTTGTTGAATTATCAAGATCAGATAATTCATGTCTGTTTATCGGTTGGATTAATTTTGAATTAATTCAAGATAAACTTATTGAATTATCAGGAATATTTATTTTTCTAGAGATTATCTATATATGACTATTTTAAGTAGATAACTTCTCCATTGGGTTATTTGAATTAAAACTGAGGCTCTATCCCAAGAATTTTCGATGGGAAATAAAGATTTGCAGGGATCTTTTATTAGAGGTTCGGCAGGCTGATCTTTAAGTTCGGCCTGCCGATTGAGGAGGTTCGATAGGCCGATCTACCAATTCGGCCTACCGACCGGACGATAAAAGGATCACACGTTTTCACAGGGATTTTGTTAGATATTAATTCTGATTTGATTCTAATTCAAATTTTTGAGGCCTTAACTAATAAGGACTGACTCCTGGGCCCAACCTTTATAAAAGGGGAGTGAGTCTCTTTATTATTAAGATCAATTGAGAAATCTAGAGTGATACTCTATCAGTGAGACTCTGAAACTCCCCAGAGAGCTATCATTCACAAATCATGAATTATAACTTTGGGTATTTTTCAATTGGTTGGAAGGAGAGTCACCTGGTGGAAAAGCTGAATGACGTGAGCCCACACTCACTCCGATCGTGGATTGAGAATAGCAAAGAAGGCCAGTTGGTTAAGATCCTTCTAGAACGTTACTTCTCTTCATTGATTACAGGAGCTTTTCGGCATATACAAGGTTAGTAAGATCTGGTTAATTTATGCATATAGTGTGTCAAACTTGTGTTTTGAAAAATACTCTGATATCAAAAAAGTTTAAAATTTAGCTGTGTACTATTTTTCCAACAAGGGCGCCCAATGGCGATAGGTCTACGACGGTTGTGATGGTGCAACGACGAGCTTGCAAACAACCAATTGAAGAAATCGCGACCTTAGTTCATGACTTGACTTTTAGTGATCTCCAATAGTGGACTCACTAATCAGAGGGTTGGGGGGCAACGAGGGTAAATGGCTGAGGGGGTCACAACCTATGGAGGTCCCGAGAAATTCACGACCCACAGAGTCAGATCATGATAGAATTGTGTTAGGATCACCCCCAAGCTTGCAATCCTCAACGAGACGGCAAACTTTGCCTCCGCCCATAGAACCATTGCACAGAATCATGACCCTCGTTATTGTCACAACCTCCCTCTCGCAATTGCGATAGTACTTTGCACCCTACGGTGGTCCCTCGCATGGTGGGGCTAATGATGAAGAGTCGATGAACATGAAGTTGTAAGGCTGCAGCGGCGGTAAAGGAGGAAGAGGGCTTGCTTCATTGGTAATGGCAAATGAAACTATCGTTGACATGTCTGCGAAAAAGAGAGGTTCTGGTTTGGGGTCTCAATAGAAGTTAAAACTCAAGGCCGGAGAAGGAGGAGGGAGATTGGTGGAGGAGAGAGAAGAAAAGTCAACAAAAAAGAGGAAGGTGGGAGGAGAGAGAGGAGGCTGATGGTGGAGAACATGGAGGTGAAGTCGGTCATTTGTCGGAGGAAGATCCCACCATCCAAACGTTTGTCGAAAGTTATGACATTTTTTCTTATTTTTCAATTCTTGGATTTTTTTTATTTCGTTTTTGGTTTTTTTTTGGAATTTGATGATGTTTAGGCGTTTTTTTTTTCAATAAATCTGGTGTTGTTGAGCTTATTTAACTTATGATAAGTCTTTTGTTTTTTGACCATTAGATACTGATCTAACAGCTAAAAAAGGTTTTATTGATAACACCTTTTAATAAGGTTATCATCACATCCACTAACCCTTTTTATTTTTTCATTTTCTTGCTGCTCTTCCTTATCTCTCTCCCATTTTTTCTGTTCTAGCCTTTTCTTTTTCCCCATAAATTCTGGTTTTCCCCTTTTCAAACGTGGACCCTTATTAATATTCCTTTCCAACTAATTGCCTTGTTGAAATAAAATATATTCATAAATGTCTCTATCTAAATTTTTTTAACCTTATAAAATACATTTTTACTATCGCTTCCTTTTTTCTTTTTTTAACTTTTCATCCTTTTTTTCATTTCTCACTTCTTCTTTTTTTTTTTCCTTTTCTTTTCCCATTCTTGTCTTTTTTTCATCCTCAAAATTTTTTTTCTTATTTAATTGCCTTGCTAAAATAATTTCCTTTTCAAAAATGTTCTACAACCCTCTAAAATACATCTTTTTATGTATGTATTCAATAGATAAATCTTTAATATTTATATCAAAGAAGTTGTCATTGGAATGTCTGCACAAGTGTTACCTATATAGAAATGTCAATATGTTTTGTTGTTCACAGGAGAGTCCGTTTTTCATGAATTGAATTCTCTCGGCTACTCTGACGAGACGCTACTTCTTTTTTCTTTTTTTTTTCTTCTTATTTCCTGTTAAAATTTTTTTTTAAAGCATTTGAGAATGTAGTTGAAACTGTAAGTTAGACTTTGAAATGCCATAGCATATGAGAGTTATATGCTATAGTATAGTTTTGTTTTATATTGTAGCATATGAGACTTTTCTACATACATTAAGAGAATTAGTTCAAACCAAATAGTTTGAACTAAAACAATATAAAGCTCTATGCTGTTACAGTGTAAAGCAAAAATAAGCTATAATGTAAAATACTTTATTACTATAGTGTTTTAAACAAATTGGTTCAAACTAAGGTTATCAAACACTCTACAAACTTCATGTTTGAAATACATTTTTTATACATGCCCAATAAATAATCTTAAAAAATATATCAAAGACAATTCGTGTTTTGATGGATCTCCTAAAGGACAAAAATGGTTATTTCTTTCCTTTTTTTCTTTTTCTAATTTACATATTTTTTCTCCTCAATTTTTTAGTTGTTCTCCCTCTAATATCTTTGTCTATTTCACATCTAGTTAATTAATTTTTTTTTTCATTTCTAATCACTTTGGTATGTATATGTGAAAATATTTTTTCTAATTTCTTCCCATCACGTAATTTTTTTTGGTCCAATGGCCTTCATAAGTATTTTTTTCCTAATTATTCCATTGAAATAATTTATTCCCAAGTGTATCTTTGGCTGAAAATTTTTCCTATTACTCTCCAAAATAATTTTTTGATACCTACCATGTAGGTGATTTCTTTCTAATTCGCCCTACTAAAACCTGTGTTCTTTTAAATGGTTCTACTTAATTTTTTTTACTAAATTAAATTTTCAAGAAAAGATAAATAAAAAAAGTAAACTATATATTTTTAGGGAAATTGCAGATTATCTGTATTAGAAAAATATGACATATTCAATACTTAAGCATGGTAACGGATTTTGGTCAGGTAGGCTAATAATTGTAATAGAATTTTAATCAATCAATATTACAAATGTTTTACAATTGTCCTTGTCAGTTTTCATGCAAATATTGATAAAAGCCATATTATCAAAGCTATTAAAGATGTCTTTTTCAACATTAGCACGTAAAGTATCATTTATCAATTGATCCCTCATTCGATTATGTACTTCATTATTTATAATATTTATAGCAGAAAATACCCACTACATAGAAATAATAACAAGTGATAGTAGAAGTCAATAAACTAATGGTTATACAATATTTTTATTAATTCGACAGTTTTTTGAATATCTTTAAAATATCTTAGCATAATTGCTTAACTAATTGTCACCTTAATATTAGTAGAAAAACATCTCCATTCACAATTTTATCTTTGACAAATGAACATGTGAACATAACAAGTGTAGTGTATTTAACTAATGAAATCCTAATTTTCATGAAAAAATGTCACTAAGAGAAACTGAACAAACCTTCGTATCAAAATAGCAATATTACTCAGATCTCTTCAACAATTTAATTATTTACTACTATAATTTAATAAAAAAGAGCTACGGTTTAAATTTTTCTGAAAGGCTTTATAAAGATTGGGACTCTATTAAGCTTTTTAGGTAATTAATTTTTTTTTTACATGTTAAGGTATTAAATTATATATTCAATTTTTAAGAATTTTTGTGTAATTTTGACTAGATTACATGCACTTAGTTGTACAAATATATAGAGGGAGGAAAATTGAAGGAGGCTCAGGCCCCGCCCCTGGCGGTCTTATATTGTCTTCTTCCCTATTTACGCGCGAGGCCCAAGTTTCAACTTGTAAAACAATTTCAACTCTTTTATTTTTATTCATAAGAAAGATATTTAACATTATTGCCTTCTAAACTTGTTGCACATTTGTACTTTCTCTTTGAACTTTTAATTTTGGTAAGTTGCTTCATGGACTTACAATTATGTAGCAAATCGCCCCATATAAATTTTAAGAGTATAAAGGGGTTCTTTATATAAATGTTAGAAGTATTCTTAAATCCGGTATCGTTTCTCATCCGGCACGATGTGTGTGAAGATTTAGAACACCTTTTTGACATTCGTGAAGATATTATTGGGTAAAGGACTGTTAATCTCTGATTGACAGGGCTAGGGATCTAAAGAAGTAGGCAATATTGAATTATAGATCAGGAATAAAAGTATAACTTTACTTGAAGAAAAAACTAAGAAAGCAAATAAAATATATTTTTAATCCCTCGTAAACGACAAAGTACATAAAAGCAAAAGAATCAGTGAATGGAAGCACAATAATATGTAACTTTGTTCGATTAAATTTGTAACCACTATGCTTTTTTTTTGAGTTTTGATCGCAAAAAATGTAATTAAAATGCTAAAATGTAAAAATACAATTTTTTTTAAAGGGAGCAACGTAACAATTATCCAAGTAATCTATTTTGGGAACTGCTTCCTTTTTCGATTGCTAGAATATGTTAGGAATGTTTTTGAATGAGTTGTTCGATTGAAACCAATTAGTTTCACAAATTTGCAATTGGAGTAGTTTTGGTATAAGTTGCACTAAGTGTCAAGTTATATGGAAGCAGAACTAATTTTAGCCACTTCTATGTTAATAATATAGATACTCAAGAAGTAGTAATAGAACTTAATAAAACTGCAAATTTAAATGATATGAAATTAAGTTTTAAGTTCATATAAATGAACACACGAATCATTTCTTATATGAAAGAAATAATAAAATGTTAAAATCAAACATAGAAATAAGGCTTGGTCTCTGTTAAGAATGAACAAACACTGATTTCGTCTTTCATGATTTTGGTGACTACACGGTTGAATTGGAAAAAAATTATTCACTCATAAAAAAAGTACTAACATGGGATTATTTTCCTTCCATTAGCACGAGTCACTGTTGATTACTGTATTGAGTTTGTGATTGATTAAGCAAAAGCGTGGGACATATGCGACTTAGAGCATCACAATCTATAGATGTTTGATTAGGCTTCTTCTCAAAGAGTTTTGGCGTTCAATTTATTAAGATAAACATGGGAAATCATACCATAAAATACATGGAACATGGCAATCAAGTTTGGCAACTTTTATAAAATGAAGAACTACTTGTACCCAAATCTCATAACCTAGTAAATGCTCTCACATCATATAAAAAAGGGATGGAAATAGGAATAGGGACAAAAAATCTTCCACTATCAACTATTATAGAGTATCTACAATGTTGTGTTACAAGCCAAGCTTCATCCATATAATGGACAAAACTTTGAGGAATGATTGAACAAAATAGCTCGTGTGATACACTAGGGACAAGTACCGAACAAGTTTTTTTGACAACAAATTATAGCCTAAGTAGACACAAGATCTTGATACAGACATCCAAAACACAATCCAATCTTACAAATGACACGGGTGTGACAAAAACACCTCTCATTGTAGCAAAATATCCATGCACTGAACTGCTTATGGAATCATCAGTAATATCACATCGCCGGTTGTTTTTTCGTTTCAAAGTCCATGTTCCGTTTTTGAGTGATGGGGTTTTCAATTGATTGTTTTGCTTGGACGATTGATTGGCATTAGAAGGACTTGCCAAAATCATGCTACTAGAAGGAAGTGGTACAACTGGAGTTGTATCTCGTCAAAAGTCTGCTTGTTAACATTGTTCCTTGTCAAAATTAACAGCGGTCTTCCTGTCAATGGTCATAGACCGGTTCCCACATTGAAGATGTCGATTAACCATATCACAAGGTTATGGTAAATAATGAAGCTTGGCAACCCAAGCAAGCTACCGAACCCCATTTCCTTAACCAAATTCAGCTACTCTTTGATCATTCAACGACATAGTTTAACCAATATTCTTGGTGAGCAACGGAACTATATAACACAACTCAAAATCTTTTTGCACCCGTTATTATTCGCCTCATTGTGACACATACCGAAGGTGCTAGCGAGATCATTTAAGGTCCTCTTCAATCCTTTTATTCGGATCATAGCTGTTGGGAACAATGCATCGTTAAACGCTGTTATCACAAACTCTAAAAAAATGAAAATGGATATTAATATAATATATATACAATCTTGAAATGCTTGATTGATAGTAGAGTAAAAAACACCAGACTGCAGAGGAAGGAAGGCAACAAGAACTTTTCTTACAGATTTAAATGCCCTATACAAATAGTATAGTGATTTAAAAGAGTACATAGATATAAAATACAAGTCAATTTGTTCTTAATTTTACTTAGAGATAACAAATAAGAACATATATTGATCGTCCAAGTGTAAAAGGTTGCATTCATTTTGTTTTTCTGTTAAAGTTGTGGAGTTGCTTTTGATTTGCAAATATACTCCTCCAATAATTATCCAACATAAATTGACTCAAAATAACAACTTCTAAATTAAAAAAAAAGAAAAAGACCAAAAAGCTTTTTCTCCTTAATTACTAAAATCTTCCACACAAGCACCATATATTTTGAGGTCGACCATGCAAATTGCCCAAAAATGTTTTTTTTAGGGTCGTACACTTTCATAAAACCAGGCTTTTGGGGTCAAACATGCAAATTGCCCAAAAATGTAAAGAAAGAACAAAGAAAAAACAACAATAAGAAACAAAAGAAGAAAACATCAACCACCTTCACAGCTTGAAGTGCCTCATGTAATGAGATACACTTTCATTCCAATAAAATTATATATTCTGCAAAACAAATTCATAGGAACAAACATTACCAGTTTCAATGCTACTGCTTACGTGAACAACTCATCAAGGAAAGACTAATAGTACTCAGACATAATAGAAGCAATATCAATGAACGAAAATAAAAAATCAGAGAGCAAGATTTCACAGATTGGATATTGTTATCCAACTATATAATCTATTTTCAAATAAATTTCATCAAACAAAACTACTTCTTCTTATCGAAATTAAAAATAAAACTTCTTCAAAATCATTTAAACCCTTAATCTACATACTCAAATTTCAAACCCCACCCCAACCACACCAGTGGTCCTCAATACTCACCACAAAATGTTTCTTTCAACAAATAGATCAATACTTAACACCTTTTAGCCCTATTTTCGACATGCATATTACATTCCGTCCCAAGTTTTAACAAATATGTCTAAATCAATTCAACATCCTCTTATCATACAACTAAGGAAATTCCTTACCTCGATCGATTTATGGGGGACGAGGAAAGAAGAAAGCTCAAACTTGCATAGACTGTCGAACTAATTTGATGATGTCGACCTTCCATGATGAAGGCCAATGACAAAGAGAGGGAAGAAATTAGAGTACCGAATTGGGGAAGAATTATCTTATCCAAAGAAATGTGTTCAACAAAATAAAACAAGAAAATAAAAAAAAAAAAAAGATAACAAAAACAACTTAAACGACATTACGTGTAGTAGTCTATATTTTTTAATTATTAGTTACATTTTTTGGATTTTTTAATGCTCCATTTGCGCCTACATACATTGTTTTCTTTTTAGCTTACTCTTTTTAGATCACAGCAGTTCAATCTCCATCCAATGGCTGACTTACGTATCTGGATGAGAAACGGTACCGAATTTAAGACTAAACTCATAAATGTTAATCTAAATTTACATTCAAAACAAAGTTAATTTAAAATTTCCTACTTTGATAAAAACTAAATTAAAGATATTAATCACGATAAATTTAAATTTAAAGATATAAAATGATTATTTATTTCAATAATTAACTATTTAATTTACATATAAATTTTAGTTAAAAAAAATATAAAATCACAAGCAATAAAAGATGATTGTTATAAACTTATAAAGACAAAGGGCAACTCGCTAAAATTAAATGGGCCACAAGTCCGCGTAACGGTGCCAAGTCTCATATATTGTCCTCAATTTTGGATAAAATCACAAAAGTTGTATGTACGTAAAATCCTTCTGCAAACCATTCACGGCGGAAGCACCTATAGCTCGCATTTCAACAAAATTCCATCCCCAAAGTGCAAAAAGCCATGGGAGCTACTGCAAAGACGCTTCTCACCATGTCTCTCTCCTCCCACCTCTCTCCCTTATCCCGTTTCTCCGCAGCCAAACGCTTCACTCTCCTCAGACCACAAAAACCCACTAGGGTTTTTCTGGGGTTTAGGCCTCTGTGCACTTCCAAGCCAACAACCACAACCGAAACCGTCGATACTGACGAGTCGATTCAGCCCCTGAAGCACTCAATCCTTCTGGAGAGACTGAGGCTGAGGCACCTCAGGGACTCTGCAAAACCCCACGAGACCGAAAGCTCAACAAAAAAAGATTCAGATGAGAATGCTGGTTCGGAGAAGTCAAGTGAAAGAAATGATGGTAAGAAGAAGAAGAAGGTGGTTGTTGAGAGTTTTGAGGAATTGGGTCTTAGTGAGGAAGTGATGGGGGCTGTTAGAGAGATGGGAATTGAAGTACCCACTGAGATTCAGAGCATTGGAATCCCAGCTGTTTTGGAAGGGAAGAGTGTTGTGTTGGGTTCTCACACTGGGTCTGGTAAGACTCTGGCTTACATGCTGCCTCTTGTTCAGGTACCTTTTCTTTTTCTTTTTAAATTGTGTATTACATTTCTTTTAAATTGCCATTTATGTTAATGGGATTTGGGAATGTGGTGTTTTATGTTTGATTTTATATATATATATATATATATATATATATGTTTCTTAATCTTTATTTTAATGCTAGATCATGTTCCATCTAAATGCCATATGGCGACATATTTAATAAATTGTTTTACTGAAACAATGTGTAATGCCATTTTTAATATTATATCTACTTTTTCTTATAATTCCCAAGTTTCGAAAATTGTAAGAGAAGCATTTTTAATTATTAAACAAATTGAAATGACAATATTGTTATTATAAAGTAAAACAATCAACATATCAAGCAACAGCAATCAAATGTCAAAATTTGGCATAAGTTGAACGTGACATTAAGTGGAGCATTGTACTGGATGATAGTTATTCTTGTCCCAAATGCTAAATTTTGGCATTGCATTTGTGATGCTTTTATATAATTTATTCGTTGAGATTCACAATTGTCTTGACTGATCATGTTTGTGTAACTCTCTCTGTATTCGCATCTTCCATTTATTCTTTCCCTTCTAAAACTGTTATCAATCTTTACATTTTCACATGCTTTGCAAGTTTCCAGGATCCAAATATATGATAGATCTTAAATTCTATTGTTTTTGGCTACGTGACATCTAGTATAGATTGGAGAACTGACGTCAATATTACATTTATGTTCTATCTTGCAGTTGATGAGAAAGGATGAGGCAATGTTTGGTATGTTAATGAAGCCGAGGCGTCCCCGAGCTGTCGTGCTATGCCCCACAAGGGAGCTCTCTGAGCAGGTTATTCTGTATATCCTTGTACTTTCTGATCACAATAGACCACGTGGACTCCGCCTTTCCGGTTAACAATATGTGGGCATTTTCAGGTGTTCCGTGTTGCCAAGTCTATCAGCCATCACGCTCGATTCAGGTCTACTATGGTAAGTGGTGGTGGCCGATTAAGACCGCAGGAAGACTCCCTAAATGGCGCAATCGATATGGTGGTTGGAACCCCTGGTAGGGTGCTTCAACACATTCTGGAGGGGAACATTGTTTATGGTGACGTCAAATACATTGTGAGTGTCCGTCTATATTAGCTTTTTATATATTGTGTCAAATGAATACTTAATGACTTTGGTGGATTTCATTCGTATTGTAAATCTCTTGGCAGGTGTTAGATGAGGCAGATACCATGTTTGATCATGGTTTTGGACCCGACATTCGCAAGTTCCTTGGCCCATTGAAAAATCGTGCGTCAAAACCTGATGGTCAAGGATTCCAAACTGTTTTGGTCGCTGCAACTATGACGAAGGTAAATAGACTTATTTTTTCATCTTCTATGGTGGTTGTCTGCAATTTAGAATGAAAAGTCTCTTATGTTATATAGGGTGTGTTTGATTCGGGGTTTGAATTATATTGGTTTAAATTTTTTGAGTTTGAGATGAAAAGTTTGAAAAGTGTAGTTTGAAATTGAAATCCTGGTAGTTTAAACTGACGATTGGATGTATAATCAATTTTGAGCTCAAGCTTAGAAATGAGAGAAGTTGAGTTTGAGTTTAGGGGGAGGTAATTTCAAGTTGGGCCTGTTTTAAGCTCAAGACGTCTTGTCAAGGTTTGAGTTTGGGCCTGATTTATTTGTATCAAACAGCTACTCAGTATAAAAGTTGGGTCCAAATTAGGCAAACTCTCCAAACAAACAGCATTATAGTTCTTCTACGGTGGCTTTATTGATGAGCACCTTTAGGTTTTCATGGACCTTCTATTGCGGTCTGTTATTTTTATTTTACTTTTGCTCAAGCTGTTTTGGATGTAGCTATGAAAACTCTAGAGCCCGTTTGTTTTAATCATTAAGTGGATTCTTTGGACTCAAATCTTTAGATTGGATTTAGATATGTGTTTGGTAGCATCTCAATTCGAATTTTAATTGAATTTTGAGTACAAAATGCGAGTTTTAACCCCCCTACCCTTGAATTCACAAGATTTGAATCCAAATGCTACACTACAGTATTACCTTTTTTTTTTAGATTTTCTCTCTCATGTGCTTGAGAAAAAATACCATAACTTTTTTGTTTGATATCCAATTGAGACGATTTTTCTTTCATTGTGTTCATAATGAAGAGAGGAATAAATCAAGATCTATGTTGCATATTTTTTTAATATCATGAACATTAAGATTATGTTAGATTTATTAGAAAATTAAAAAACTTTTTCTACTATCTATCCAAACACAAATTCCAATTTTAATCCCAATTCAAATTAACACTTTAACTGCACATCTAAACATCAATTCGGATAACAATTCAAATCACACAACTCAAATCAAAATATTCGAATCTGTCTACCAAACAGGCCCCTAGTGTTTTCTCAATGTAATTAACACTCCTCAAACTAATTTGAAAATTGGATGCCATCTGTAAAACATCTTTCTCTTTTCTGGGGTTGTAAAAATGCAACACACAACCCTAAGTTTTCTTGGAAGATAAACAAGCAAGTTCAGTTATTTGGTCTACAATGGAGATTTATTTTGAGACCCCTTTTTTTTTTTTCCAAATTTTATAGGCCTGGAATTTTTTTTAGAACTTTCTTATTTTCTAGATATGTTTCCCTTCACAATAAAGCATAAAGAAGCCAAAGAATGTGGAAATCCTGGATTTTGAATCACTAAAGAATATCTGAGAGGCTTTGGGTGTATTGTTGAAATCATTTCTTTGGTATTCTCCTATACTGAAAATTTTAAATAGGGTAATCAGTTGAAAAGAGACTTAACTGTGATGGAAAGAAGTTAATATCTCATTACGGCTAATTGTAATTTCATGCTTTCTAGCATTTACCTTTTATTGACTACAAATTGATATTCTTCTACACAAGTTTTGTTCTTTAGTAAGTTAGGTGGTTGACCTTTGGGAGGTTTTGCAGGCAGTACAAAATCTAATTGATGAGGAGTTTCAAGGGATTGTACATTTGCGCACATCAACATTGCATAAAAAAGTTGCATCTGCTCGTCATGATTTCATTAAACTTTCAGGCTCTGAAAACAAGCTGGAAGCACTATTACAGGTCTACTGTTGGGCACCATATATGATCTCTTTCTTGTTTATCGCTTAGCAACTATGTATAAAGATAAGAAAGTCATAATATTATTGTGTAGCACTACAATACTGTGTCATTAATCTCATGAAGAGCGTCTTCAGTATATAGCTTGGTGTTGATTATAGATCCTTTTGTATGTGACCAGCATGAACCATGAAGAGCTCTTTAGTTTGACTATTTATGAGGATAGAGGACTAGAAAAAAATTTTGTTAGTTGCTTTGTATTGTATCAGTCTAACAGGGGAATTTTTTTATTATTTTATTTGGTGTAAGGCAGGTTCTTGAGCCTAGTTTGGCAAAAGGAAACAAAGTGATGGTTTTCTGTAACACACTTAATTCCAGTCGAGCCGTGGACCACTTTCTCGGTGAAAATCAGATATCTACGGTCAACTATCATGGTGAGGTGCCAGCAGAACAAAGGTAAGACATACTTCCTCTCCACCAACGGAAGTCCTTCCCTCATTTTCTTTCCACTCCAGATGTCCGTACACTTCCCCTGTTTTTTCTTCAAAGTGCATTAGAAACAAAAATCCACTTCTAGTTCTAATGGACTCGATAAATGTGAAGATTTTGATGTCCCAATTTCAGTACTTAGCCCACCCTCTTATTTGAAATACAGGGTTGAAAACCTCAAAAAGTTTAAGAATGAGGATGGAGATTGCCCCACGCTGGTCTGCACGGACTTGGCTGCAAGAGGCCTGGACTTGGATGTAGATCACGTTATCATGTTTGATTTTCCTTTGAACTCTGTAAGCGTTAGCTTCTTGTCAAGTTAAATTTTTTTTAAGTTCTGCTTCACGGTCACCTTTTTCTTTTAATACTTTTCATTTCTGCTTTGGATGCTTAACCTTTACTTCTATACTTTTAGATTGACTACCTTCACCGTACTGGAAGAACCGCTCGTATGGGAGCAAAAGGTGCAACAAATCTTTTCTTATTCATATTTCCTTGAGCATGCAACAAATGCACTGTCTGTGCCTTCCATCTCAACCCGCCCTCTTTTACCGACCCCGTGAAGTTGGAAGGCACTCTTAATAAATCTTAGTTATCGATGTAGGGGTCAAAAAATTAGATTTAACGTGTCCTGGAAAAGATAAATAAAGTAAGAACAAGGACAAAACTTGCTCTAAATTTCTTGGTGGTTTTTCTTGTTCTTCATTTTCTCGTTTGCTTTCCTTTTTTTGGTAAAATAGTGCCAACTGTTTTTCCATAAATGTTAAGTTAATCTCATTTCCTCCTTTTATAGGGAAGGTGACAAGTTTGCTTGCCAAGAAGGATGTTGTTTTAGCTACCCGAATAGAGGAGGCAATGAGGAAAAATGAAAGTTTGGAATCTCTCTCTGTAGACAGCGTGCGGAGAGACATTGCCAGGGCCCGAATAACCGAGCAAAAGGGGAAAAATGAGAAATTAATTAAAGTTGCAAAGCAGAGAAGCAAAGAAGCTGTAAAATCATCTCAGAATCAAGGAGTGAAATCCAAAAAGGCGCCTGGTCCAGCTAAATCTCCAAAGGCAGGCATTAAGGTGTCGAAATCAGTAAAGCTGTCTGGCGCAAGTAGCTCAAGAGGAGCTTCAAGTGCAAGGAAGCTAGTAGTGAACAAAAGATCCAGTGCAGCAAAATCAACTTCAAAATTAAATGTTGTCGGGTTTAGGGGGCGGAATTCTTGGTCAAATAAGAAAGAACCCGCGATGGCCAGATGATTTTAGGCAAGTTTTGGCTTTAGTTTATGATTAATTGATTATCAAATTTGCAGTTACCAAGTTTGACATCCAATATTGTCTTGTAATATTTATACAAATTTTGCCCTCAATAAATTTTATTGATATTAAAAATTTTTGGTGGATTCTGAATACAAATATTTAAACGAAATATAATATCATTAACCAAGGTCTATATACACATAATAGTACATTCATCAAGTCCTGAAAAGGATATGGCTTAAGAAAATTGCAAAGAACATTGTCAATGTGTTGAAAGAGTATGGTAACTACAAGGACAAATATGTGAGATCAATTTGGAGAAAAACAAAAAAAACAAGAAAAAAAGGCCTGAAACTGGCTTTTTCCCTCATACTCTACTAGTTTACTTCCAGGGAAGTAACAAACGAGGACTTTTGGCAGGTGTGACAACATTCCCTTCCGAGTCGTAGATTATGACGCCAGAAAAATCAGGTAGTTGACACTTTCCACCCATCAGTATATTCTTCTGCCAAACTGAGACTTCTTGTTCGTCGCTGGTCTCCACGACTTGTTCCATGTTTCCGTGTTCAATGTGTATGACTGGATCATCGGTGTCGGGTTCATAGCAAGCTCTCCATTGACGCCATCTTCGTGAGCGTGAGGCGCACATGAACATCGCCATGGCGCACAGGAAAAGGGTCATCCCTGCCATACCAGATTGAAACGTGTTTGCGCTT
Source organism: Artocarpus heterophyllus (assembly GCA_025403435.1). Taxonomy (NCBI): domain Eukaryota; kingdom Viridiplantae; phylum Streptophyta; class Magnoliopsida; order Rosales; family Moraceae; genus Artocarpus; species Artocarpus heterophyllus. The sequence continues at coordinate 26,245,466 of CM046334.1, forward strand.
TGTGGGTTGTGGGAGAACAGAGGAAGCTGGCGAGCCATTGAGATTGAGCCTCGAGGTGATGGGATTGCCTGAAATGTTAAAATTCAGTGTCTATATATATAAAATGATAATGCAAATGGGAGTTGTTGAATCTGAGGATTTGTTACACCTTTATGAGAGTGGTTTTGGTGATCTTTGACTTCCTCTCTCCTTTCCATTTTTTAATGTTGTAATGTTAGTTATGCTGATGATTATCTAGTTCACGGAGCTGGAGCCTCTCTTTTTATTTGTTCTTTTTTTTTTTTAGGCGGTTTTTTAATACATAATTCATGCTCTATGTGTTTCCCTACCAGTATCTCTCTCTTTTTTTATTGGAATCCTACTGACGAGATCCTAATAGAAAGCAAAACGATTCCCCATAGCACTGTTATTTAAAAAATTGAGATGACCAAAACATATAAATGTTTCTGCAGAAGTCGATATCAATATTAAGTAAAGATTGTGTGTAATAGTAGTTAGTTAACAATTAGCAACAATATTAACTGAGATGTTGTGTTCCTCGGCTTTTCACCAAAAAAAAAAAAAAAAGAACTTACATAAGCTAGTATATAAATGGAGAGAAAAAGAAAAAAAAGTAAAAAAAGAGAAGCGTTAGCCAAGAGTCAGAGAAGGTGAGATAGAGAATAGGGAGGGGAGAATGGAGATGAAGGGGAGGTCCGATAGGCCCATCACCCATCACATACTGGGTCTATATCAATTGCCACAAACTCATAGGTAGAACTTACCTCTAAAAACCGGCCAAACTGGCTTGCAGGGGAATGAAGCCCATAGGCTTATAAGCCACCAACTAATCCCATACTTGGTTGACGTAGGATCATAACACATCACCACATTTATGACACCGACATCCACGGCGGCCCACTCTGGGTGGCCACTCTAGGTTGTGATCCCGTATCGACCAAGTGTGGGATTGGTTGATGGCTTATAAACCCATAGGCTCCCTCCCCTACAAGCTAGTTTAGTCGGTTTTTAAGAGTGAGTCCCAGCCACAGGTTTGTGGCAATTGGTATGGGCCTAGTATGAGTTAGATTCCTATCGTGTTATGACATAGATCAACTATGAGAGTGGTTAGTGGCTTATAAACTTATGAGCTCCCTCTCTCTACGAGCTAGTTTTTAAAGGGTGAGTTTTACCTATGAGTTTATGGCAATTGGTATAGGCTCAGTATGAAAGTGGTTGCTATCAAGGTCTGAAAGTGAATCCCACCAATATAATAGCTGAGTGACTTTGAGTTTTGGTACCTTGAAAATGCCATTTGAGACCATTCTACTTAATCCTGAATGACTGAACACATCCACCTAAAAATGACTAAAACTGAGAGGACAAAAAGGACGACACATTCACCAAGAAATTCAGTACACTGAGAGATCTCATGCAGGATTGGACCAGAAAACCATGAATAAGAAACCTTAGAATATGTTAAGCACTTAGCTGGCATATCTTAGAAGGCCAAGTTCAGTCTAACAAATGTTAAACATGTTTTCGCCATTGACGGTGTTAGATAGCTTTGCAAGTGAGATTAAGGCCAATCATGTCTTGTCAATGGATCGTATGCGAAATTGTCCCATGACCAGCAATCTCTAACTTCTTTCCCAGAAATTTAGACAGGGGGTTCTTCATGGCCAAAAGAAGCAAAATCAACAACCAAATATGAACTTTAGAATTGGAGCCAAGCAAAGCCTGCTCCTTCCACAGTTTTGGTAAAGGATTGGCCCCAAATAAGTGAAGATGATGTGGCATGTTGACTACAGAGAAGCAAAGACAGAAAGAAGTAGAGTGCATTTAACTTTTTTCCCATGAATTGCTAGAGAGGTGTCCGTAATGGTATCCTATTTTCTCTCACAGAACATTTAACGCATTTATGTATATACAGACATACATACATAGTACATACACATACATAATATGTGTATATGTTGAAGTACGTGACTTCCTTCATCCTATCGTCACATCTTATGAAAACCAAGGTCAGCTTCAGCACCTTCGAGCAACTCAACATCTAAATGAATTATATGGACAAGTGAGAACAAGGAAGTAGACAGGCATAACAATATTCTAATACAAGTAAACGCTCAAGACCAAAAACCTCAAACTTGACAACTATAAGAATCCGGTTCATACAGAAAAGTATAGGTAATTATCTTAATTAGTCTTTGAATTCCCATGTGATAAATTTTAGTGACTAACATAGATCCCCACTGAATGTAACTAATCCTAGTAAGAAACGACGGCCAACAAGACACAAAACCGTACAAAATGGGGGTCGGGCTAACTCAGCATAAAATAACCAAGAAAAGTCATCAAAAGCAAGAAGGAACTAAATGTGCCGGTGAAACAAATCTAATTAATTGTGGAAAGACATTGGTCTAAAATGTCGTGACAAATTGTACCGTATTGGACTGTAAATACTCTCCTATGCAATACAATTTATCACATTGTGTCAAACGGTACAAAAAGTATGCAAGAAAGACTAACATAGAGCCCCGCTGAATGTAACTAATTCCAGTAAGAAATGACGGCCAACAACACACAAAACCGTACAAAATGGGGGCCGGGCTAATTCAGCATAACATAACCAAGAAAAGTCATCAAAAGCAAGAAGGAACTAAACATGCCAGTGAAACAAATCTAATTTATTGCGGAAAGACATTGGTCTAAAATGTCGTGACAAATTGTACTGTATTGGACTGTAAATACTCTCTTATGCAATACAATTTATCACATTGTGTCAAATGGTACAAAAAGTATGCAATTAATCTTTAATTTCCCGCCTGAGAAATTTCAGTAACTAAAATAGAACCCAAACAAAGGTACAAATCCCAGTATGTCAGCAACTAACTCAACAAGCAACAAAACTGGCAAGTCACGAAGCCCTCTAGAGTAGGCTCCCAACCGAATGAGCAAGGAAAAGTAGTTGCTGATGGAAATCCGACAAGGTTCAAGGCTCCGGCATAAACATACCAAAAAGTTGAACATGACGAGATCCTCATGAAGCTGTCTGAAGAGAGTGGATGACCTCCTCTGCTTTTTGCTTCAGAGCTTCTGGTGACTCAAGGAGATGGAATGCTTCTGTTTGGTCTACTTCAACCGTTATTGCGGCAACTTCTGCATGATTACTCTCAAGATGCAACACAATGGAAGATGGATCTTCACGAAGAATCTAGAATTTTACACAAATATAGAAACTCAACAAAAATAACAAATCGGCCCTAAAAATGGGTGAAAGAATTCCAGAACTAGTTAATAGATAGCCAATGCAATCCAACTAGGATGAGTTGACAGTCCAGTCTACCATACCTTTGTTATCATTGAAGTAACCAAAATAGTTTGTATACCGTGGTCGTTAGTGTTTGAAGCGTGTTCCTTTAGTGGACTCAAGAATTTCTGAATGTCGGGGCCTAAGCCATGATTAACCATGGCATCCACCTCCTCGAACACCTATTAAAAATCAATATCATCAGTCAATACAGGATATAAAACCAACCCAAGTCTAACAAGAGAGACAAGAAGACATTTACATCCAAGGAGAAGTGAGCACTTTGGCAAAAATTGAACTCAACCATGCACAAGGGAACTAACCAAGTATTTGATTTCATTCGGAATCACGCTACCGTCCTCTATTTTTTGAAGCACTTCATCAAGAGGACTAACCAATAAGCCAATTGAAACATCTGATGCATCCTCTGGAGCATTGGACTCATGTTGTCCATTCTCCACTGTTGGCTTCAACTTCACAGGTTTGAGAATGAACTCCACCAGACGAAGAAGCTGCAGAGTCCTTTAATGTCAATCCCAGTTTAAACATCAAAATAAGCCATAAGATTCTTTGAGACAGCATGAAGAGGTTAGGGAAAAAAAAAAAAAACTACTAAACTAAACTAGACCTCCTTGGCAAGCTCTTTTGTGGTGCACAGAACAATAGCTCGGGGACCCTTGGGCTTTTCGGTGGACAATTTCGCATCCCGTCTTAAGCGCTGCAAGAAGACAACATTTCAGAAGTACTTAGTAATGTTTTCTTACTTGACGAATATTGCAATGCGTTCAATTTAACCGATCCATATAATTAAGCTTTAGTTTGATAAAGAAGAGAAGAAAATAATGTGCAAAACCTGATATAACAAATATATACACCAAATAATGCCCATTCATTCATGCCAACGAGTAGGCCTCAATGGGAACTTTGAGGAATGTATTAATAAAGACAATTCTTACTGCACCAACAAATACGACAACTTTTGATTCACATATGTTTTCAAGGTAAGATCGCAGTTATTATTTTATTATTTTTTTCCTTCTTTAAGTTTAGTGGCTACTTAGCAATTAACACCACTCAAATAGAAACAGAAATGACAAACCAAAAAGCATAACTAATAGACATAAGACTTAAATAAAAAGCATAACATATTTCATGAATTCATAAGTGGGAATCAATTAAAACACAAACACACAATAAAGAGAGACGCAAATTTTGGATTACCTGAATGAAAGGCAACAAGTAGGTCAAGGCCCCAAGAGTGGAGGAACCAACAGAGTCATGATGAGAAGTGAGAATCAAACTCTTCCCTTTCAAGATTGAAGGAATCCCAGCACAGTGAATCTCAGCAGGAAACAGAATGCCCAGCTCCTTCACAGCGTCAGTCAGCCTCTGGCCCAGACCCAGATGCCTAAAACTCACCAACTTCGCCCCATTTTTATCCTTCAAAGAAGTAGTGGATTTTTGCTGGAGAATCATGGCGTTTTTGGGGTTGGGTTCGTTGTTGATGTTGAGACAAGTGGTGGTTTCAATGGTGATATGGGCGGTCGCGGCGGAAGAAAGAGACCTGCTAACGCCGAGAAGAGAAGAAGCGTCCGCGTTTGGTGATGGTGATTGGCGGAGAAGGTTCAGAAGAGCTCTTGCTGCTACTGCTGTTCCTCTCATGGCTTGATTTGATTTTTCCCTTGGTCGCCGCTTGGCCGCTTCCTTCCTCTTTTCACTGCTCAAGTTTTTGATCGTGGCTTTCTTCTGTGCAAGTTTTGGGCATAAGAATACAAGTGGGAATGGGCTTTTCAGCAGGGTTTAGGGGACAATGACGAAATAAACCTTGACGGGCCAATAAATAGAAAAGAGGATTTTTTCTTAGGGAGCATAAACATTATTTTTGAAACTTATATTTAATAAATACCATCATAATTAAGACATGTAACATGAGTAGTAGTGCGGTAGAATTCTTTAATTTTAACATTAATAAACATATTTTTTAAAGAAAAGTAAAAAAAAATAAAACTTATTACACTGTATAAGAGTGAAAATTTAGCAATATTTTTTGAAATATTTTAAAAAGAATAAAAGTATATAATGATTATTACAACAATTATTTTATGATTTTAACTTTTGTATTTATAAAATATTTCAAATTTTTTGTTATATTTTAACGTGTCTAGTAAAATTATGTTCTATGTCCTCTCCAAAAAAAAAAAAAATAGATCACGTTCTATGTAAGATTTGAAAATTTAGACATACAATATAATCTTACAAGTCAGGTTGAAATACAACAACTAAAAAACAATAGATTGTTATCATTTTGATACGGTATATTTTCACAAAACTTAAATTAGTATTTTATTGTTTAGAAATTATTAAAAATTATATTATTATTATTTTCAACGACATCATGTTAGTACTATGAACTTATTTTTTTATATATAAAATATGCATTTTGCTTTTTATTGATTTTATGTCAATTTTTCAGTAAAAAAATATTTTGTCTCACTCTAAACAAGACTGCTAATTTGTTTATATATAAGTTTTTAAAATAGTTAATTTTTTCTTAAAAATATAGAAGCAAATAAAAATTACACAAAATTAGTAAAAAGGCAAATGGACATTTGTGTCCCAAAAAATAAGTTCACGGCATCAAAATCCATATTAAAAAATAATAAGATTTCTTCATGATATTTTTCAAATAACAAAAAACAAAGTATGAAAATGATAGTTTTTGCTGTATCATAGTTTTTGGTGTGTGATTCAAAGTGCAAACAAAATAAAGATTTTTTTTTTATTTACGGAAATAATAACATAGATTTCACAATGGAAAAGAAGAGAGAAAGATAAGAGAGATAACTTAATTTCCACTTCTAACGGAAAATTTTCATTTCTTTCCTGGCATAAAATGGTTGATGATTTCGCAGAGGATATGATGTATTGGTTTTAGAATTTCTGGGCTTTTACCCCTATATAAAATCGCCAAGTAATTGAAAAAGAAGAATAATAGCTAAATCGGTGTTATCGATTTTTCCAATCTCTTTCATAATGGTTAACTAAACCAACATCAACTTTAAAGTTTCTCATAAAGTTCATAAAAAAGTACAAGGAAAACCAAATCTGAGTATTTGAGCACGGTCTCCATGGAATTGAAAACTCATATCACTTGTAGAGTTCACGTTTCAAAACACCAACATAAGGCAAATTCCTGTATAATTCGGCAAAATCCATCCCATATCCCACAACAAAGTAATCTGGACACTGCATGAGAGATTAAAGACAAAGAAAACAAAATCGAAATGTCATTATGTAATAGTGGTCATATATGTGACGCCAAAAAAAGTGTTTCAGCAAAAGAGTAGATGCATTGAAACCACAATGATAAATGACTCCTAAATGTTTGTGTTAATTCATATAGCCAAACGTAGACCTTGCTTGCTTGCATATTTTTTGTGTGTGTGTGTTTGTTGGGGGGGTGGGGTTTGTCAAAATATTACATTTCTTCCATCCTTTTTGGACTTTTGTTTTCTAAAATAACAACATTTATTGAGAAATTCCATCCATTTTGGACTTTTGTTTTCTAAAATAACAACATTTATTGAGAAATTAAATACACATTTTGTGAATTGAAAATTGCTTGTTAAGTCCTTATCATGATGAAATTAAGTAGGGGTCTTAGAAACTTGCAAACAATCGATTCACCAACCCAATCCAAATCTACAAAATGTAGAATAATCACTAAAGTGCAAATTAGGACGGTTGGAATTTTATTTTTTAAAAAAAAGGATTAAGTACAGATCAATTGCATATATAGTTAAAAGAATCAAAGCCATGACACATCTCTTATCTGGAATTGTAATTGTGAGACTGATTTATGACTTATGAATTCAAGTGATAATAAATTCATGATTGAATTAATTTGGAGTTTCATACACTTTTTTTAATAGAACTTTATAGTTTGATTTCGCAAGCATATGAAATTACAATTATTAAATATACTTTTTAAAAAAATCAATTTTTAGGACTTATTGTTTGATAAACTTTTGATTATTAGAATGTAAAACTGTCCCATACTATAATAACTAAAAAAAATAAGTAAATTTCAGTTCTAATCATATTATCTAAACATCCTTTTAAAGCTGGTAAGAAAAAAGAATTTTTTTTAAATACCATTTTCGTCCTCGAAAAAAGGGTAACCAAACTAAGAGCATGTAAGCTCACAGCCAAAAATTTAATTTGAATATACCATGGCAGTTAGAATTTTGTAAGAGAAATCAGTATATCAAAATGGATTTGAACCAAAACTGTTTTTTTTTTATTCAAATTTATGTTCCAAAAAATAAATAAATAAACAAATAAATAAATTGGATTCTTTCTCTAATGGGACACTAATTGAGAATGCAAAAATTAAGGGGTGATTTTGATGAATGACTTTTGGGAAAATTTTTTTTTATAAATGACTCTTTTTTTTGGACAGTTTTTGACATCAAAAAAAAAATTTTTTAGACATCAAAATAATTCTATTTTTTTTTTTCATTCTGTTAAAGTACTTTATTCTACTACAATTATTATTTTTTTAAAAAAAAAAATTGAAACAATCTACAAACATGTTTTTTTGGTTAAAAAAATAGATGACTTTTACCCAATTTTTTTTTTTTTCTATCCCTTTCATCAAAATCTTCCAAAATGAAGAGATCCAACCTCAAATCCAGCATAGAATTTGCCCTGGCCAACAAGATCAAAGTGAACTTTTCTCCTCGCTGGTTTATCAAGAAAAGTGCAAACCGATACAGACGACGCTCCTTTGGATTCCAAGTGAGCTATGAGGCACGCCACTGTGCTTCCCGTATCCACAATGTCCTCAACCTGAACACCCAAATGTCCAAAACACCCCTCCAATTATCAATCTAGTCCAAAACACCCATTACCTTGCCAATTTTCTCGAGAAACAAACAAACAATTTACCAGGATTATGTGCTTTCCCTTGACATCGAGCTTCAAGTCGGAGGAGATTCTCGGCCGGCCGGATGACTCGGTGCCGGAGCCGTACGATTCGGCGCGGATGAAGTCAACGGAGACGGGGAGGGGGATGAGGCGAACGAGGTCGGCGAGGAAGAGGAATGCGCCGGTGGCGACGCCGACGACGGCGACGGGGGGAGGCGGAGAGATGGCCGAGAGGTCGGCAGAGATTTGGGAGGCGAGGGAGGAGACGCGAAAGGCTATCTGGTCTTGGGTCCAGAGGACTTTCTCTATGTGGGAATCCATGGGAATTGGGCAGGGGATCTCTGTTGCCCTGCGTCTGCTGATTCTTGGCTTTCGGTTGTCTCTCTGTGCGTGTGGAGTTTTTGTTTTGGGCGCGAGACCTATATAAGATTGGATGGAAAATAAATAAATAAATAAATAAGAAAATGCTGGAAATGGTTTAATAAATATAATGAGGTTAAGGTGCTTTTTGTCCGTTTAGACCCAGTTGATTCGAGTATTTGAATAGAGTATTTGAATGAAGATTTAAATTTTTGTGAGAAAAAATACTGTAGCAAAATGATTCGAACCGTGATTCAAACTATGAAACAAACGCACCCTTAGTAAATTGAACAGTTGGTCTCCGAATTTTTTAAAAGATTATTAGCTGATATTGGTACTTTTTTTAATCTTTTTGAAATAAATGATGGTCACTTGATCAAACAAAGAGAGAAAATTGACGGACATCAAGTAAGTCAGTCCTTTGAGTTCGGGGTCAGTTGAGTTAAAAAAAAACAAAGACCATCGAGTAACTTTTTAAATAGTTCGAAGACCAATCGAACAATTTACTCTTTATTTATTTATTCATTATTATTATTATTTTGCAATGAGGGGAAGGGTCAAATAAAAAAATGAATAAAACATTTGGAACAAGCCAAAGTTTAAGAAAATTGAGTAAATAGTATATTTAGCAGAAAATATATATTTACAAACGGTTAAAACTTTCAAAAATATGCTCACTCAATAGAAACCCTCTCTCCTACTCTCTGTCTTCCCTTTCTTTGTCTCGACTTGAAGGATCTAAAATGACGCGTAGCAGACTCGGCCTTAAGTTTCCCATTGTGCATATGATAGCGACACCCTCTGCCGCCACCATGTGGAATGACCCGATGGTGATTCCGTTCCTCCAATCAGCCTCTAGATACAAGGGCACATAAACGGAGATTGACAAACTTTTTTTTCTCTTCCATAAAGTGTTGTGAGATTTTTTTTTTTTGGATTAAGGACTAAATTTGTACAACTTTTAAATAGGGATTATTTCTATAACGAGAAAATATTTTAGGATTTTTTATGGGACAAAGTCAATAATTCCATCCAAAATTTAATAGAGAGAACATTCATAAGACACTTCTTGAGTTTAAGGACAATTTATAAGACAAAATTAACTACAAAACCAATTCTAGATAGACAAAAGAATTCAATGAAGAGTTTAAATTATAAGGATTGTTTGACATTATTGTGTTATATTGTTGTTGTTGCTTTATTGTGCTGTGGAATAGAAGTTGGTAGACGTATGATAAATTTTTTTTAAGGCTATTGCAAATACAAGAAGTTGAATGGTAAGAGTTGGAAAGCTATGTATAAATTATCTTAGAGATGTATAATGAAGAAAATAGATGAATTTTATTAAGCATATTTATGGATAAAGTTTTAATTTTTATTTTAATTTTAAGGTTAACATTTGTAATATTTGTATATTAAAATATTAGAAAATTATAAAATTTATTTTAAAAAAAGAGCATAACAACAATGATTAATTACATCATAAATAAATTTTAAAAGATCCAAAATTATTACAAATATGTGAAAGAAATTAACAGTCTAATTTGTTGTAGGTAAATTATATGTAATTACAGAAGCTAAAAGTAGCCCCCAAAAAATATCAAATGGTCCAATAATAAGTAAAGTTTCTTTCTTTCTTTTTTTCGGTCATTGGCACTGAGGCCCTTGAATTTTTAGGGGCTCTTTACATATATACCACAAAAATAAAGCTTGAATTAATTTATGTTACTAAAAAAATTCCAGAAAACGTCATGTCACACATCATACTATATTTAATAATACTCGATAGACTACTATAGACTGCGAATTTCATGACGGTTTAAAATCATAAAAAACCGTCATGAAAACTTCAATCGTGGTACAAAATCGAGTTTTCACGATGATTTTTTACCATCCTACCGTAGAATAGGCACGAAAACGCGGGCATAAAATCGGCTCGTTCGCGATGGTTTCTCTAAAAACCGTTGTGAAAGAATAGAGTTTCCACGACGGTTTTTTAAAAAACCATCGTGGAAACTCAACATTCCATGATGGTCACTTCCACGACGGTTTTTTAGAAAACCATCATGGAAATTTGGTATTGCTCAAAAAAAATTGACAAAATTTATGATTTCCTACGGGATGGTCAGTCCCATATGTTATCCATTACAACAAGGTCTTGATTACATACAAAAATTGATGTATATTGAAATTTCAAGACATTTACAAGATCATTTATATTTAAGTAATTGTTTATCTACTATCTCTATTTATATAAAAATGGAATACCTATTTACAAATTGTACCCACTCTAATCTAACTTCATTTATATCCGTATTTATATAAAAATATTTTCTTCCTAGGGCTTGTATACAACTTGTAATTATATCTCACGTGAAACGTAGAATAAAAAAACCACATTCTACGTTTCTTTGTTGTCTTGGACACTTACGTCTAGAATATAGTGTTCTGTTCGGTCGGTTTGTGACAATGCTTCCAATTTGAAGCTTCTAATTGTTAAGCGCCCTAATAATGTGTCACGATTAAATGAATTAATAGACAATACAATTATGTAAAACTCAAAACAATTAATTTTACAAGAGAACATTAATACTTACAATCTCGTGATAGATACGAAATCATCACATGGTATGTGTCCAAGGGGATTAAACCAATATATTTGGTCCTTCCATGGTGAAATAAGTACCAACATCTAATGTTCTCTAACATTGTATGGCACGAAAAATAATTTCCCCTTCGGTGCTTGAGCTAATAAGTGGAGGAGTGATATGACGCGCTTTCTACAATCATTCCATAGGTCTCTTGTAACACTTGAAATAATCGCCAGAGATATGAAGCCGAACTTGTGCGACGTGCCTTAAAGTTCACAATATTCTATCAAAAAACTACAATAAAAAACAATACAGTCAATTATTTAAAAGTACCTTACAACTCTACCTATATTTTAAAATTTACTAATTAAGGATAGCGTTATTACCTAAGGTAAGCCAAGATAAAAGTTCACCTCGATTTGATCAAATTTGATGAAGTAGTAAATGTCTTCATACCCCACATAGATAGGTAATTCATTACAGGTGACATTTACCGATATCGGGCACTAAATCGTCAACCCATCACGCATGAAAAAATGTGTGTATAAAGCCAACTGCATAAATTCTTAAGGTACTGAAGTGAAGTTAAATGCAGGCAGTGGCTCATTTGCAACGAGTTGTTCTTATTCTTGTTCTACCTGAGGTTGCGATTGTCATGATTTTGTAGAGCTTTTCTTTTTTTGGCATTTCTATCCGCTTTAATCTTGTGGAATGTGGCTAGGCGCTCGACTCATCTTCATCATTGCAATGACTTCAACTAACCTCTTCGGCCATGGGATGAAGCTTCTGGCGGCTTCACCCACAGTTGTTGCTTCAAGTGTTGGAACATGTAATTCAGCTATTGTAACTTTGATGGTAGTGATTCTAACGCGCACGTTTTCTTCCCCTACTGGTCTTCCATGGACTGTATTAAAAGGAACACTCTCCATCCACGCCTTCCCAAGTGCAACAAGTGCACAGCCACCATTAATTCTATCCTCAATAAAGAGCTTGCATTCTTGATCTTGTTCAGGCTCTTGACGATGAGGTGACAATTGGACTTCTGGAGCTTGTGGGACTTCTGCTACATTATCGGGAGGGTTACAACTAGCCTTGAAGCTGTTGTGTTGTGAGATGCTATCATCTATCGACCTCGCAGGTCCTTGGGAAATGAGCTCTGTCACTAGACCTGCAGTTCTGCAATCTCCATCTACATCTTTGACATTTGGGAATTCAATTTCGAACCTAATTAGAGGTTGAAGTATTGAGACTACTTTACATACTTCTATTGATCACAAACACGTCCTGAATGTTTCGGTTTTCATAGTGCCTTCGTCAATATGTCATCATTACCGATGGATTAGAAGTTTCCTTAACTTTGTTGCATCATGTATTCATCCTGTAAAACAACAATAAAACCGTGTTATTCTTAAGATCCTTCAACAGGTATTAAATTACAAATTAATGGTTTGTGTTCAATAAACTTACAATCAAGTTCCTAATTGCTACTACTCTTGGATTTTTAAACTGTCTATCGAAAGCTTGACGTGATTTTACCCATAACTCCTCATGTGTTGGTAGCATGCCTGTCTTAGCTAACTATATTACGCTATGTTAGTAACATATTAATGATAGAATAATTGATATATGTAATACGAGTAAGATATTAATGTACCAATGATTGCTCAAGTTCTCTATATCTGACTTGGTCAACCATAGAGCAGTATTCATTTTCTGCTCTTATTTTTCTTGCATTTGATGATAGCAGTTAGAATTCGGTAGAACGTCGATAACTCACAAAAGCTTCCCAATCGTCATCGTTTATGGAGGGGTAGTAAGTACTACCATAGGAGGCCACTTATATACATTTTCATCATCCTCTAGAATGGAAAGGTATGGTTGTATGAAGGTAATATAGAGGTTGGATCTAAACCCTTTTGCTAATTCACCACAAACCTTCAAAGCCTTTTTCCTATACCAATCCTCGACTGTGAAAGCTTCGTAAATCTCTCTCCAAATCACATCCTTTACTTGTTCCAAATGCTTAGACCTCCAATCTTTTATCCATATAGGAATGTGTTATCGACTAAGGACTCCGATTCAACTGCTTAATTTCATGGCCTAGTGCACCTTTTGGTTGGCCTTTCGAATCAAATGTCACTCTATTCTTAGACCTTTTTTTTTCATCTGATGAACTTTTTTCATCAATGTAGCTCTTCGCTCAAAGTCTACTTTCGGATTGAATTTGGTTCGCCTTCGTGGCTTACTGTATTGTTTTCCCTTGCTATATTGAGGTGAAGATGGAGTACACTCTTCGCACTCCTCCTCATATTGGTCACTATCGATCTCGCGAGACATTGTACTTGTTCAAAGTAAGTAAAAACTAATACACACATACTAATATTAAATTACAATCTTACAGTAAAAAATTGACATATTATAAATTACCATATTGAAAATCACATATTATAAATTCACATCTTATAAATTAACATATTGTAAATTGACATTTTATGAATTGACATGTTACACATATTCACATAACACTTTAAACAATTTCACATATTCATAATTTTACAATTAAATAATATCACAATTTTAAATCTTCATATATTCACAATTTCAATTACACATATTCACAATTTTACAATTTCAATTATATAATTTCACATATTCACATAATTATACAATTACACATATTCACAATTTCACAATTTCAATTACACATATTCATAATTTTACAATTTTAATTACACAATTTCACATATTCATATAATTACACAATTACACATATTTACATAACACTTTAAACAATTTCACATATTCATAATTTCACAAGTAAATAATATCACAATTTTACGTCTTCACATATTTACAATTTCACAATTGCAATTACACATATTCACAATTTTACAATTTCAATTGCACAATTTCATATATTCACATATTTACACAATTACACATATTCACATAACACTTTAAACAATTTCACATATTCATAATTTCATAAGTAAATAATATCACAATTTTACATCTTCACATATTCACAATTTCACAATTTCATTTACACATATTCAAAATTTTACAATTTCAATTACATAATTTCACATATTCACATAATTACACAATTACACATATTCACATTACACTTTAAACAATTTCATATATCCATAGACATTGGAGGCAGGTTGGGGGCTCGAGGCGGGAGGGTCGGGTGGGAGCGGACTGGGGTTGGGTGGGGTGGGCCAGGGGGAGGGGTGGGGGCAGGGGCGGGGGGAGGGGCGGGGGGAGGGGCAGGGTGGGCTTGGGTGGGGTAAGGTCGGGGGGTATGGCGGAGGGGGGGCGGGTGGGGCCGGAGGGGGGTAGGGGGATGGGGAAAGGGCAGAGGGGAGGAGGAAATGGTGGAGGGCGGGAGGGGGAAGAGGGGAGAGAGAGGGAGGACTTATTGACAGGGGCAACGATGGTGGAGGCGACGGTCTTGCAAAGGCAGAGGTGACGGTCTTGCGACGGCAGGCGAGAGAGCTTGAGAAAGAGAGAGTTTGGGTTTCAAATTGCCTAGGGCGCACACGATTTTCACAAAATATAGAGCCCTAAATGAACATTACATGATGGTTTATAACAACCATCGGTAATGTTTTACCTTACATGATGGTTTTTTAAGAAACCATCATGTAAGTTTAACCTTACACGACGGTTTCCTTAGAAACGGCCATGTAAAGTAAACATTACACGACGGTTTCTTTAGATTTGTTTGTTTACCAAAGTTTCACTATAGTTTCTACAGAAACCGTTGTGAAATATCCTTTTTTACGATAGTTTCTCAAGAAAACCATCGTAAAAAAGGGTTTACCACTTACATATCTTTTCTCTTCTACCCAGGATGGCTAGCCCATGTGTTAGCATCCAATGGCCCAAAATGTTCACTTTTTCCTATTTTCATCACAAATATAACTATAAATAGATATTTGAAACCCTTAAAAAAAAGTGAAAAACTAAACAAAGAAATATATATATTAAATAAATTAACTTTTTTTCTCTCTTTTTTTATTGGTTCTTCAATACATATACATTCCACATCTTCACGAAGCAAGTACGAAACATTATCTTCAAAATCATCTATCTCTTTAACCGGTGGCAATTCCATTGTGAATGAAGGGATGTTCGTGCAATCCTCGACAACTTCTTCACCGTTGATAACTACTATTGGCTTTATCGAGACGACTAGAGACAATTACATGTCTTGGAGATCTGTAGTATAAAAAACTTGGATTGCTTGTGATGCCATAATAAAGGGATCATTCTTGTATCCCAATCTTCTAAAGTCAACCACTGTGACGCCATCATTATCGGTCTTAACATATTTGTTGTCAGCCTACTTGCACTTAAAAAGTGCTATGCGCAATCCCCTATAATCAAGTTCCCAAGTATCTTCAAAGAAACCAAAGTAGTTTATGGTCCCATATGTCGGCTTCTTGTCATTGGCGGAGGCAATATGCATAGCCTCGGCACTGAGAGTCACGCCGCTATTTTTGATAGGATGCTTCTCATCTCTTTTGCGAGTGTAGAAAGTGTAACCATTTATAGAATATGACGCATACCTTGTAACTATCGACAACGGTCCTCTAGCTAGGTTCTTCAAGTCTTGTGACATGCCTCCATCTTGTGATATAGAGGACTTGCCATAGATGTGTTCTCTAATCGACAACCAAAAGGTCCGGTTGTGTTCATCTTGCAACCACTTCTCATTTCTTGCTCTTTTTGGGTTTGCTTTTTTTTTTTTTAATCCATTCATGTGCATCTCAATGAAAGGCTCTACTTCATTAGCATTATGCAAGACATACAGACAAGCTTGCTTCCACTCCTCTCAATTTACTAAGGAAGGATTGCTAGCAGATAGTCCCCTAGCCTCAATGCTTATAGTCTTTGGCACCCTAATTGCTTCAACATTAGACAAGTACTTGGAGCAAAATTCAACCGATTCCTCTGCTATATAACTTTCTACAATACATACATCCGACCTATTTTGGTTCTTCATATAGCCCTTCAAAACCTTCATATATTTTTCAAATCGGTCCACATAACTTAACTTCATGTACTAAGTGAATTGTTAGATGAATCATAATGTCAAAAAATGCCGATGGAAAATACTTCTCAAGCATGCATAAGGTTTGCACCAACTTCGATTGTAGTGAATTGAGCATAAGTGGATCAATTACCGTGGAGCATATTGAATGAAGAACGAGCACAACTTGGTAATTGCAAATCTCACATCCTTTGTTAGAATTCCCCACAAAGCAAGTGGTAGTAATTGCTGCATCAATACATGACAATTGTGTGTTTTTATGCCAATAAGTTTCAAATCCTTCACCGACACCAACTTTTTAAAGTTCAAAGAATACTCGTCTTGCATTTTCAACGAAGCAAGCCATTCACAAAGCTTTCTCTTTTCCGCTCTTAATAACGTGTGCTTCACTGGATGTAAGTAATTGCGGTTCCCTCTTTTCTTGGGAAACAAGATAGGCCTAATCTCCATTTTCATGAGATCTAACCGAGCTTTTTCACCGTCCTTAATCTTGCGCGGAATGTCAAGTAACATGCCGACTGTGGATTCACAAACATTTTTCTCAATATGCATAACGTCCAAGCAAAAACGAGCTAAAAGTGTCTTCCAGTATAGAAGATCAAAAAAGATTGATCTTTTTTTCCATGGTCTATCAATTAGCGGCTCGTCCTTACCTCACTTTCTCTTCCTGAATACCACTATTATATCTTTTACCATTTCAAATATTTGTTCACCTGTCAAAGGACGAAGAGGGTCTCTTTCTTTGCCATTGCCATCAAAGGCTTTCTTTTGTTTGTGGTAACGATAATCTCTTGGCAACCATCTTCTATGACCAAGAAAAATGGTTTTCTTACCATTCTTCAACCGTTTGTGAGACGTTTCTGTCATATAAATAGGACAACCAATAGAACTCTTCACTAAATAACCAAATAAATTGCCATATGTAGGGAAGTCGTTAATTGTCCATAGCAACATTGCATGGAGTGTGAATGTCTCTTCTTGGTAAACATCTCTAACTTCGACTCTATTTTTCCACAAGTTTTTTTAGGTCATCGATTAACAGTGTTAAGTATACATCAATGTCATTGTCTGGTTGGTGAGGACCCGAAATCAATAAAGACAACATTAAAAACTTTCACTTCATTGCACATCTTTGAAGGGAGATTGTAGTTAACAAGTATTATGAGCCAAGTACTATGCCTACTACTCATGTTACCATGTGGGTTTATTCCATCCGTTGACAAACCAAAATGTATATTTCTTGGATCTGCACTAAAGTCAAGATGATCGGTTTCAAAAGTCTTCCATTATGGTGAATCCGTAGGGTGTCTAAGCATACCATCATCGACCCATTTGTCATGATGCCATGTCAAATTCTTAGCATGTTTTGAGTTTTCGAATAAACGCCTTAAACGTGATACATGTGAAATGTACCATAACACTTTCTTTGGCACTCCATTCTTACCGTCTTTTGGATCCTTTCAGTTTCTTCCACCTTGCTTGTTGACAAATCGAACAATAATTCTCATCCTCATACTCATTCCTAGAAAGAACACAAGCATTTTCACAAGCATGAATTTTGTCATACTCCATTCTCAAATTGCTCAAAGTCTTCTTAGCCTCATGCATACTAGTTGGTAATTTATTACCCTTTGGTAGAAGCCTTCTTAAAAATTTCAAAAGCTTTGTGAAACTAGAATTTGACCACCCACCCGACGCTTTCAAATTCCATAATCCATCTAAAGTGGACAATTTGGTGAAATTGGTACACCCCTCATACAAGGGTGTCTCAGCATCATTTATCATTATCTTAAATAAATTCAGACGGTGCACAAAGTGTTCTTCTAATTTGTTGACTATGTCAACCATATTGTCGTGATCATTCATATTATTTGCCACAATAGCTTCCTTTTCTTTACTCACTAAAGTTGGATTGAAATTAGACTCGCCATGAAAATGCCACGTTTGATAAGTACTTATAATATCATTTCGAAATAAATGTCCTCTAACAATTGGAATGGCATGCAATCTATGATTTCCACATTGAACACAAGGACACCAAATCTTATCATCATTGGCATGACTTTTGGCAAAATTCAAGAACTCTTCCACACCATTTACATATTCTCTAGACAATCGAAAATCCCACATCTATTTCCTATCCATTCGCAAGTCCTAAATCGAAATAATAAATAGCAAATATTCAATTAAAATTAAATTAACAAATTATATACATACGTACCCACCATGTATATTCTAATAATAAAACAAAAACATTGACCAATCATAAAACGAATTACACAACCCATTATAAAACAAATAAATCATACCTATGATCCACAATACAATAATCACAGATTAAACAACAAAATCAATAACAATTTATCAATTTCAAATTAATTAAACAACAAAATTAACAACAATATATCAATTTCTAATAAAAACTTACAATTTGAAATGAGATTATGGAGTGTGGAGGCGAAGAGGGACAGCAGCAGCTGTTTCGGATGGGTCTGTCTTCATATTTAAGAGGTGAGTTTCTAATATTTGTCTAATTGTCGAGGCGGGAAAAGGGTTTTTAAGTGAGCTACCATGACGGATTTGAAAAAAACCATCGTGGTATGGCCTCCTTCTACCACGACGGTTTTTTTAAAAATCGTAGTGGTATGTTTAGCTTACCATGATGGTTCTTTAAAGAACCGTCGTGGTAGACGCCATCCATACGATGATGGTTTTTATCTTTGTAGGCATAACTCATGGCGTTTTTTTCCCTAATCATGACAGTTTTTGAGAAATGGTCATTAAATGAAAGTCGTATAATCTCAAACTTGTTGTAGTGATATACCCTCAAGGTGTCTAGCTATGATACTGACCGGTAACCACCATTATACTAGCATCCGATCAAGACACCATCTAATATTCAACTGTGGTACCGGTATTCGATCACAATTTTCAGTGGCGAAAACACCAAAATACTTGAAAAAATACAAAAAATAAAAATTACTCAAAGTTCTAAAAAATCACAATCTACATAATCAAGGAAAAATCTTTCAAAAAGAATCAAGGGAAAAAAAAAGAAAAAGAAAAAAAAGTATGTGGTGGAGCTCCAATACCAATATCTTCCACGATTACTGATCGGTTGATGGTCATTTGTAACCTTAGAGATACCAATTGGAAGTTTTTGCTACATTTTCACATCAAAACACTTAGGGCCCGTTTGTTTCGATACTCGAATCACGGTTCGAATCATTTTGCTACAGTATTTTCTCTCAGAAAAAATTAAATCTTTATTCAAATACTTAAACCAAACTGGCCATTAAAAACCCACAAAATGCACGAAAAACATAGTACAAACACACAAATCACAAAAAAGAAAATCCAAAGAAAACACATATTTGATCTCAAAATCCAAAAAAAAAAGAGAGGGAAATCACACAAAAATACTACACAATCACATGACCACCAAAAAAATGAAAGAAAAAAATTTGCTAGAGGCTGGAGATCCAAATGGAGTCCTCAACTCCAGTCAGATCTGAATAGCATAGTATGGATGTCGCAGACTCAACCCAACAATCCGACTTCTCATTCTCGACGCTGCATGGTTGCATGGGGGATAGCCAAAATGGTGTTGTTGAATAGCGACAATGAGCTATCGACGGAGATTTGCTAGAGACACGGGTTCGTGAGGAATCTGGTAGAGAAACAAAGAGATTGCATTCCAGCGACGAACTTCTTTGTTGTTGGACAGATCTCCTCGTGTCTGGATCTCCTCCTAGAGAGATCTCTTGGCATGCAACCACCATGGCGGCAACTGCTATAGATCTCTACTCAACAAATGCGAGGGAGCAAAAGAGAGAATAAGATTGATTCTGTTTCGCCGGTGACGAGTAAGGCGCAATGAAACTCCAGTGGGAGGGGTGACAACATTAGTAGGAAGAGGTCCCTACATTGACGGTGTGGAGAAGACAGTGATTGAGAGAGAAGCTAAGATATTAGAGGGAAAGTGAAACCCTAGCTTATTATAGGTATTTTATTTTATTTACTTTTAATTTTTTTTGCCACATGGCAAAAATTGTAAAAGTCTTTTGGATTGTATCATATATCGATCCACTTAGGTTTTTACATGACATTGTTACTAAATAACTCAATTTTTAGTACAAGAAAAATAAATACTTATATAAGGTACCTCTCGCAGTTCGTATAACAATATTGTACTATAATACTTTATAATAATACAACATTTATGTGTGTTTGGTATAACTATTATGTTGTATAATTTTATACTATTGGTATTTTATTACAACAACTCTTTTATTAACTAATACAATCTAATTTGAGTGTATTATATTGTATTAGTTTATTTTTTCAATTTCTCCTTGTTTTCTCTTGTGTAAACTCAAAATCGACCTCCAAGAATTTGTTGGTGATGAATCTTGATATTATTGAGTCTGAGATTTCCAACAATGTATCTTCAATGAATTCGAGTCTAATTTTTAAAGACGGCCTTTTTGGTAATAATTTTCAAATTTTGATCTCTCTTTTTTTTTTATTTTCTTTTTGTTTTAATGAATTTAGTTACAAAAATTAGGTTTTCATTGACATTCTCTATTTCTGACATATTTAACTCTTCATTGCTCACAAAGTTTTTAGTCTATTTTACTCATCTTTCTTGAGAAGCAAATAATCCGAGCACTACACCTTTTAAATTAATTTTCTCACTCAACATTGTACATACAAGGCTTATTTTCTAGAAGCTATATGAGAAAAGTCATCGATGAAGCAGTTGGCGATGAAGGCCACGTGTAAGTTTGCTCTATCGACTAAATGAGTGAAGAAATCTCACAGATTTAGACATGGACTTATGGTTCTAAGAAGATCAAGAAGTACTAAAAAATTAGGGAGCTCTTTATACACAAGCTACCATTCTAGAGGCTACTAAGGAAAATTGCAAGGGACTTCAAAACAGATCTTTCGGCCTAAGCTAGGAAGACTTTGTTGGTCCGAAAGAATTGATTTTTCACAAACATACATAGATTACAAGATAATGGATCTTTAAATTTGTTATCAAATCATAGTATCCATCTCATGTTGCTATATCATATTTATGTCTATAAAATTGTATATAGTTGGCATTATTTTTAAAATGCAAATTTTGTGGGCATGATTGTTAAAAAATTATGAAAAAAGAAGCTCTCAAGATAAAATTTCTGTCACAATAGATATAAATTTTGTGGCATAAATTAGTAAAGAGGAGGAATGTTAATTAAAGTAAATAATCATGCCATAGTCCAAGTAATCTAAAAATGGTCTATTGCCAATTAGAAAATTTGTAAAAAGATCTCTGTGTTAGTAGCTCATCAGTTGATGAATACAGTGTAAAAAGACACACATTGGTAAAAGAGTACACAATACAGTAAAATGGTACTGTTAAAGTACAAGAGTAGATGTAAGAAATATTACGATAGGAAATAGTCAATATAGAAAAAAATAAGTCAGTATAATTTTAGACTATTAAAGATAATATCTATACCAAATTCTACACTGACAATATAGGAAAAATCAGTGTAATGTAATTTCATACTGTGTGAAAAGGTTGTGGGACCCACTTACTTTAACATAAAAGGTTGAAATTTTGCCACCCATTCTAGGAAGGCACACAATAGCCATGGGTGGAGGAGACCAAAAAAAAAAAAAAATCACTTTTGCCCCTAAAGTTGTAAAAAGTTGAAAAAAAAAAACCCAAAAGGAAACTTTTTAAATAAAAAGGTGGCCAAAAAATTGAAAAAAAAAACTTTCTTTTTCTCTTGGCTGAGTTAAAGCTCTCAACCCATTTTCTCTAAAATTTTCTTTCAAATTTCTTTAAGGAATTTATCTCCAAAAGTTCGAGAACAAAATCAAGTTTTAATCTAAGGTAAAATCCAAACTTTTCTTCTTTTATTGAGCTTTTCTTTTTGGTCTTTGGAAGGGGTTTTCATGAGAAATTTTTCATGATTTATGATAAGAGAGAGTGCTAAGAATAAGTGTTGGGGGAGGACTACAAAAATCACAAAGGAAAGCTTTGGGTAAATTCTAAACTAAACCAAAAAAATTATGGTTTTTTTTTTTTTGGTGTTTCTACTATGTAAAGACCTCATATGGACTATGACAAGGTTAAAGGGTGTTATGATATGTTTATGTAATTTGCTTCATACTACGTGGTGTGCAATGTTGTGAGGAACTAGGGTTTTTAAACTAGTTTGAAATTCCACACAAAAAAGTAATTTTAGGTTTTTTAACAAAATCTAGGGTGGTCATTGAGTTTCTTTTGGAACATGCTGATTCTGCCTAATATAGTGGAAGTAGCAACTTTGATAAACAAAAGTTCGAAAAATTTGTTGAGGGTAAAATTGTAACGTTTTATTTAAGGGGTAGATTTGAAAAATGCCTAAAACACCCTTGTGCAATCCGAATTTCAGGAAAGTTAAAATAAAAAAGTTGTAGAATTCATTGAAATGTTAAAAGTTATGGTTGGCTCACAAAAATTCTACTTAGTTCATGAGTAATGAATTTTTGAAAATTTAAACCATAAAATTTTTAATTAAAAAAAGAAAGAAAAAAAGTTTTTAATTGAAGGTATTGGATTTTGAAACCTTGGAAAATTCATACCCTATTTGAAAAAAAATAATTTGAATCCATTGATATAATATAGTTGACTTTGAAATCGAGGGCAAAATCATCAAATTTTTGCAAAAAGGAGTAAAAATTGCAAAGTTCGGTCAGAATGGGTTCTTATCGCAAAACGAGCATCAGCATCTTGAACTCCTTGTCATTGTTTTAAAAATAACAAAATGTAAGTTTTACATGACAAAGTCGGCTCGAAAAGTTTTAAAAACCCGCTAAGGGTAAAAATGTCCTTTTCACAGGCCGAACGGACCCCAAAATGCTCAAAATAAAGCAAGGCTTATGGTGGACAATTTCACCCTAACTCCAAGGGTGATGGGAAGGCATTTGTAGATAGGCAAATAAATTTCATTATGCCTAAGTTTTTAGTTAGCGTATATGTTTAGCGATCGACTAGAGGGTCAATACTAAGTAAGATTGCTAATAACAAAAAATTGTCCGATCAGGACACAAAGGTGATTCCTGAAGGGGAAGAGGAAAAAATTGATTAAGTATTGTACAATTAATAAGTAAATACCAATTCTCATCTACAGTGTGGATAATAATAGTATTCTCTTAAAGAAAAAGTTTATCATACTAAAAATAAAAGATTACTTTGATAGTATCCTCAGTATAAGTCAGTTAAGCATAATGCATGGTATGACACCATAATATAAAGAATGGGTAAACGATACACCAAAGAATATAAGAAAGTGTTATATGAACCTCTCGATGCAAGGAGAGTTCAAAGTTAAGTTACGGTCTCGGTGTAACGACGAACTTTATATGCATTTGGTACAAACTGTTCGGCTCTAGTTAAGTTCAGTACAAGTCATGATAGAATTTCATAAATGAGCATAATTTGATCATGCAAGTTAGTTTAAAAGTCATCTTGCAGGTTATGTTTGGACTTACTGAGCGATAGCTCACTTAGTTGTTCATGATGTACGAAATCTAGCCAAAAGACTAGAATAGTATCAATATGGAGTTGGCAATGGTGAACGGACAAGTGTTAGGATATGAATGGCGCTACAGTAAAGCTTCCGCTATACATATTTATATAAATATTTTTGGCAATGACGAATATGTAATATTGCAAAAAAAATATATAATAGACAAGTTATATTATGAAATGTTATTAAGTAAATATAATGTAATCTTCTTGTAAATGACTATAGAAAAATGGATTGTACTATTTTAAACATAGATTATATTTACAGTTTTCATTCACACAAAAAAATTGTGCATTTTTTTAATGCTTTGAACAAAAAATTTGAAACGAGTAAAGAAATACTTAGTTGAGATTTAAAAAGGTGGGTCGTGACAAGATAAGCCATGTATCATAGTTTAATTAATTGTGCAAATTTCTGCCAATGTAAATCAATTTATTAGGATTAGATAACCAAGATAAAATTTGAACTAAAAATTTATTCAAATTATCATATCCATTAAGATAAACATTTTTTCATACTAATCACTATTATTTATTTTATCTAATAACATAAATAATTACTCCATAGTATTTATCTTTACAGTTAAAATGAATATTTTTTATTGAAATCAATACTTTAACATAAAATACATGTAATACAAATATATAAAATATTACATTAAAACCTGATTTAAAGTGTCCTAAATACTATCAGTTAGCAACAACTCAATACAAAAAATCTGTACTTAGTGATTTTTTCACACTTCTAGGAGATTGAAAATCAACCAAGGGAATTCTATTAAGTTATCCCAAAGATTTTTGATGATGCTAGTTAGGTGACCATATAAGCATATCTAATATTATTTCAATAATTATTATTTATATAATTATGCTCATAATGAAACTAAGATAATTATCATCTTCGGTTTATGCCACTATAAAATCTTTTATACTTTGACCATATAAAATCTTGTATAGAAATTATAAGTAAGCTTTGACAATTATAACTATTGACGGTTAAAATCTACCAATCTCCATAAATTTAAAGGGTGTTTGGCATAGGGCAGTTCAAATCATTATCTCAGTTATAAACAATGTAAAGGTCTCACATGTTATAGTAAAAAGAAAAAAAAGTTGCTACAGTGTAAAGCTCCACATGCTACAATAAAAACAATTTTAACCAATGGTTTCTACCATCATGCCAAACACCCTTTTAGAGTGTTTAGGAGAGTGTTTGATCCATTTTTAGTTTAAAATACTATAGTTGCTAAGAACTTTACATTATAGCTGCTAAAAGCTTTTTGTTGTAGATGGTTCGAACCAGTGTGCCAAATGAAAGGACAAATGTAAGTAAATGAAAGCAAATTACTATGATTTAAGAACAACAAATGCTAGACATAAAGACGGAAAAGATAGAAATAACTAGGGAAAGTACATCAAGATTTATAGTGGATCGACCTAAATCAACCTATTTCCATTTAATGATCACACACACAATGTCTCGCTTAAAGAACTCTCAGTATAATGAACTCTCGAATGAATTTAGCATAGTAATGACATTCCTCCTCCTCTCAAGCCTTGCCTCCCTCTATTGATAATTCTCTGAGTATGTGAAACCATCTCCTACAGATACCGTCTCTCCTACATCTTTCATTTCTGAAGATGCAACTCCTTCCTTCCATGTAGTGATAACTTTCCCATGTCCTTCCTACTTAGATACCCGACCTTCCTTATCTTGTAACTTCCCTTTTGATATTTGTTGACATGCGAGATTGTAGTTACTCAAGAGGTTATCTTGAAAGATTCGTACGTTGTGAAATGATAACTAAGTGATAGAAGCTCAATTTGATGTCTTTCTATCATATTTCTCTATGTTTGGTTTGTTAGTTTTTCATATTTTCTTGTGTTTTATTTATGTTTTTGTATTTTGTAGGTGTTTTAAGGCAAAAGGATGAAAAGAGGATGAAAATGAGGAGTTGGAAGCAAAAAAAATTAGATTCTTTCGTGTTTGACCAACACCGATGATAAGATTATGAAAATGCACACTTCTTAAAGCTAAAACCAATCATTTTGCATTAACATCTCTTTTTAAATCACTTAATTATAGCATTTTTGTGCTAATTAGTATTTTAGTGTGTTTGTGTGAAAATATATTTAAAAATATGCTTTTAGTGTGTTTTTATGTTTAATAGTATTTTTAGTAATTTTTAGAATCATCTCTGTGTGTTTTATAATTAATAAGTTTTAAAATAATCAAAATTGTAAAAAAATAATGTTGTGTTGTTTTATTTTAAGTCCTAAAATGTTTAAAAATAACTTTTATATCTGTAAATATATTTTATAATATTTTTAGTAATTTCTAAAAATATTTGTTCGATTCAAAAATGTTTCTCTTTAAACGGCAAAAAGGTTGTCGTATCCATAGGGAAATGAAAATTTGTAACTCAGGAGATTAATAAATATAAACAGTCAAAGAGGCAAGTAGTTTTTGAAAGCAAAGTTTAAAAGTAAAAGAAATATTTTTGTGATTTTTTTTATTCAAAATTTAAAATATAAAATTAAAGTGGTAAAATTTTGAGAATCCTTTGTATGTTTTGCAACTAGTATGAAATTTTACCTTTAACTAATAATTATCTAAAGCATTTGATTTATTATATCTTTTCTCGTTAATTGCAAGCACTTTTACGATTTTTACAAGTCAACCTAGAGCAACAATATAGCAAGCCATAATGCAGTAAGGGTCTTCCTATAAAAATAACAAAATAATCATCTCTCACAAATGATTAAATGCACAAATTATGAAAATTATAACAGCTGTCACTACAATTATAATCAACATAATTTTAAGATAGAAAAGATAATAATAAATCAAAATTAATATATTTTTATGGAATAAATTATTGCGTTAATTCCTAGCAGCACCCCGTCTTATTAATTGGTTTAAGAATACACTATGTCATCCTCTGTCTACAATAAATCAAGAATTACCAAGCATTTACTATGCTAGTTCATGTTTATAATGCAGCAGAAACTCAACTTAATAAACGAGCATGACTTCAGTATTATTAATATTAATTATGCAACACAATTAAATTACATAAAGAAAGCATGACTGAATTTATGCAAAAATTAGGTAGCATAACAACATTAACAATAGTTATTGAAAACAAAAAGATATAATTTATTCCACAAAAATATAAGCGTTACAAAGCAGATATAGGATTAAAATTCATACCAAAGTACTATGCATACAAGATCATTTCTCTGCCTCACCAAACTCTCTACACTAAATTACACATTATTTTATTATTTTTATCTAAGAGGATACTGTTAAGTAGGAGGCTCAGCAAAGGAAAAGAAAGAGGGAGAAAGAAAGAAATGGCCCGAAGGCCTTTTAAGGGATGATCAACCAAGGGGGAAGCCCCTGGTATTTATAATGCTTGAAAAACACTATTGAACAATTTTTAAATTTTTTTTATTATTTAAATATTGTATGTGGATCAAAATGATCCTGTCCCCTCCCCTCTTATTCACGAGAATCTTGTGAATTGATTAAAAAAATTTCTTTTCTTTCAGGCTGATCTGTGCTCGTTAATGTGCATTTTGGACTTTGAGATCTGGTGTGACGCGGTGCTAATAGTATCTAAAGGACATAATCTGGACCGTTGAACACACGATCTAGCGGTCGAAGAACGCATACAAAATTGGGCCCAATGGGACCCGTATAACCGGCTCAAGAGCTTGGATGAGTCTGAGTATTGAAATCTAACGGTTTCGAGAAGGCTTTATGTGAGCACGGCCACGTGAGATCTGACACAGCTCTTTATTGAGCCTGCCAGTGGGACCTGCTGACACGCGTCAACGCTGACATAGGGGCTGATGCTGCGACACTTGGACGACTCTGATTCATTTTGAGGCTCATTTGACAGCCTACATCTCGCCACGCGTCCCTTTTGATTTAAATTCAAATCTTCTTTGTCTTTTTGATGCATTTGATATCCAATTTTGCTTGGTTTTGCACCGTTTTGCTCCGTTTTTTCTCTAGATTTTAAATCTAAAATTCATAAACACACTAAAATTAATTATTTTGCAAACATAATATTTACAAGAAATATTAACAATATTTATTTTACATTAAAACAAACAAAATTAATTAAAAATAGATAAAAACTTCTAAAATTAACAAACCTAAACAGATATGCTATTTAAGACTCGAGATTATTTTTAGAAATTACTATAAACATATTAAAACATGTTTGCAGACTCAAAACTTATTTACAAATATTTTAAGACTCAAATTAAAATCACAAAACATAAATTTTATGGTTTTGAACTATTTACAAACTAATCACACATTTAACCTACTGAAATGACTTTAAAAATTACTAAAAATATTATTAAACATAAAAACACACTAAAAACATATTCTTAAACACATTTACACACTAAGACACAAAAATAGCTATTAACACACAAATACTATTAATTAGAGAATTTAATGAGAAATAAAAGAAGAAATAAATAATTTTAGCCTTAGAAAATATACACTTTTGCAGTCTCATCACACCCCCAACCAGTTTATTGCTAGTCTCTAGCAATTAAAGTGATAAAATTTTGAAATGATTCATTGAATATTCATTGAATGAAAACCATTTAACTATAATTTGACTTATCTAATTAGATAAACTAACAAAACTAAAATTTTATTTGAACAATTTATATGCTATTTAATAAAATGTATATAAGCCAAACTTAGAGCAAAAAGAGATAATGGATAATTGTGAAGTTTCATCCAAAACTAAGAATAAAATTGTTTTAATATTTTGCTTCAAATCACTTCTATAAGTAGCAACATTTCAAATTTATTGACGAGAACAATTAAAAAGCAGAAACATAAAATAGAATTATTTACAAACTTTACAATTGTGGATAGTGTAATGTCTGGCTTCCTTAAGCTTTCTCCATAACTTATTTAACGAGTCTTGGGTTAGTAACTCCTAGAACAGTTGGTCTCAGGTACTAGGTGTTAAAGCATCCTTTAGAACTTACTTACTCGAGTTAAAGAGGCTACGAAACCAAATTTATCCAACTTTATTCATTAATTTTCATCATTACACACTTTATTTATTTACAATTTTTTTTCTTTTTATTATTATTATTTTTTTAATTTGTATTTAGTTATTTAATTTTGAAAATGTTACTACCTTCAATTGTTCATCTTCACAATATAACAAAACTCAAATATTCATAGCTTTGACTTACCACCACAATTAAGCATTATAGTGTATGTGTGAAAAGAATGGCTTACAAACACTTTGAAAAATAAACACATAAAAATGTTAAATAAAACCAAAGTTTTGAGAGTCCATAAAATTAGATAATTCAAAGAATAGAAAAAAAATATTTCATTAATATGAAATTCAAAAATCAAAACAAAACAATAACACATTAATTACTAAGAAACTAATATTTACAAGACATTTTTTTAAAATTTTTCATTTTAATTTTATGTCTTACAAAAAAAATAACACAAAAATGAAAAATGCACAAAAATCTGGAGCAAAATAAAAAAAAATTGGGCAAAATTGAAAAAACTTTTGCACAGCACAACATTGAAGCACAATTTTGAAGCATAACTTTCTTGCACAACCCTCTCTCCCAACCTAAAATATACATTATCTCCGATCTATAAAAAGAATATTGAAAGCAGCAAAAATGTTACTTAAATCAGCACAGCTGTAGAGATGATCTGTAGCAAACTTAACAAACCAAAAACTAAAAACTAAAATAAATACACAACAATATATTACAAACTGGGTCTTTTAAAGTAAGATTCCCTAGACTTCATTTTTTTTTTTGAAAATTAAATTACTTTTCAAATTCTTCAAAATGCATTTCAAGAGGAAGCAAGTACAGAATACTTACTAATCACATCGTTTATATCCTCCTTAATCTCAGCCATTTTAATTGAATTATTAAGTAATTTAATTTCAAAGATTTTTTTAAGAAAAATTAAAAAAACAAAATAAAAAACACACTTTTTTATTGAAATTTATTTGAAAATCCAAATAAATAGCATTTACAAAATTAAACTCGTTAGAATGCGTCTCGAGAGAAAACAGTTTAACTCATTAACTTAAGCATTCTGAACAAATTTAATTAATAGCCTTCATTTTAAATTTTCAAAATAAATTTCATCATTTTTTAATTTTTTTTAAAGAAAATCAAAATAGCACACAACAACACACAAAAATATATTACAATGAAGGGAAGGTAAAGATATTACTTTAAAAGTGTTTTCTCATCGCTTGATGCTCTGAATTCAACAAATCTTTCTTTCAACTCCTGCTCCTAGTGGACAGTCGTCAAAGAGCGGCTTCCACCTATAGTAAGTGTCAAAAGACACCACATATAGGTCTTGTGTGAACATGCCTTTAAGATTGACAAAATTTGAAATATTTAAATTCATGCAACTTAGACTTATTTTACGCTCTTGGTAGGTCCTTAAGAACGATGCTAGAGGCGGTGGAGGAGGTGGTGGCCACATAGGATCTTTGTAAGAATAGTCTTTGGTGAACTCTTGTGGCAACTGATGTTGAGAACTTAGGACTAAAGGTGATGATTGTTCTTGTTCTACAACTAAGCCTTTTTTCTCTTCCTCACATTCCTCTCCTAAAGGTTGTTCCTCAAAATTGGTGGGTTCTAAATATTCTTCTCCAATGGTGGGATTAACTATTTCTTCCTTACCTAAAGAATCTTCAAATAACTCAAGAGAATATTCAAGCCTATCTAATTCTATTTTCCTCATGGTTTCCATATATGTCTCTAAAGTTTCTTCCAGTGTTTCTAAGGTCTCTTCCAAATTCACCTTATTTAAGTCACTATATATATATATTCCAATTCAAAATTTGACTCCAAAATTTCAGGTAGAGTGTCAGGCCAAGATTTTGAAAACTTTGAATTGTTCTCCTAAATTAAAT
The DNA here is from genome assembly GCA_025403435.1 of Artocarpus heterophyllus. Taxonomy (NCBI): domain Eukaryota; kingdom Viridiplantae; phylum Streptophyta; class Magnoliopsida; order Rosales; family Moraceae; genus Artocarpus; species Artocarpus heterophyllus. Next base: position 26,276,232 of record CM046334.1, read on the forward strand.
TGTTCCTAAAACTATTCAATCTCCAATAATCATATTCAGCCATATCTTCCAACATATAATAGGTTTTGTCGATAGATAATTGGTAAAAAGCGGTGGTATCATCTCATCTTTCTACCCAATCTCTTGTTTTAGGACTTAACCTATTTACGAAAATTTATAGCAGATATTCCCTAGAAAAACCATGGTGACGATATTGATCTAGCAAGTCTTTAAATCTACACCAAGCACTATAAAATGGTTCCAAGTGCTGTTGGGAAAAATTTACAACAAATGTCGATGAATTTCCCAAAACATTTTTTTTATTTTTAATTTTTTTAAAGAAAAATTTTCAAGCTGAATAATGCTCAATTAATCAGATTCCCAGATCGTTGGGGGGTCACATTGGACACGCTTAGAATTTCCAACTTTCTTAGGCAAAGGTGTTAGCCTTATGGTCATGGGATCGAGTCCCAACGGTGGGCCTTTTTGACAGAATCTAATAAATTTTGCGACTACCCAAACTTGCAAAACAAAAGAGAGGATGCTAAGCTTTTCTTTATCCGGAACGAATAAAGTAGTGAGTGAAAAGCATATGTCCCTTTTTTATTTTTTAAATTTTAAATTTAATTTTTTTGTTTTTTTTTTAATTTTTAATTTTTTTAATTTTTGTAATAATAAACATGCTAATTAAAAATGCATATAATTAAAATAATATTTATAAAGGATAGGGATAGATCACTTACCTATTTTCTCGTTTAATTCAGCAATCTGATAGAGTAACGGCACCTTCCTGGCAACGGTGCCAAATTTTTGTTTGATTCAAAAATGTTTCTCTTTAAACGGTGGACGTTTGTAGTATAAAAAGATTGTCGTATCCACAGGGAGATGAAAATTTATAACTCGAGAGATTGATAAATATAAACAGTCAAAAAGGCAAGCAGTTTTGAAAGCAAAGTTTAAAAGTAAAAGAAATAGTTTTGTGGTTTTTTTTATTCAAAATTTAAAACATAAAATTAAAGTGGTGAAACTTTGAGAATCCTTTGTTTGTTTCACAACTAGTATAGAAATTTACCTCTAATTAATAATCATCTAAAGCATTTGATTATTATATCTTTTTTCGTTAATTGCAAGCACTTTTACTATTTTTACAAGTCAACCTAGAGCGACAATATAACAAGCCATAATACAGTAAGGGTCTTCCTATAAAAATAGCAAAATAATCATCTCTCACAAATGATTAAGTGCACTAATTATGAAAATTATAACCGCTGTCACTACAATTATAATCAACATAATTTTAAGATAGAAAAGATAATAACAAATCAAAATTAATATATTTTTATGGAATAAATTATTGCGTTAATTCCAACAGCACCCCGTCTTATTAATTGGTTTAAGAATACACTATGCCATCCTCTGTCTACAATAAATCAAGAATTACCAAGCATTTACTATGCCAGTTCATGTCTATAATGCAGTAGAAACTCAACTTAATAAATGAGCATGACTTCAGTATTATTAATATTAATTATGCAACATAATTAAATTACATAAAGAAAGCATGGCTGAATTTATGCAAAAATTAGGTAGCATAACAACATTAACAATAGTTATTGAAAACAAAAAGATATAATTTATTCCATAAAAATATAAGCGTTACAAAGCAGATATAGGGTTAAAATTCATACTAGAGTACTATGCATACAAGATCATCTCTCTGCTTCACCAAACTCTCTACACTAAATTACACATTATTTTATTATTTTTATCTAAGGGGATACTGCTGAGTAGGAGGCTCAGCAAAGGAAAAGAAAGAGGGAGAAAGGAAGAAATGGCCTGAAGGCCATTTGAGGGATGATCAACCAAGGGGGAAGCCCCCGGTATTTATAATGCTTGAAAAGCACTATTGAACTATTTTTTTAATTTCTTTTATTTAAATATTGTATGTGGATCAAAATGATCCTGCCCCCTCCCCTCTTATTCATGAGAATCTCGTGAATTGATTAAAAAAAATTTCTTTTCTTTCAGGCTGATCCGCACTCGTTAGTGTGCATTTTGGACTTTGAGATCTGGTGTGACGCGGTGCTGATCGTATCCAAAGGACATAATCTGGACCATTGAACACGCGATCCAGTGGTAGAAGAACGTGGGGAAAATTGGGCCTAGTGGGACCCATATAACTGACTCAAGAGAACCCTTGGATGAGTCTTAGTATTGAAATCTAACGGTTTCGAGAAGGCTTTATGTGAGCACGGCCACGAGAGATCTGACACGGCTCTTTATTGAGCCTGCTAGTGGGACCCACTTACACGAGTCAGCGCTAACACAAGGGCTGATGCTGCGACACTTGGACGGCTCCGATTCATTTTGAGGCTCATTCGACAACCTACATCTCGCCACGTGTCCCTTTGATTTAAATTCGAATCTTTTTTGTCTTTTTGATGCATTTGATATTCGATTTTGCTCCTTTTTGCACCGTTTTGCTTCGTTTTTCCTTTAGATTTTAAATCTAAAATTCATAAACACACTAACATTAATTATTTTGCAAACATAATATTTACAAGAAATATTAACAATATTTATTTTACATTAAAACAAACAAAATTAATTAAAAATAGATAAAAACTTCTAAAATTAACAAACCTAAGCACATATGCTATTTAAGACTCGAGATTATTTTTAGAAATTACTATAAACATATTAAAACATGTTTGCAGACTCAAAACTTATTTACAAATATTTTAAGACTCAAATTAAAATCACACAACATAAATTTTATGGTTTTGACTATTTACAAACTAATCACACATTTAACCTACCGAAACGACTTTAAAAATTACTAAGGATATTATTAAACGTAAAAATACACTAAAAACATATTTTTAAACACATTTACACACTAAGACACAAAAATACCTATTAACACACAAATACTATTAATTAGAGGATTTAATGAGAAATAAAAGCATAAATAAATAATTTTAGCCTTTAAAAATATACACTTTTACAGTCTCATCAATATTTTTGAGTTTTAAAAAGTATAGATGTTAAGGTTTATTAATTTTAGAAGTTTTTATAATTTTTATGTGTTTTATTATAAAATAAACATTTTTAATCATTGCAAAAATTATGTTTGTAAAATAATTAATTTTATTTTGTTTATTTTATTTTAGATTTAAAATCTGTAAAAAAAAAAAAAAAAAAGGAGCACGATGGCACGAAAAGGGACCTCAAATGCTCAAAAAATGACAAAAAAAGGAATTAAAAATACATATTGACACGTGGCAAGCTCAGAGCCACACGATCGCCCAGATCATCTCGACAGTCTCCATCGCGGAATCCAGTGCGTTGTGTTCCACCCAGTGCTTTTTCTCAGCCGCCAGATCTGATTTCCAAACAATAATCCAACAAACGACTTCAATTACTCGGTCCCAGCTTCAGCACGCCATCAGATCAGTCATCAGTCCAAGCGATACGTGGCTGTCTTTGTACGTTTTTTGTACACGTCACAGAGGATTGCAGAGGAAACAAATCAGTTCTCACAGCTTCACCCGAGAGAAAAAAAAGAAGAAGAAAAAAATAAGAAAACAATCAGATTTTTAATCTGATTCATAATGCAACGTGGGCAATAAATATTCAAAAAATTTCAAAAAATCCCAAAATTGCCATCCTACTTGTTTGCAATATAAACAAAATATCATAATAAAATAATATAAAATAAATAAAAATTTAAAAAAACTTGTAAATAGTGAATTTTTTTTTTACCTATAAATACTCCCCTCATGGGTTGTATTCTTCACTCCTTCTTCTTGTGAGAAATTTCTTTCCTCTTGTAACAATATAGTCCTAAGTTTAGTTTTAGTTTTTCTTAGTTTCTAGTTTTCTATTTTATATAAAATATTCCTAGTATATGTTGAAAAAAGTTATGCTTAGTAAAAATATATGTGTTTCTACCATCAACATATCTTTTTAAATTTCCTTTTTGCTAAGGAGAGATAGAGAAATTCTAACAAAATTAAGGTAAATATTTTTAGTTTTTTTAACGTTTTCTAACTTGTTATAATGTCAAAATCATTTTTAGAAATTTATGATTTTCATGTTAACTGAGCTAAAACTCTTGTAAAATCAAGTTTTGATTTATCGTAGACATAGGCTAGTATGGTTAATGCTTAGGAGAACTTTGATTATTCGTAAACAGAAAATAACATAATAAATGCTTAATTGTAAATTTTGTTAGTAATTTTTAGTTCGTTAATTTTGAAATCATACATGGTTGTTAAAAATGAGTTGTTGATGCAGTATAGACATGAATTGACATATTAAATGCTTAATAACTCTTGATTTATTGTAGACAAATGATGACATATTGTATACTTAAACTTTTTTAATAAATAATTTTAGAAAAACTATAACATATTTAAGTTAATTACTAGAATTAAACCTTTAATTCTCAACGTTTGTTAAAATTGTTGTTTCTTTCTATTTAATTTGTGGTTATTAAAGTTCTATTTACCATTAAATTTGTCATATTTCTTGTTATTGAAATTCTAAAAATCACAAAAAAAAATCTTAACATGGAAAAAGCAAAAAATGTGTAAATATTGTAAATAAATTGTAAATAATCAACTCTAATCCTCAAATCTTTCAACTAAAAATAATATAACTGATATACTGGACCTTTGTAATACTTTTTCACTGTGAGATTGACCTCGAATTCACCGAGTATTATTACTTGAACAACCTTTCTAAAACTTTCCCATTTTTCACCCCAACATTGTAAAACCTATAAATACATCACTTTATAGCATAGGAAGACAACATTTTCATCATTTTTTTCTTAGTTTTAGGAGTGGAGAGATGAGGGTGAAACTTTGGTGGTGGCTCAAAGAGTATCATTTGCATGGAAGACTATTCAACACTGTTATCATGCTTCTTCTTATTCTTTCTTCCTTTTCTTTTTCTATTTTTTGTTTAATTTTTTTTTGGTTGAGGGTTCAAAACTTTAAACATGGCTATTTGGTTGATTGTCAGAATTGTTTCCAATTTTCAATTGAAATTTGCTTATATTCTTCTATAATTATTGTTTATGATTATTATTTTTTATTTATTTGGGTGTACAACTAAATAGGACTTGAGAATATTTTATTGCTAGATTGGAATTCTTAATCCGTAATTTTCTTTATTATTCTAATCATAAGTAGCAAGTTGTGGTCAATAATTGCGAGAGGTTTTTATTTGATTGCAATGTGGAACATAGCCTAGGTTAAATGAACTGAACTTATGTATTTGTTGCTTAGATCAATCTATCTTTCTCATCCTTAACGCTTTGTTGAATTGAAGCTAGAGAGTTTGTTCTAGGTTATTTAATGGAAAGAGATTTAATAAAGAGCTTGTCTTATTAAATAATGCAATAAGGAAATATTAAATAGGAGAGCTTGTGGTTATTTGCAGTTGATACTTTCAATGGAAAAATAGGAATAATTTTGATGGTTGATTTAATAGTTATTGTCTAATAGTGGAGAAAGATTCTTTAAGTAGTTTTATTATCATTGTTTTGCCATCTTTTATTTTCTTATGTTTTCCTAAATTAATTTATTTAGTTCATAATCAAACCCCCCCAATTTTGTGTTTAGTTTTAGTGTGTCTTAGGTTGTAGAGTCAATAACTCATGAATTAGAACCAATCCTTTGCAAGAATGACTCTTGTTTACCACTTTATTTAACAACAACTACATTCTTAGCAAGATTTATTTGATACTACCTATGAACCTATCAGATTTTGATTCCCTTACCGACTATTACCACTGAGAAGGGTTACCTTGCTTTCATGTTGTAGAGGGTTTGGCCTCAGTTATATATTGACTAGGGACATGGCATTGTTCCATATTGAGTAAGGATGGGTGGTATTACTTGCATGTTGAGCAGGGACATGGTGTTTCTCTCATGTTGAGGAGGGTTTTCCCTTGTTCGCATATTGAGCAGGGACAACATGGCATTGCTCTCATGTTGAGAAGGACATGTGTTGCTCTTATGTTAAGAAAGGACATTACCTTGCTCTCACATTGAAAAGGGCATGGCCTTGCTAGCATGTATCCTCAAGAATTCCAATAGTCGTTAAAGCCTCTTAAATGTCATAAAATGCGAGACTTGAATACTTAACTTCTATCTTGAACAACATAGAGAGTTGACCTCAACTTGTGATGTTTTTTGATGCATAACAATGACTATTGTTTGTGCCACTATTTTAGCTCTAGTAATTATTGTTTATATAATTAGGCTTTGACATTTTTAACTGAACAAGTTCCATATATCTTTTGTTTTATGCCACTATATCCATAATTTGAGCTAAATTAAAATTTTCATTTAACCTCTTTAATTACATTTTTGTCTATGAGTTTTTTATTTATTCTATAATAGGTAATTTGTTTATGATCCTATTGTTAGACATGTATGCTCTAAGGAGTAAAAATGTAATACGTTTTTGGAGACATTTTTATCAATAAAGAATTTATTCATTTATATATACCAAATATTGTCCTCTTTACGTTCATATTTGTTGAATGTATGATAAGCAAACAGTAGTCTGAGACTGTCAGTCTAAACCTTAAGAGTTGGGCATATGATGGGATGATTATGCGGTAGACACGACTCTTAAGGTGATAGTCTAAAATATATGATCCGCAATCGAGGGAATAAAGTTGGGCGCTTTATTCATGTAAAGATTGTTATGTTGTCTATATCCCTTTTGGGAGATGGTTTGTCTTGGCCATCGGAGTTGGACTCTGTGAATAGAAACATTGGCGCGTTGTCATAGGTGACGATGTGTTGGATCGGGACATAAAGTGAATTGATTTGGATTAATAATTCTGTCTCGGCAAATCGATTCACTTTAGACAATTATTTGTATTGTATCTTAATCCTGAGATGAATAATGGGCCCGTTGTCTCGACTTGTGTCTTTTGATGTACCAATGGGTGACTCCCACATCTCTATAGTGGCATGCATGCCGGTACGTTGGAGGCATGACTCTTGGTAGCGTAGACTTGTTATTCATAGATATGGAATCCATAGCTCCTCTTTAGGAGTAATGATATCCTCTTATATGCGTTGTCCTGTAATTGGAAAACTGGAGCGCTCAACCATTTGGATACATAGGTGTAACCGAATGGTATACTATCTTTGGATGGTAAGTTTTCTAATGGTGAGACAATGGAACGTAAGATAAAAATAATCGGGAAGGTAAGACAGAACTTGTCCTTAAGCCGATTATGGATGATCATATGGGGATGCGATACATTATGATATGTCATGGAGACTTAGCTACACGAGCTTCGTAATTCTATAAAGTTCGAGAGTGCAGCTCCAAGCTTTTAGTGGAGTAGCGTTGGAGTTGATAATTGTGAAATGTATATCTGGGATATTGGGTTTCATAATTATCATGAGCTTGAACTTTATAGATCCATTTTGGTCCCCTTTGCTAGCTCACAAAATCCTGTAACGATACGGCGTGCTTTTCCAATAATTGGTGACTTATGTCGGATTTATCAGATTGGTTTAAAAGAATCAAATAATTCATGTCTGTTTATCGGTTGAATTAATTATGTAAGAAATTAGTTCAAGATGAACTTGTTGAATTATGGCGTTCGGATAATTCTTGTCTGTTTATCGGTTGTTTTAATTTTGGACAATTAGAACAAGATAAACTTGTAGAATTATTGTGAAGTGATTTATTTTCTTAGAGATTATCTTGATAAAGTTTGTTTTGATCAGATATCTTTTCTATTGGGCTATTTGAATCAAAACTGAGACTTTATCCTTTAGAATCTCGGGTGGAAAATAAAAGATTCGCGGAGATTTTTTCTCGGTAGTTCGGCATGCCGGATGACGTGTTCGGCCTGCCGAACCTGCCAGTTCGGCCTGCCTATCACACAGTTCGGTATGCCGACCGCGACAGTTAAGATTACGCGTTTTTCACGCGTATCTTATCAGATATTGATCCGAACTTGATTCTGTTTCGATTTTTGAGACCTAATCTGATATGGACTGACCCCAAGGACCAATAGGTATAAAAAGGGAGTGAGTCTAATGATTTATTCAGATCAATTTGAGAGATTAAGAGTGATACTCTTCTAGTGAGCATCTGAAAACTCCCTGAGAGCTTTTGTTCACAAATCACGAACACTAGCTTTGGGTTCTCTCTATTGGTTGGAAGGAGAGTCACCGGTGGAAGAGCTGTACGTGTGAGCCCACACTCACTCCGGTTGTGGATAGAGAATAGCAAAGAAGACCAGTTGGTTGAGGCTCTTCTGGAACGTTACTTCTCTACACAGGTCGCGGAGGTTCTTCGGCACACTAAGGTTAGTAAGATCTGTTTAATTTATACATATAACATGTCAAACTTGTGTTTTGGAAATTACTCTGATGAAAAATTTTTAAAATTCCGCTGCGCACTTTGTTTCCAACAATTGGTATCAGAGCCGAGGTTTTTATATAAATTTGCGAGTTTGTGATCATGTTATATGCATAAATTTTGTGATCTTAATCTCTCCAATGCTTGAATTAAATTTTATAGAGAGATGGCACTCTAGGTTTCTATATAATATATATGTTGTCATGGATTATATGGTGAATGTTTATTAATTAATTATGGTTGATTAAATTGTTGTTTAATTATTTATTAATTAATTAATACCGGTTATGGTTCCTTAGAGGTTAGAATGTGTATCTAGGTTTTTCATGTAATTAGATGGCGGACTATCATCTCCGTCTAGGAATTATTATTTAATTTTTAATTTGTAAGAATTTTGTAATTAAATAATTATTCGGAGAAGACGGAACGAGAAGTCGGATCTTAAAGATTGATAATGGCGCCTCCAAGTATTTCCTGAGTCTCTAATTTTATGTTTTTGAATTGTTGAAAATAAAATTGATGAATTGCATTAAAATTGTATTTTCTAGATTGAGGGTTTTCTGCTCGGTCGGCATGCCGGACCTCACAGTTCGGCAGGCCGAAGGTCACAGATCGGCAGGCCGGACATACGGTCCGGCAGGCCGACAGTGGGGCAGAAATTTTGGTGCTCTGCCGGCAGGCCGAACCACCATGATCGGCAGACCGATCACCCAGATCGGCCTGCCGACCGAGAGCAACCAGGTGTCCAGAAAAGGTGCAATTTTTGGTGCAGTTTTAATTTTATTTTTGGGACGATTCTGAGAAACATTAAATTTGGATATGACCGGAAATATGAAGTGTTCGATTCATACGGGATTGAGGACTTGAAGATGGATATTACATGAAGAAGGATACAGCTTGAGGATTCAAGAATGAAGAATCGATAAATGTCTCGATTATTCTCTTGTAATCTTAGTTTTTCTATTCTCTAGGGTGGAACCATAATATTACGGTTATTATTATTATTATGCTTGTAGCTTTGCTTGATTGCTTTGCTTGTCTGCATTATAATATGATTTACCATGTATATTGATAACATGTCATATAGAATAGGGAGTGCCGCTCATATTAAAATTGTTCATGCATAATTTTAAAATAAAACCTTGACTTCAAAAGATTGAGTGGGAGAAGGTTTTCGAAGAGAGAACCTAAGGCCTCCATCGTTGGTCCATAGGAAGAACATGATGGTCCCAACCCCTAGGAAGGGATTTCTATTATGTACCAGATTGGATCTCTGAAAGGATAAGGTATTTTAGTATGATTTATGATTGCACACCCCTAGGTGGTGATTATAAATCATGGATAAAATATTAAAATGGTGGTTATACACTCACGTTAATTTTATTATTAACCTCCCCTAGGAGCTCTGTTAATAAAATTAATGGCCAAAGAAACGATTATTAGTATATGCTGGATCATACGGGTCCTGGATGGCATATATTAATCAGGAGGGGATCCGTGTTCCTGATTGAATTTGGCATGACTCCCCTAGGAGCTTGTTGAATTCTGAGTTGGGAATTATCGTTGTAAGGTTGTGATATTTTCAAGGTTTTGACACATAAACACATTTGTATAATTTACATGATTGTGTTATCTTACTAAATTATTATATATGTTTGCTTATGTTTGGTATATGACTTTTTATTGTAGATTGAAAATGTCTAAAAACGCTTTATCATCGATACTTGACAAAAACCAATTAACCGGTGAGAACTATAATGATTGGAAACGGAACCTGGACATCGTCCTTTCCTTTGAGAAACTGAAATATGTTCTGACAACTCCTTGTCCTCCCGAGCCTACGGGGGACTCAAGTAATGAGCAATTCCAAGCGTACGACCGCTGGAAAGATGCTAATGATCAGGCCCGCTGCTATGTTATGGCTAGCATGAATAATGTGCTGCAGGCTCAACATCAGGATTATGAGACTGCGAAGCAGATCTTGGATAATCTTGAGGACATGTTTGGAGGCCAGGCCATAACAAAGCAGCAAGGGGCGCTTCAGAAACTCTTAAACTATAGACAGAGACCGGGGACATCTGTAAAGGAGCACATAATGTTGGTCATGGGTTACCTCGCTGAGGCTCAAACCAATGGAGCCGACATCGATGCTGAAACTCAGATGACTATGGTCTTTGAGACTCTGTCTAAGGAATTTATTCCGTTTAGAGCTACTTTTAATCTAAGCAATAGACGGGATATGACCTTGACAGAACTGATGAAACAGTTACAAGAGTTTGAACTGCTGATCAGGGAGTCTCCTGCCGGTGGAGAGGCCAATATGGTAGCTGCTTCTGGTTCCAATCCTAACTCTGGGAATGGAAAGAAGCAACGGGCCAAAAGTGGGAAGTCTTCTATTCCTATTGCTACCAAGAGCAAGAAGAAGAAGAAGAAGAACCCAAAGAAGCTTAAGTGCTTCTTTTGTGGTAAGGTCGGGCATATAAAGAAGCATTGCAAGGACTTCCTTTCCAAGGGAGGTAGGTGTGATCTTCTATATTTAGAAACTTGTTTGGTTGAGGAATCCAGTGACATTTGGGTCATAGATTCCGGTGCAACTAATCATGTTTGTGTTTCTCTGCAGGGATTCAAAGAAACGAGAAGTCTACTTCGTGAAGACTTAACGCTTCGGATGGGCGATGGATCCTTGGTCTCAGCGGAAGCAGTGGGAGATGTCCATCTTTATTTTGATAATTATAGGAGTTTAATTTTGCGAGATTGTTTTTATGTTCCTAAATTTAAAAGGAATTTAATTTCTGTATCTTCTTTATTTAAAGACTCCTACGTGGTATCTTTTAATGAAAAAGTGGTGATTCGTAAAAACAAATCTTTTATCTGTTCTGGATGGATGCAAAATAATCTATATTTTATCAAACCTAAGATGGACCTATTGCTTAATGCTGAGATAAATCATAATGACTCAAAAAGACTTAAAACTTCTCACTCTAATAAGACTTATCTTTGGCATTTGCGCCTTGGCCATATTAACCTAAATAGGATTCAAAGGTTGGTAAGGGATGGACCTTTAAGTCACTTAAAGGTGGAATCTATACCTCAATGTGAATCTTGTTTGGAGGGTAAAATGACCAAAAGACCATACGGGTCTAAGGGCAATAGGGCCGAAGGGGTTCTAGAACTTGTGCATAGTGATGTTTGCGGACCGATGAACATCCGGGCACGAGGAGGGTATGAGTACTTCGTTACTTTTATTGACGATTACTCAAGATATGGGTATGTGTTCCTAATGCACCACAAAAGCGAAACTTATGATAAGTTCAGGGAGTTTCGGGCTGAAGTGGAAAAGCAATTGGGTAGACCCATAAAGGCACTTCGATCTGATCGAGGTGGGGAATACCTTTCTGATGAGTTCTTGGGACACTTGTTAGAGAATGGGATTTTATCCCATTTGACTGCGCCGGGTACTCCGCAGCAGAATGGCGTAGCAGAAAGAAGGAATAGGACTTTGTTGGACATGATTCGGTCCATGATGAGTTATTCATCATTGCCTTTATCCTTTTGGGGATATGCACTACAAACCGCATGTTATCTTTTGAACAATGTGCCTTCAAAATCGGTCCCTAAAACTCCTCACGAGTTGTGGACAAGACGGAAGACATCCTTAAACCATATTCGCATATGGGGATGTCCAGCTCATGTCCTGTTTAAGGATCCGAATAAGTTGGAAGCACGTTCAGAAGTTTGCGTGTTTGTAGGATATCCAAAAGGGACTAAAGGGGGTTATTTTTATAACCCAAAGGAAAATAAAGTCGTGGTTTCAACTAATGCAACTTTCCTTGAGGAGAGTTACATGAACGACTTTAAACCTCAAAGCAAAGTGGTTCTTGAGGAGTTGAGGGGTAATCCGTTTACTCCGGAGGTTCCGAATGAAACCATTCCGATCGGTGTAGAAAAACCAAACAAACCTGAACAACAACCTCAGGGGCTTCGGCGTAGTGGGAGGATTGGGCGTCAACCTGAGAGGTATATGTTCAATGGGGAGGTCTTTTTGGCTGAACCGGATGAACATGACAGGGATCCTTATACTTACGTAGAAGCTATGGAGGATGTTGATTCAAGACTCTGGACAGAGGCCATGAACATTGAGATGAAGTCTATGGAGACTAATCGGGTCTGGGAGCTTGTGGATCTTCCCGAAGGGGTAAAACCCATAGGGAGTAAGTGGATCTACAAGAGGAAAAGAGGAGTGGATGGAAAGGTCGAAACCTTTAAGGCTAGACTGGTAGCTAAGGGTTACACGCAAAAGGAAGGAATCGATTATGAGGAAACCTTTTCGCCTGTAGCCATGCTTAAGTCCATCCGGATTCTCTTGTCCATAGCTGCCGCTCTCGACTACGAGATTTGGCAGATGGATGTCAAGACGGCTTTTCTGAATGGCTATCTTGATGAGTCCATTTATATGGAACAACCAGACGGGTTCAAGGTCACGGGTCAAGAGGGTAAGGTTTGTAAGTTGCTAAAGTCTATTTGTGGACTTAAGCAGGCTTCTCGTTCTTGGAACATAAGATTTGATCATGTGATCAAGACTTATGGGTTCTCACAAAATGTGGATGAGCCATGTGTTTACAAACACATTAAGAATGGGAAGGTGGTTTTTCTACTACTCTATGTAGATGACATTCTGCTAATTGGCAATGACGTTGGGGCATTGTCATTGGTCAAATTATGGTTGACCAAGCAGTTTGACATGAAGGACTTAGGTGAGGCTAATTTTGTTCTCGGTATCCAGATCTTTCGGGATAGGAAGAACAAAATGATAGCTTTGTCACAGGCCGGCTACATAGATAAAATTCTCAGGAGGTTTGCAATGCAGGATTCCAAGAAAGGTGGGCAACCATCTAGGTCTGGAATTACTCTTTCTAAGAAAGACTCTCCAAAGTCTTATGAAGAAAGAGAATACATGAAGAAGGTACCTTATGCTTCGGCAGTGGGTAGTCTCATGTATGCCATGCTTTGCATTCGACCAGATATTAGTTATGCGGTCGGGATTGTGAGTCGATTTCAGGCGGATCCAGGACCGAACCATTGGGTTGCGGTAAAGCATATTTTCAAGTACCTGAGAAGGACTCGTGGGTATATGCTTGTGTATTCGGGTGAGGATTTAACTCCTCTAGGATACACTGATTCGGATTTTCAATCCTGCCTGGATTCTAGGAAATCGACTTCAGGGTTTGTGTTTACTCTGGGTGGCGGTGCCATCAGTTGGAGAAGTGCGAAGCAAGATTGCACTTCGGATTCAACGATGGAGGCCGAGTATGTGGCGGCTAGTGATGCTTCGAAAGAAGCAGTGTGGCTCTGCAAGTTCCTTGGGGATCTTGAGGTAGTTCCTGGTATGGATAAAGCGGTATCACTGTACTGTGATAATAGTGCGGCGGTAGCTAATGCTAAGGAACCAAGATTTCACAAGAAGAGTAAGCATATTGATCGGAAGTATCATGTGATAAAGGACTTCGTTGAGAGCGGGCATGTCACGGTGTGCAAGATCGCGTCAGAGGACAATTTAGCTGATCCATTTACGAAGACACTTTCTGGGAGAGTCTTCGAAAGGCATGTGGAAGCTATGGGGATGCGAAATTTGCAGTATTTACTCACTTAGTGCAAGTGGGAGATTGTTAGACATGTATGCTCTAAGGAGTAAAAATGTAATACGTTTTTGGAGACATTTTTATCAATAAAGAATTTATTCATTTATATATACCAAATATTGTCCTCTTTACGTTCATATTTGTTGAATGTATGATAAGCAAACAGTAGTCTGAGACTGTCAGTCTAAACCTTAAGAGTTGGGCATATGATGGGATGATTATGCGGTAGACACGACTCTTAAGGTGATGGTCTAAAATATATGATCCGCAATCGAGGGAATAAAGTTGGGCGCTTTATTCATGTAAAGATTGTTATGTTGTCTATATCCCTTTTGGGAGATGGTTTGTCTTGGCCATCAGAGTTGGACTCCGTGAATAGAAACATTGGCGCGTTGTCATAGGTGACGATGTGTTGGATCGGGACATAAAGTGATTTGATTTGGATTAATAATTCTGTCCTGGCAAATCGATTCACTTTAGACAATCATTTGTATTGTATCTTAATCCTGAGATGAATAATGGGCCCGTTGTCTCGACTTGTGTCTTTTGATGTACCAATGGGTGACTCCCACATCTCTATAGTGGCATGCATGCCGGTACGTTGGAGGCATGACTCTTGGTAGCGTAGACTTGTTATTCATAGATATGGAATCCATAGCTCCTCTTTAGGAGTAATGATATCCTCTTATATGCGTTGTCCTGTAATTGGAAAACTGGAGCGCTCAACCATTTGGATACATAGGTGTAACCGAATGGTATACTATCTTTGGATGGTAAGTTTTCTAATGGTGAGACAATGGAACGTAAGATAAAAATAATCGGGAAGGTAAGACAGAACTTGTCCTTAAGCCGATTATGGATGATCATATGGGGATGCGATACATTATGATATGTCATGGAGACTTAGCTACACGAGCTTCGTAATTCTATAAAGTTCGAGAGTGCAGCTCCAAGCTTTTAGTGGAGTAGCGTTGGAGTTGATAATTGTGAAATGTATATCTGGGATATTGGGTTTCATAATTATCATGAGCTTGAACTTTATAGATCCATTTTGGTCCCCTTTGCTAGCTCACAAAATCCTGTAACGACACGGCGTGCTTTTCCAATAATTGGTGACTTATGTCGGATTTATCAGATTGGTTTAAAAGAATCAAATAATTCATGTCTGTTTATCGGTTGAATTAATTATGTAAGAAATTAGTTCAAGATGAACTTGTTGAATTATGGCGTTCGGATAATTCTTGTCTGTTTATCGGTTGTTTTAATTTTGGACAATTAGAACAAGATAAACTTGTAGAATTATTGTGAATTGATTTATTTTCTTAGAGATTATCTTGATAAAGTTTGTTTTGATCAGATATCTTTTCTATTGGGCTATTTGAATCAAAACTGAGACTTTATCCTTTAGAATCTCGGGTGGAAAATAAAAGATTCGCGGAGATTTTTTCTCGGCAGTTCGGCCTGCCTATCGAAAGTTCGGCCTGCCTATCACACAGTTCGGCATGCCGACCGCGACAGTTAAGATTACGCGTTTTTCACGCGTATCTTATCAGATATTGATCCGAACTTGATTCTGTTTCGATTTTTGAGACCTAATCTGATATGGACTGACCCCAAGGACCAATAGGTATAAAAAGGGAGTGAGTCTAATGATTTACTCAGATCAATTTGAGAGATTAAGAGTGATACTCTTCTAGTGAGCATATGAAAACTCCCTGAGAGCTTTTGTTCACAAATCACGAACACTAGCTTTGAGTTCTCTCTATTGGTTGGAAGGAGAGTCACCGGTGGAAGAGCTGTACGTGTGAGCCCACACTCACTCCGGTTGTGGATAGAGAATAGCAAAGAAGACCAGTTGGTTGAGGCTCTTCTGGAACGTTACTTCTCTACACAGGTCGCGGAGGTTCTTCGGCACACTGAGGTTAGTAAGATCTGTTTAATTTATACATATAACATGTCAAACTTGTGTTTTGGAAATTACTCTGATGAAAAATTTTTAAAATTCCGCTGCGCACTTTGTTTCCAACACCTATCATAAATATAAGGATCAATTATAAAAACATCCTCCTCAACTATAGTCCTTTATGATAGTATGCACCCCGAATTTCAAAATATAACATGTATTCCCCTTGATTTATAAAATGTTATGAAAAAAATTACCTTTATTTTATTATGAATTTTAACAGCATAATATTAAACAAGTAATGAGGACTTTTGAACAATTCAATGAACCATTATATTATTAATTTATTTCGGTGCAGTCACATGAAAATGAAAGAGGATATTATTGTTTCAAAAAACATTTTAGTTTTTTAAGTTTATTTTAAACATGATAGAGTTTCTAAAAATACTACTATATAATGTGCTAAATCTTTATTGTGTACCAAGTTTTGTTAAAAATTCTGACAAAAAGAGTTTTTTTTGGTTAATAAATCATATATCAAGGAGAGTGCATATTGTACTTTGAAGTTTGGGAGTACATTATTACAAGGACTATAGATGAGGGAATTTTCATACTTAATTATAAAGGGGGTTTATTTAATATCTAATATAAAATAGGTTTAAGATCTCATTTAGCCAGTTATCGAATCAAAAGTTACGGGAATATTATTGAAGATGACAATATTTCCCACTGGATAAGGTCTGTGGAGATTCGCCTCGAACGGAGCAGGACGGTTACAAAATCTTGTCTTTCAGCTTTGGCGGGGCGAGGAAAGGGGTAGCATTTCTCATCCTGCCTCCATCCTAATATATATATATATATATATATATATATATTTATTTATTTATTATGTATGTAAATGTACATACATTCGTATGCACGTATGCATATGTAGGTGCTATAAACTTTTTAGACATAATTGTTTCTTTTTTACTTCTAAAAAAGGTGACTTCTATTTAACTTTATTTTCAACAAAAAAAGAGAAGTTACTATTAGTAATCCAAGTCGGCTAATTCTATTCCTTGATTTTCTATATATACTTGTTAAATTTTAGGTTCATGTTTCGATATTTTAAAACTTTTTTAGCTTATGTGTTTATAGTTATTATTGTATCCGATGATACATTTTGTCGTTTTATTATTAAGATTTAGTTTGCATATATCGAAAACTTGGTTTGTTTGGTAGAATCTTTAATTTTGGTTTAAATTTGTTGTGATTTTCTACTTTATTTTTATTACTGTAATTTGAAAATGCATAGAGGAAGGATTTCCAACCGTAAATCCTCAATCTAGCCTTCGTCTTTACTTAAGCGGGATGAGAATGGGAAATCATTCTCTGTTCATGCCCTACGCTATTGTCATCTGTAAATATTATTATTCTTTTTTAAAAAAGATGTGGATTTAATATCGTTGAAGTAATACTTTCAGCAGTTAATATTGTATCTTCATTTCAAATTTCAAATTAAATAATAAATGGTCTTGGATAGAGTATGGAGGAATGATAATGGGATTATTTATCATGTTTTTTATAGCTCTAACGAAAGAACGTCTCATAACAATTTTTTTAAGTCATATGATAAATTATTAAATCGATTATTATTGTGGATATTACAATAACTTATTGGCATGGTAAACAATAACATCAAATTATAAAAATTAAAATCAGTACCATCTGTAAAATTATTTTTTTATTATTACAAAAGAAAAAGCTTCCCATAGTAGGGCATATTCTATTGCAATATATGTTTGTGAACATTCATTTTAGTCAAATCGCCTAGAAAAAAGAAGAGAAAAATTAACAAAATTTGATTCAAAGCTAACGGATCAAAATAGAGCCAAGTAGGACATATAAAAAGTCATAAAACAGGACCTTTTTTCCCTATTTTGAGGGATAATATAATTTCACATTTGGTACTGTTCTTGGAAATATTTTTACGTCTTTTGAGATAAAAATTTTAAAAACACAGTCAATGTCTTTTCTTAAAAATTTTTATTTTCTAAAACAAAATCATTTTTATCCATTGTAAAAACACTATCAAATGGGATTAATTTTAGGAATATTTATATTTTTATGCCCTTAATTTTAAGTTAATTTAAAACTTATACTTTTGGTTTTCAATCTCATCGAATGTAATACCTTTAGATTAATTTAATACATAAATTTATACTATACTTCAGTCAATAATTAATTTTGACCTTCAAAATGATCAAATTATCCTTAAGTAAAATGAAAAAAATTAAAACTTTTTTAAAAAAAGAAAACAAAAATAAAAACATGTAAAACATCTATTTTTGAGGGTATTATATATATTTTTGAAGTCAAAAACCTTAGTATAAAGTTTTTTTAAATTCGCAAAGTTTTTTATTTTTCAATTTGAGGATATTTTGGGCAATTTATTATATCAAGTTTGAATATTGATTGAGAAAAAAATATAAGTTTATGTCTTAAAACTATTTTAAAGGTATAAATTTAATGAGATTTAAAACTAAAGATATAAAATTTGAATAAACCTAACATTCAGGGCATAGAAAGATAAATAACTCTTGATTTTATGTTCTTTTATTATTTTGAAAAATTTTATTGCGTATCATCATGATTAAAAAAAGGGTAAGAAAGAAGAAAATTCCACATGCATCGGCAGAAAACCGTGGCGCTTTAATCGTAAAATTTGGCGCCAATATTTCCAAATCAAAATAAGAGTCGCTCACCCTGAAAAAAGGAGGGAAAAAAAAAAGGTTACTCGAAGCAGAGAGAAATCGGAAGGTCGGAAATGTCGACCATCTTCTTCATGGCCGTCCAGTGTTGCCAATGCTCCACCATGCAAGTACTGCTCTTACGCCTCTCTCTCTCTCTCTCTCTATATATATATATATACACGCATACATATATATGTGTATTCAACAATAGCGATCTTGGTTTACGAAGGTGAAGCAGAGGAAGAATAGCAGCAAAAGCAACAAATGGACGTGCGTGGTCTGCAACCAGAAGCAATCCATTCGGAAGGTCTTCGCTCAAGGTCCCATGGCCAAGGACCTCCGTCTCTTCGTCCAGTCTTTCAACATGTATCCCCAATTCCAACACAATTCCACTTCCTCATCATCCGATGCTCCGCCATTGGAGGACGAATCTCAGCTCGAACATCTCTCTCCCTCCGATTACAAGAGGCCGCGAACTGATTGGACCGAATTCCTCGATCCTGATCACCAAATCTCTCAAGACATTGAGCGAGGAGTGAAACCAGGTGAGTAATCTTCTTTACATTTAGGTTTGGAAGGTGGGGAAAATTCAAAGAAAGAAAAAAGGATTTTCTAATTTGTCTAGAGAATTGAGCAGAATGCGGTTTTGAGCCGGAGATTTTGACGGATTTGCCGGTGAGATTGTTCAAGAAAACGAAACTGGACAGGAATGCCGATGCTGCTAGTGGTGGTGGTGGTGGTGACCTTTACAAGCCTGTTTTCTCCGAGAGAAATTCCAATAAACAAATATTTTCTCAAGGTAATTGATCTTCGTTTGCTCGTTTGTTTATCTGATTT
This sequence comes from Artocarpus heterophyllus, assembly GCA_025403435.1. NCBI lineage: Eukaryota > Viridiplantae > Streptophyta > Magnoliopsida > Rosales > Moraceae > Artocarpus > Artocarpus heterophyllus. The sequence continues at coordinate 26,295,734 of CM046334.1, forward strand.
TCATGGCTTTTCATGCATGGTATATACATGTACTAACACAAGTATATGTCCAAACCAATTACATTTACACGGGTCTACATTAGTGAGAAGATAAAGATAATGAGACTGAAGAAACCAAAATGAATATTTAGAGTTAATCAAGAATATTTTCCACCAAAAGGAATGGTTCTGTTGTTTGGAAAGCATAGCATGACTTTTGAAATGGGCCAAGTTTATATGAAAAATTCTCAATCAAAAATTGCACAATTGACATTCCAAATCTCACATTTTCATTGAATGATTCACAAGGGTCCGATGCAGACAAGGAGCCAAGGATCCATGACTTGACAACCGCCATGGATAATTCAAAATGGGGTCATTCTAAGACGAGGGATGATGACCAGGAGTCAAGAAAATGTCAGCTAAAAAAGGGCAGAGAGGCTTCCAAATGGAGTGAATATATAACCCATGATGACGATGACGGTGGCGCCAACGATCAAGCAGGTGATTTAAGCAATAACATCTTTCTGCCTCTACCGAATGAGGAAAAGATAGAAGATGATGAGATCCACCCAGATTTTCTTTGAAGCTCCCTCTGTTGGCTCTTTATACTCTTCTGCCTTTGTTGTTTTGGTCAAACTAGAACATATAGCTACGGTAATGGCTAAAGCAACATTGAGCCTAGCTGAATAGATTTGTTCGTGGTCAATTGATCCATGATTAACGCTAGCATTTATTAGTTTTAATTAGGTGAAACTTGGTTTAATCTAAACCGCATACTCCAAAAAAGAGACGTTCATTTTTTGTGTCCAAAACATCAAAGCATCGAACAGTCGATTAAAAAGCATTTCAATGATGTGTCTTGTGTGGCAGAATATAGGTGTTTGGACACCATTTTAGGATACTAAAAACTGACCAAGTGATTTGAATCCTAGGTATGGAGTTAAAAATAGTTTCACAATGTGGATCACATTTTATCCGCTACCCATGCATTTGGTAATTGCAAAAAAGGCAAAGGGAAAAGGGAAAAAATGAACCCACTGGAAGCATTTCTAGTGAACAGAGTTTGAACCTAAACTACAACAGTGCCCATACTCCTCAAAGATTCCCTTGGGATGAGGTGAGGATAGAAGCAAACTGCCATAATAAGCGGAACTCTTTTGATGCCAGAATTTCGTGTTGAAATTTTGTATACGTACAAGCGGATTCACTAATTACCCCATTCCTTCCATTCCATTCACAGGATCAAACAGCATCAAGAATCTCCATCTCAATATCCAAAGGAAATTCGAATAAGCAATGGTAACTAAAATCAACATAAATAGAAAGGCCAGCATCCAAATCCAGATCCTACATACCTGAAACATAACTAGAAAATACGGAGAAAAAAAATCCTAAAACAATCATAGGTCTCCAATCCCAACTCGGAGGCCAAAAAATCAACAATCAGTTTGGTATATTGAAAAAGAATCAGAGGCTAAAATATCTCCAGAGCGAGATTCCACCATCAATAACTTTGCAAGGGCTATAAAAAAAGGCCCCAAAAAATGGTAAACGTGGAGGAGTGTGTACTCCATTCACCACTAATGAGATAAAAGGATGCTTCAATCACCAAGTGCCAACGAGCTAAGCTGATCGGCAACAGCAGACTTAGACGAAGCTTTAAGAAGGACGTCCATTGCCTCGGCCACCTTATCCTTCAGAGCATCTGGAGACTCAATAAGATGTAGAACCTCTGTTTGGTCCATCTCTAGCAACATCCCGGTCACCTTTGCTGAATGTTCTGGCTCAAGGTGCTCCACGAGCGGATACAACTGCTCTCCAAGCATCTGTAGTTTCATAACGGGATGAGAACAGTCTAGCTTAATTTGTCTTACGTTCTAATTTCTAGATAGAGGGTTCTGTATCGATTTAACTAAAAGTTTCGTGTGTAAGAAAACAAAAAGGACTTTGAATGTACCAATCGCTGGTTCTCTGGTGTAGCCGAAGCTAAAGCAGAAGCAAGTGTTGACATTGGCACTGGTCCAGATCGCTGGACATCCACAGGAGACACAGGCACAGAACCATCAAATCGTAATGTCATTGGACTCACCCCACCGTGAGAAATCAGAGATGGATCCATGCCATTCCTCGCATTTTGCATATACCTCACACCTTGATTGGAGTTCCGTTGATGTAACTGCATGTGGTTTGAAGGAATGTTAAGAGGTGAAAAAAAAATATTTAATGGATTTGTGTTTTTGCAGAAAAAATTGACACTCCAGAGATAATTGTTGTCACCGAAAGCTCAATTAAACAAAAGATCTAAATAAGAGAGGCCATAAAGTACACCTACCAATATAAACAAAGCAAAGAAACACATTTAAAAAGATGACGGCATCAAAAAACAAAAAAAAAAAAAACAAAAGAAACAGTCACACGGGAAGGTAGAAAAACCACTGCCATCCTGAGTGGAGTTGAAAGTACAACAACATCAGCAAACAAAATAGCACATTGAAAAGTTCAATGCCTCAATCAACAAACGGAAATTTAAATCTATTATTAATGATTGAAAAGATGCAGACTGAACACCATCATACAGGTAAGAATAAATATTCCAACAATTAACCACCAATAAGCAGATGCCACCTCCAACAGCGTAAGTCTACTTATATAAAACCTTATGAGTGGAGTTTAAGAGCACAACAACATCAGCAAACAAAAAATGCAGAATGAACACCATCAAACGGGTAAGCACAAATATTCCAATAACTAACCACCGCAGAACAGATGTATGGTAATGCATCCCGTAAGTCATGCAACCATGAAAAGGCGAAAGTTCATCTGGCATTCATGGTGAAAAGATTGCTCTTCAAAACATATCAAGTTAAACGACAGAAACACAGGTTTAGTTGTTTGACTTGCTTCAAAGAGTGACATACCTGCTGTTGCTGTGCCGGTTGAAGGTTCCCACCACGACGTGCGCCCATTCGCTGCCCAGGTTGCCCTTGCCTCTGAAGGTGGTATGGCATAACAAAATTTGGGGCCACACTTGGGCGCATTCCCGGCAAGATTTGCTGCTGAAAGCTGAAACCACCAGGTTGAGGGGGCATAATAGCAGAAGTACCTTGACCAAAATACAGCTGTTGAGGACCAAGCCTAGGTGCTGCAGGATGGAACCCAGGAATACCTGCTGGAAAAGGTGCGATTCCACCAGGTGCTTGAATTTGAGCAAAGTGTGCCTAGGGGAGAAAAAAAAAAAAAGATCTAGAAAGTTCATAAGATTGACTAAGATAAATGACTCAATGGTTATGCCAACCTTCTGCTAGGAAGTAAAATAATTCAACCGCATACAGTATTTACTATTTAGAAACCATAAAAACATGGTTGACAAAAATTTCAACAAACTAGGTTGCAATCTCCAAGACTCCCAACTATTTTATAAATATTTCTATGGATTAGGAAACAATAAAACTTCACAAACAAAAAGAGAATAAGAACAGAAGTTTCAGAAAATTCTTGCAAAAGAAAAAGAAAAATTTACCTGCAATCGAGCCTTTCTCTCTTCCTTCCGCTGGGCAACCGCCACATACAGAGGTTTCTGACCAATCATCTTTCCATTCATTTCACTTAACTGAAAAGAAAAGGAAAAAAAAAGGATAACAAAAATACGTGATCGCCAGAACAATCAATGGAATGAGAAGAAGGAGAAATGAATGGACTTGAGAAAATCTCAATCCGCTAAAAGGATGTAGCAGAGCAATCGGTAGCTTACAGCTCTAGTAGCCTCTTCCGGAGTAGAAAAGGCAACAAAGCCAGAGCCCTTGCTTAGCCCTTGAGAATCAAGCATGACCTTTCAAACCAGAAAAAAGGATAAGATAAGATGTTCATAATCAGCCCATTAAGGATTTTAGCACCTATGTGCACTCTAAAATTGAAGCGATTTGGCACCTTCATCCCTAAAACTTTTTTTTCTTGGCAATTAGTTCTTAAACTTAAAATATAGCAGCAATTAGCCCCAATAGTGAGGGATTAAATTTTGGACGGAATCACAATAATTTTGGCACCTGTCCCCATTAACTTCTCATAGTTCAAACTTCCGTTCATAAAAATTTATTTTATTTTTTGGCAATTTAGCTCTTAAATTAGTGGTAGAGTTCCCCAAAAATTTATCCCTCGTTAATTATTGGAGTTTATTGCTACTCTTCTGAAAATTATGTGACTCATTTATAATGGAAGAAAAGCCAAGGATGAAAATACCAAAGCAAGAAAAGTTCAGGGGACGCAAGTGTTAAAAATCCAACAGAAAATATACCTTGCTTGATGTTATTGTTCCAAACTCAGAGAATAGCTCCTTGAGCTTTTCATCGTTTATAGTGTCATCAAGATTTTTAAGATAAAGATTAGCGCCTTGCAGCTTTTCAAATCTACTGATTCTTTCCTGTTCAAATTTGGCTTTCAACTCTGACTCTCTCTCTACTTTCCTTTGAGCCCTTCCAACAAACAAAACCCTGTCCCCATCGGCGGTGCCGTTCAACTTCTCCACCGCAGCAGTAGCCGCATCTGAACTCTGAAAATTAACAAAGCCAAAACCTCTAGACTTCCCATTTGTCTCTTTCATTACAACTGCACTAGTGATGGCACCAAAAGGGCTAAAAAGTTTCTTAAGGTCCTCATCACTAACTGTTTCTGATAAATTTTTTACATACACATTGGTAAACTTGGGAGATCCATTTGTCCGAGCCCTTTCCTGTTTTCGCACAAAAAGTCCAACATAAACTTGCTTGTCATTTATCAACATCCCATTCAACTCTTTGATTGCAGTCTGCGCGGATTCTTCCTTGTCAAACTGTACGAATCCATAACCTTTTGATTGACCATTAGCATCAACAGCAACCTTACAGGACAGTACAGTGCCGAAGGCAACAAATGTGTCATGCAATGCCTTGTTATCAAGTGACGTGTCCAAGTTTTTAATGAATATATTGGCATAACCACTCTTCCGCATACTAGGATCTCGATGAGAAAGCATAATTCTCATAGGTTTTCCATTAATAGGAGTGAAATTCAAAATCTCCATGGCATTAGCAGCTGCAAATTTAAAGATCACAAGCATGGTAAGGCATAAACTTGGCCAAGCTACTGGACAAAAGTCACAATATCTTTAGTGTATAATATTAATATAAGTCATACGTTAGGTTTTGGCAAAGGAAAGAAAGAGAAAACATTTATGATTTGTTTCATAAAATGAAAATTAACAAGACCCATTATCCACATTTTTCAGCAGTTCATGATCCATAGAGTCTATTATTCACTCAAAAAAAGATGCAGAAAAGACCAAAAAGAGTGTCAGAAAACAAACCATTAATATTAAAAAAAATTACGACAATGGTTTCAATTTCATAATATAATTAATCTAATAAAGAATACAAGAAATCATAGAATCCTCCGGCAGACAGTTGTCTCAACACAAAGCTCCAAAACTTTCTTAAAAAAAAGGAGAAATCACCTAGAAACAATTATCACTCAAAAACAGAGTTTTTTTTTTTTTTTTTTTTTTTGGGAGCAAAAGCAAATATGAAATTGAAAGGACCTTCTTGGGGATTGCTATAATTGACATAGGCGTAGCCAAGGGAGGTCCTCCGAGTCTGATCCCTGCAAACCCTAATGGAGATCACCGGAGCGACGCGGTTGAAAACGTCGTAGAGCTGTCCCTCGTTCACGTTCGAGTCCAGATCCCCTACGTAAAGCGACGCATTTCCATACCCCGCCACCGCCGGAGCTGCCTGTCCTGACACCGCACCCGCCGCCATTGCCGTCGCCAGTCAAAACCAAAAATAATTAAACAAAAAATAAAATAATTAAATCAAACAATAATGAATGAAGAATTCAATCGGAAAACTGATTGATAGGAACAAAGGATCGATTAGGATTTGAGATCGATAATGTCAGAGAAAATGAATGAGTCAACATTATGAAAACTACGGTAGGCTTTTGGTTCTCTCTCGTGTTTTTTGTTTGTTGGTTTTTTTTTTTTCCCCCTGAAAACAGAGAGAGGAAAAGACAAGAGGAGGAGAGGAGGAGAGACGAGAACGAAGAGTGATTATATAGTGAGACGGAGCCAAGAAGGAAATTCGAAACGCAGCGTTTCCAAGTCGCAGTTTTCGAGGAAAAAAGAACTGTTGTTTGGAGGACGTGGCATTCGATGTCGGAATCGTAGGTTTGTCGTGGCCTTTCGGAGTCGCTTTTTGGCATCGGAAGTGGGAAACAATGTGGCCCACATTGCCAGCTACGAGTCGCAAATTACTGTTGTTCGTTGGTATTGTCCGAGTGCTTCTATTTGGCCCTATCGTCAACGTGGCTAATGTTTTCCATCTATTTTTCGTTAAACTCAAAATGTAATTTATTTCGAGGGGAAAAAAACAGTTAATTGTACAATTGAGACGGAGTATCGGTGATGAAAAATATATATATATATTTATAATAACTATCGTTTGTCAAAATTAACGTGGCATTTACCAAATTTAATTTTAACTTATCAGTTTATACTCAAATAGTAAAACTCTTACATACTACTATCATTTGTCAAAATTAATGTAGTATAAAGTAAAAATATATTATAATGTAAAATTTTCACATGCTATATTACTTTCAGTTCTAATTCACTTGTCAAACACTCGTAAAGTTTATTGGGTAGGTTGAGTTCTTTAAAAAAAGAAATTAGAAGGAGAATTTAACAAAAATGCAAAACTTTACAAGTAAAGTGTTAAAAATATAAGGATCATATTTTTTTCTTACCAATTTAAAGGGCATTCACATTTTGACTTTTTGACACAAACACTAGGAAAAGGGAAGCTAGATTTTGCAAAAAATGGAAAGGTTTAAGTTAATAGTCTTAAAAAAAATAACTAAATATTGTAGATGTTGAATCTACAATTAGATACAAACAAATCAAATCACCATTATTAGGATCTGTTTAGCTTCCAATAACAAGATTAAAATAATTACAGAATGAGTGTTAAATTGAAGCAGCAAATAATTAAACAATGCAGTAAAAGTAAGTGATATCACACATGAGATTTATAGTAGTTCACTCTATAATGAGAGCTGCGTCTACTGTTTTTCACTATGATGAATGGATTGATATAGATTACAAAGTATTTGAGAGATTTGATGTGAAAACACTCGTAATTTTTGTAGAGTTTCTGTAAGTTTTCTTTCTCCTCTTTCACAGTGAGCTTTATTCCCTATTTATAGATGATACTTCATGAGATTGTGGCTTCAACCTAATCAAAGGAATGGACATAGAAATGCTTATAGTAATGGGACACATGTCAATTCCTTATAGGATGTAAATATCAGACCTCTACCCACGTTTCACTTCGTGGCTCAGCATTTATCTCCTTGTAAGTGTCAGGCTCTCTACATCGATTCTATCGAACTGATACTTAGCAAATATGCAATAGCGAATAATATGTAAATCCACCTAAACGAGCTGAGTAAAAACTGCAATCGAACCATGAATATCGAATCGATTGATTTCACTAGTCGATCGAATAACAAGCTGACAATAATAATGACAACAGTCCATCTCGAATCTACAACTCCCATCGGGCTTCATTTGCTCTAATCGTGATTTGGATTTCATACGCTGGGTCTTTGCTGAATGATTTGGGCCTGACCAAATCATTCCCCAACAGTTAGCCTCCACTCCTTGTTAAACATAGTACCCTAAGGAGTAAAATATTGTAATATGTTTTTAAAGACATTTTATCAATAAAGAGTTTATTTATTATTCATATATTAAATGTTGTCTTCTTTATGTTCATTTCTGTTAAATGTATGATAAGCAAACAAAAGTCTGAGACTATTGGTCTAAACATTTAAGAATCTACATGTGATGGATAGATTATGCAAAAGACAAGAATCTTAAAGGCGATAGTCTAAATCATAAGATCTGCAGTCAAGGGAATAAGATTAAGTACTTTATTCATGTCAGGATTGTTATGCTGTCTACATCTTTAATGAGAGATGACTTGTCTTGGTCATTGGAGTAGGACTTCGCGAGTAGAAATAGTGGTGCAATGTCATAAGTGATGATGTATTGGATCGGGACATAAAAGTTGAATTGATTTGGTCAATAATTTTGTTTGTGCAAATCAATTCACTTTAGGCAATCATATGTATTGTGTCTTAATCCTAAAATGACAAATGGGCCCATTATCTTGACTTATGTCTTTTAATGTACTAAAGGGTGACATCCTGACTTAATGATGGTACGCATACTAGTACATTGGAGGCATGACTCTTGATTGACATAAACTCGTTATTCATAAATATGGAATCCATAGCTTGTTTTGTAGAGTTTATAATATTCTCTTATATTGTTAGACATGTATGCCCTAAGGAGTAAAAACGTAATATGTTTTTGAAGACTTTTTTTTTATCAATAAAGAGTTTATTTATTATTCATATACCAAATTGTTGTCCTCTTTATGTTCATATTTGTTAAATGTATGATAAGCAAACAAAAGTCTGAGACTATTGGTCTAAGCCTTTAGAATCAGGCATATGATAGATAAATTATGCGGAAGACATGATTCTAAAGGTGACAGTTTAAATTATAAGATCCGCAATCGAGGGAATAAAGTTGGGTGCCTTATTCATACAAAGATTGTTATGTTGTCTATATCCTTAATGAGAGATGGTTTGTCTTGGCCATAAGAGGTGGACTACACGAATAAAAACATTGGTGCATTGTCATAGGTGACGATGTATTAGATCGAGACATAAAGTGTAATTGATTTAGATTAATAATTCTGTCTTGATAAATCAGTTTACTTTAGACAATCATATATGTTGTATCTTAATCCTGAGATGAATAGTAAGCCCGTTGTCTTAACTTATGTTTTTTGATGTATCAAATGGTGACATCCATATTTTATGTTAGTACGTATGCCGGTACATTGGAGACATAACTCTTGATGGCAGAGACTTGTTATTCATAGATATGGAATCCATAACTCCTTTTTAGAAGTCATTGATATCCTTTTATATGAGTTATCCTATAGTTGAAAAACTAGAGCGCTCAACCATTTGGATACATAGGTGTAACCGAATGGTATATTGTCTTTGGATGGTAAGTTTTTGATGGTGAGATAATGGAACGTAAGAGAAAAATAATCAAGAAGGTAAGATAGAATTTATCCTTAAGCCGATTATGGAGAATCCAATGGAGATACAATACATCATGATTTGTCATAAAGACTTAGCTATTCGGGCTTTGTAATTCTATACAGTTTGAGAGTGCAGCTCTAAGCTTTTAGTGGAGTAGCATTAGAGTTGATAATTATGAAATGTATATTTGAGATATTGGGTTTCATAATTATCGGGAGCTTGAACTATATAGGTTCATCAGGTCCCCTTTGCTAGCTCACAATAAATCCTATAGTGATACGACGTGCTTTTCTAATAAATTAGTGAATTATGTCAAATTATCAAATTGACTAAAATTCAGTAGGATCAGATAATTTATGTTCGTTTATCGGTTGAATTAATTTTGTGAAAAATTAGTTCAAGATAAACATGTTGAATTATCATGATCAGATAATTCATGTCTATTTATCGATTGAATTAATTTCGTGTAAATTAATTCAAGATAAACTTGTTGAATTATCAGGAATATTTATTTTCCTAGAGATTATCTAGATATGACTGTTTTACTCAGATAACTTCTCTATTGGGTTATTTGAGTTAAAACTAAGGCTCTATCCTAAGAATATCAAGTGGGAATAAAAGATTCGTAGGGATAATTTATCGTAAGTTCGGCAGGCTGATCTTCAGATTCAGCCTACTGATGGAGTAAATTCGGCAGGCTGATTTGCCAGTTTGGCTTGCCAATCGAACAATTTTGATCATATGTTTTTAGACGTGATTTTATCATATATTAATCCTGATTTGAATTTTCAAAGCCTTATCTGATAAGGACCAACCTGGGCACGAACTTTATAAATAGGAAGTGAGACTCATAAGTTATTTAGATCAGTTGAGGAATTAAAAGTGAGCACTTTAGTCTGTGAGTCTCTGCAACTCCCTAAGAGCTATTGTTCATAAATCATGAACCTTAGTTCTGGGTTTCCTCGATTGGTTGGAAGGAGAGTCATCGGGTAAAAAGCTATACGACGTGCGCCTATATACACTCTAATCGTGGATAGAGAATAGCAAAGAAGACCAGTTGGTTGAGGTTCTTTTAGAGTGACTTTCTCTTCTCAGATTGCAAGAGCTTTTCGACAAACAAGGTTAGTAATATCTGGTTAATTTATGCATATAGTGTATTAAACATGTGTTTTGGAAAATACTCTGATATAAAAAATTTTTAAATTCTAATGCATACTACTTTTCCAACAATTGGTATCAGAGACATGGTTTTTACATAAATTTGCAAGTTTATGATCATGCTATATGAATAAATTATGTGATCTTGTCTCTCCTATGCTTGAATTTAATTTTTTTTAGAGTTGGTATTCTAGGGTTTTTATATATTTATATGTTATCATAGATTATATGGTCAATGTTTATTAATTAATTATAGTTGATTAAGTTAATTAATTAATTAATTAATGTCGATTATGGTTTCTTAGATGCTAGAATGTGTATCTAGGTTTTTCATGTAATTAGATGACGGACTATCATCTTCGTCCATGAATTATTATTTAATTTTAAATTTATAAGAATTTTATAATTAAATAATCATTCAAAGAAGACAGATTTAGAAGATGGATCTAAAAGATGGTGATAGCATTCCACAGGTATTTCCTGAGTCTCTAATTTTATGTTTTTGAATTGTTGAAAATAAAATTAATAAATTACATTAAAAACTATATTTTTTTAAAAAAATGATTTTTGCTTGGTCGGCCGATGGTCGTAAAATGGCAGGCTAGACTTAAAGTTCAACAGGCCATCTACGGGGCAAAAATCTAATGGCTTTGGCGGTATGCCGAACTTTCTGGTTCGGCAGGCCAATTTGTCATGACCAATAGGCTGACCCGAAAAGTTCGACAGGCCAGAGGGTCATGACCGGCAATTTAATCACACAGATCGACATGCCAGCAGAGAGCTGTAAATTTTTTCAAAAAAGGTGCATTTTTTGGTGTAGTTTTAATTTTATTTTTGGGACAATTTTGAGAAACATTAAATTTGGATATGACAAAAAATATAGAGTATTCGATCTATACGAGATTGAAGACTTAAAGATGGAAGATACATGAAGAAGGATAAAATTTGAAGAATCAAGGATGAAGAATCGATAATATATTTTGATTTATCTCTTGTAATCTTTATTTTCTATTTTCTAAGGTGGAACCATAATATTACAGTTATTTTTATTATTTTGCTTGTGGCTTTGCATGATTGCTTTGCTTGTCTGCATTATAATATAATTTGCCATATATATTGATAACATGTCATATAGAATAGGAAGTGTCACTTATTTAAAAATTGTTCATACATGTTCTCAAAATAAAACCTTAATTTTAAAGATTGAGTGGGAGAAGATTTTCGAAGAGAGGACCTACGGCCTCCATCGTTGGTTCATAGGTAACGCATGGTGGTTTCGACCCCTAGAAAGGACTTCATCATGTACCGGGTTGGATCTCCTAAATGATAAGGTATTTTATCATTATTTATCGTTGCACACCCCTAGGTGGTGATTATAAATCATGGATAAAATATTGAAACAAAGGTTATACAATCATGTTGATTTTATTATTAACCTCCCTATGAACTCTGTTAATAAAATTGATGGCCAAAGAAACAATAATTAATATATGTTGGATCATACGTGTCTCGGATGACATATATTAATTATGAGGGGATCCATGTTCTTAATTGAATTTGGCAAGTCTCCCCTAGGCGACTTGTTGAATTCTAAGTTGGGAATTATCGTTGTAAGGTTGTGATATTCTTAAGGTTTTGACACATAAACATATTTGTATGCTTTACATGATTCTGTTATCTTACTAAATTATTGTTGTATGTTTGCTTATACTTGGTATATGATTCTTTATTGTAGATTAAAAATGTCTAAAAACTTTTTTATCATCGATACTTGATAAAAAACCAATTGACTAATGAGAACTATAATGATTGGAAATGGAACCTAAACATCGTCCTATCCTTTTAGAAACTAAAGTTTGTGCTGACGACACATTTTCCTCTCGAGCCTACGGGAGATTCCACTAATGAGCAAATCTAAACGTATGATCGCTGGGAAGATGTTAATGATCAGACTCGCTGTTATGTTATGGCTAGCATGAATAACGTGCTATAGGCTCAATATAAAGATAATGAGACTGCTAGGTAGATCTTGGATAATCTTGAAAACATGTTTGGAGGCCAGGCCCTAACAAAATAGCAAAGGGCGCTTTGGAAACTTCTAAACTATAAACAAAGGTTGGGGACGTCTGTAAAGGAGCATATGATGTTAGTCATGGTATACCTCGCTGAGGCTTAAACCAATGGTGCTGACATTAATGCTGAAACTTAGATGACTATGGTCTTTGAGACTTTGTCTAAGGAATTTATTCCGTTGGAGCTATATTTAATTTAAACAATAGAGGGGATATGACCTTAACAGAGTTGATGAAACAGTTACAGGAGTTCAAACTTCTGATTAGGGAAACTCCTACAGGTGGTGAGGCCAACTTGGTGGCTACATCTGGTTCCAATCCTAACCCAAGGAAAGGAAAGAAGCAACGGGCCAAGAATGAGAAATATTCTATTCCTACAAACGGCAAGAACAAGAAGAAGAAAAAGAAGAACCCAAAGAAGTTTAAGTGCTTCTTCTGCGGAAAGGTCAGGCATATTAAGAAGAATTGTAAGGACTTCCTTTCCTAAGGAGGCAGATGTGATCTTCTAGTTGTTAAAACTTGTTTGGTTGAGGAATCTAGTGACACTTAGGTCATAGATTCCAATGCAACTAATCATGTTTGTGTTTCTCTACAGGGTTTCAAAGAAACGAGAAGTTTGCTACATGAAGACTTTACGCTTCGGATGGGCGATGGATCCTTAGTGTTGGTCGAAGTAGTGAGAGACGTACATCTTTATTTTGATAATTATAGGAATTTATTTTTGCGTGATTGTTTTTATGTTCCTGAACTTAAAAGGAATATAATTTTTATAGCTTGTTTATTTAAAGAATCTTATCTAGTGTCTTTTAATAATAAAGTGATGATTTGTAAAAATAAATCTTTTATCTGTGATGGATGGATGCAAAATAATCTATATTTTATTAAACCTAATATGGACTTACTATTGAACACTAAGATTACTAATAATAACTCTAAAAGACTTAAAGCTTCTCACTCTAATAAGACTTATCTTTGGCATTTGCGACTAGATCATATTAACCTGAATAAGATTCAAAGGTTGGTAAGGGATGGACCTTTAAGTCACTTAAAGGTGGAATCTAGACCACAATGTGAATCTTGTTTGGAGGGTAAAATGACCAAAAGACCATTTGGGTCTAAGGGCAATAGGGCCGAAGGGGTTTTAGAACTTGTGCTAGTGATGTTTATGGACCTATAAACATCCGGGCATGAGGAGGGTATGAGTATTTCATCACATTTATTGATGATTACTCAAGGTATGGGTATGTGTACCTAATGCACCCCAAAAGCGAAACTTATGACAAGTTTAGGGAGTTTTAGGCTGAAGTGGAAAAGCAATTGGGTAGACCCTTAAAGGCACTTCGATCTGATCAAGGTGTTGAATACCTTTTTGATGAGTTCTTGGGACACTTATTAGAGAATAGAATTTTATCCCATTTGACTAGACCGGACACTATGCAGCAGAATGGCATGGCTGAGAGAAGAAATAGGACTTTGTTGGACATGATCAGGTCCATGATGAGTTATTCATTATTGCCTTTGTTCTTTTGGGAATATGCACTATAAACCGCATGTTATCTTTTGAACAATGTGCCTTCAAATTGGTTCCTAAAACTCCTCACGAGTTGTGGGTGGGGAAAAAGCATCCTTAAACCATATTTATATATGAGGATGTTCGGCTCATGTTCTGTTTAAGAAAGTAAATAAGTTGGAAGCACGTTCGTAAGTTTGTGTGTTTGTAGGATATCCAAAAGGGACCAAAGGGTGTTTTTTTTTTTTTTTATAATACAAAGGAAAATAAAGTTATGGTTTCAATTAATGCAACTTTCCTTGAGGATAGTTACATGGATGACTTTAAGCCTTGAAGCGAAGTGGTGCTTGAGGAGTTGGTGAGTGATTCGATCACTCCGGGGTTCCGAATGAAACCACTCCAATCGATGTAGACAAACCAACCAAACCAGAATAACAACCTAAGGGCTTCGGCGTAGTGGGAAAATCGGGCATCAACCCAAGAGGTATATGTTCAATGGTGAGACCTTTTTGGCTGAACCAAATGAACATGATAGTCTTACACATATGAAGAGGCTATGAAAGATGTTGATTTAAAACTCTAGACAGAGGCCATGAATACAGAGATGAAGTCTATAGAGACTAATCAGGTCTGGGAGCTTGTAGATCTTCCCGAAGGGGTAAAACCCATAGGGTGTAAGTGGATCTATAAGAGAAAAGAGGGGTGGATGGAAAAGTCAAAACCTATAAGGCTAGACTGATTGCTAAGGGATATACGCAAAAGGAAGGAATTGATTACGAGGAAACCTTTTCACCTATAGCCATGCTTAAGTCACATCCGCATTCTCTTGTCCATAGTTACCGCCCTTGACTGCGAGATTTGGCAGATCAATGTCAAGATGGCTTTTCTAAATGGCTATCTTGTTGAGTCTATTTATATGGAGCAACCAAACGAGTTCAAGGCTAAGGTCAGGAGGATAAGGTTTGTAAGCTGCTAAAGTCAATTTATGGACTTAAGCAGGCTTCCCATTCTTGGAAAATAAGATTTGATTAAGTGATCAAGACTTATGGTTTCGTACAAAATGTAGACGAACCATGTGTTTACAAACACATTAAGGATGGGAGGGTAGTTTTTCTACTGCTCTATATAGATGACATTCTACTAATTAGCAATGATGTCGGGGCATTGTCATCGGTCAAATTATGGTTGACCAAGTAATTGATATAAAGGACTTGGGTGAAGCTTATTTTGTTCTCGGTATCTAGATCTTTTGGGATAGGAAGAACATAATGATAGATTTGTCCCAAGCAGGCTATATAGATAAAATTCTCAAAAGCTTTGTAATACAAGATTCCAAGAAAGGTGGGCAACCATCTAGGTTTAGAATTATTCTTGCTAAGAAAGACTCATCAACGTCTGATGAAGAAAAAAAATACATGAAGAAGGTGCCTTGTGCTTTGGCAGTGGGTAGTCTCATGTATGCCATGCTTTGCACACGACCGAATATTTGTTATGTAGTCAGGATTGTATCTTGATTTTGGTCGCATCTAGGACCAAATCACTGGGTTGCAGTCAAGCATATTTTTAAGTACCTGAGGACTCGATGGTATATGCTTGTGTATTCGAGTGAGGATTTAACACCTCTAGGATACACTGACTCGGATTTTCAATTCTGTCTAGATTCAAGAAGATCGACTTCAGGTTTTGTGTTTACTCTAGGCGGCGGTGCCATTGTTTGGAGAAGTGTGAAACAAGATTGCACTTCGGATTCAACGATGAAGGTCGAGTATGTGGCAGCTAGTGATTCTTCGAAAGAAGCAATGTGGAGCCACAAGTACCTTGGGGACAATTTAGCTAATCCATTTACAAAGACACTAACTGCGAGAGTTTTTGAGAGGCATGTGGAAGCTATGGGGATATGAGATTTGTCATATTTACTCACTTAGTGCAAGTGAGAGATTGTTAGACATGTATTCCCTAAGGAGTAAAAATGTAATATGTTTTGAAGATATTTTTATCAATAAAGAGTTTATTTATTATTCATATACTAAATTGTTGTCCTTTTTACATTCATATTCATTGAATATATGATAAGCAAACAAAAGTCTAAGACTGTCGGTCTAAGCCTTTAGAATTAGGGATATGATGGACAGATTATGCGAAAGACATGATTCTAAATGTGACGGTCTAAATTATAAGATCCGCAATCGAGAGAATAAAGTTGGGCACTTTATTCATGCAAAGATTGTTATGTTGTCTATATCCCTAATGCGAGATGGTTTATCTTGCCATTGGAGGTAGAGTCCATGAATAGAAACATTGGTGCATTGTCATAGGTGATGATGTATTGGATCGAGACAAAAAGTGTAATTGATTTAGATTAATAATTCTGTCTGTGTTGTATCTTAATCCTGAGATGAATAGTAAGCCCGTTGTCTTGACTTATATCTTTTGATGTACCAAAGGGTGACATCCACATTTTATGTTGGTACGCATATTGGTATGTTGGAGGCATAACTCTTGATGGCGTAGACTTGTTATTCATAGATACGGAATCTAAAGCTTCTCTTTAGGAGTCATTAATATCCTCTTATATGCGTTATCCTACAATTGAAAAACTAGAGCGCTTAACCATTTGGATACATAGGTGTAATCGAATAGTATACTATCTTTGGATGGTAAGTTTTCGATGGTGAGATAATGGAATGTAAGAGAAAAATAATCAGAAAGGTAAGATAGAATTTATCCTTAACCTGATTATGGATAATCCAATGGGGATATAATACATTATGATATGTCATGGAGACTTAGCTATTCAGGCTTCATAATTCTATATAGTTTAAGAGTGCAGTTCTAAGCTTTTAGTGGAGTAGCATTAGAGTTGATAATTCTGAAATATATATCTAGGATATTGGATTTCATAATTATCTGGAGCTTGAACTATATAGGTCTATCAGGTCCCCTTTGCTAGCTTATAATAAATCCTATAACGATGTGTCAAATTATTAGATTGGCTAAAATTTGGTAGGATTAGATAATTCATGTTTGTTTATCGGTTGAATTAATTTTGTGAAAAATTAGTTTAAGATAAACGTGTTGAATTATCAGGATCAGATAATTCATGTTTGTTTATCGGTTGAATTAATTTCATGTAAATTAATTCAAAATAAACTTGTTGAATTATCAAAAATATTTATTTTCCTTAAGATTATCTAGATGTGACTGTTTTAATCATATAACTTCTCTATTGGGTTATTTGAATTAAAACTGATGCTCTATCCTTAGAATCTCGGGTGGAAAATAAAAGATTCATAGGGATCATTTATCGTAAGTTCGGCAAGCCAGCCTTTGTTGAAAAACTAGTACGCAGCGGAATTTTAAAATTTTTTATATCAGAGTATTTTTCAAAACACA
The DNA here is from genome assembly GCA_025403435.1 of Artocarpus heterophyllus. Classification (NCBI taxonomy): domain Eukaryota; kingdom Viridiplantae; phylum Streptophyta; class Magnoliopsida; order Rosales; family Moraceae; genus Artocarpus; species Artocarpus heterophyllus. The sequence continues at coordinate 26,313,002 of CM046334.1, forward strand.
AGTTTGGCACACTATATGCATAAATTAACCCGATCTTACTAACCCCTCTGTGCCAAAAAGCTCCTGCAATCAGTGAAGAGAAGTAACATTCTAGAAGGACCTTAACCAACTGGCCTTCTTTGCTATTCTCTATTCTCGATCGGAGTGAGTGTGGGCTCACATCGTTCAGCTTTTCCACCAGGTGACTCTCCTTCCAACTAGTAGAGAAATACACAAAGCTACAATTTGTGATTTATGAATAACAGCCTTCTGGGGAGTTTCAGAGTCTCACTTGCAGAGTCTCACTGTAGATTTCTCAACTAATCTAAATAATAAAGAGACTCACTCCTCTTTTATAGAGGTTTGGCCTAGGAGTCAATCCTTATCAGATAAGGCCTCAAAATTTCAATCAGAATCAATATATGATAAAATCCACGTGAAATGCGTAATCTTTTTATCGCCTAGTAGGTAGGTCGAACTGGCAGATTGGCCTGCCGAACCTCCTCAATCGGCAGGCCAAACTTAAAAATCGGCTTATGAACCTTCAAAAAAAGATCATTGCGAATTTTTATTTCCCACCCGAGATTCTAGGGATAAAGCCTCAGTTTTAATTCAAATAACCCAATAGAGAAGTTATCTGATTAAAACAGTTATATCTAGATAATCTCTAGGAAGATATATTCCTGATAATTCAACGAGTTTATCTTGAATTAATTCAACTTATAAATAGACATGAATTATCTGATTCTGATAATTTAACAAGTTTATCTTGAATTAATTTTATCACAAAATTAATTCAACCAATAAATAAACATGAATTATTTGATTTTACCGAATTTCAGCCAATCTGATAAATCTGACATAAGTCACTAATTATTGAAAAAACACGCCGTATCGTTACTGGATTTTTGTGAGCTAGCAAAGGGGACCAAATGGACCTATACAGTTCAAGCTCTCGATAATTATGAAACCCAATATCCTATATATATATATTTCATAATTATCAACTCCAACGCTACTCTACTAAAAGCTTAGAGCTGCATTCTCAAACTATATAGAATTACAAAGCCCGTGTAGCTAAGTCTCCATGACATATCATAATGTATCATATCCCTATAGGATTATCTATAATCGGTTTAAGGATAAGTTTTGTCTTATCTTCCTGATTATTTTTATCTTATGTTCCATTATCTCACAATTGAAAAACTTACCATCTCAAGATAATATACCATTTGGTTGCACCTATGTATCCAAATGGTTGAGCGCTTCAGTTTTTCAATTACCGGATAACGCATATAAGAGGATATCACTACTCCTAAAGGGGAGCTATGGATTCCATATCTATGAATAACAGGTCTATGCCATCAAGAGTCAAGCCTCCAACGTGCCGCTATATATACTACTAAAAAATATGGGTGTCACCCTTTGGTACCTCTAAAGACATAAGTCAAGACAACGGGCCCACTATTCATCTTAGGATTAAGATACAATACATATGATTGTCTAAAATGAATTGATTTGCGAAGACAAAATTATTAATCCAAATTAATTCACTTTATGTCCCGATCCAACACATCGTCACCTATGATAATGTGTCAATGTTTCTATTCGTAGAGTCCACCTCTGATGGTCAAGACAAACCATCTCCTAATGGAGATATAGACAACATAACAATCTTTTCATGAATAAAGTGCCCAACTTTATTCCCTCGATTGCGGATCTTATAATTTAGACCGTCACCTTAAAAATCATGTCTTCCACATAATCTGTCCATCATATGCCCAATTCTTAAAGGTTTAGAACAACAGTCTTAGACTTTTGTTTGCTTAACATACATTCAACAAATATAAATGTAAAAAGGACAAGATTTGGTATATAAATAATGAATGAATTCTTTATTGATAAAAATGTCTTCAAAAAACATATTACATTTTTACTTCTTAGGGCATACATGTCTAACAGTCTTTAGGTTTGGCATGTCGATGGAGTTAGTTTGGTAGGCTGATTTGCTAGTTCGGCTTGCCGATCAAACGATTTTGATCACACATTTTTAGACACGATTTTTATCAGATATTAATTCTGATTTGAATTTTTGAAGCCTTATTTGATAAAGACCAACCTGGGCACGAACTTTATAAATAGGGAGTGAGACTTATAAGTTATTTAGAACAGTTGAGGAATTAAGAGTAAGCACTCTAGTCTGTAAGTCTCAGCAACTCCCTAAGAGCTATTGTTCACAAATTATGAACCTTAGTTTTAGGTTTCCTCGATTGGTTGAAAGGAGAGTCACAAAGAAAAAGCTATACGACATGCGCCCATATGCACTCCGATCGTGGATAGAGAATAACAAAGAAGACTAGTTGGTTGAGGCTCTTTTGGAACGCCTTTCTCTTCTCAGATTGCGAGAGCTTTTTGGCAAATGAGGCTAGTAAAATCTGGTTAATTTATGCATATAGCGTGTCAAACTTGTGTTTTTGAAAATACTCTGGTATAAAAAAATTTTAAATTCCGCTGCGTACTACTTTTCCAACGTATATGCATTATCTTGTAATTGGAAGACTATAGCGCTAAAGCATTTGGATACATAGGTATAACCGAATGATATACTGTCTACGGATAGTAAGTATTCTAATGTGTGATAATGGAACATAAGATTAAAATAATCGAGAAGATAAAACAGAATTTATTCTTAAGTTGACTATGAATATCCTATAAGAATATGACATATTATGATATATCATAGACGGTTAGCTTATTGAAGCTTTGTAATTTTATATAGTTCGAAAGTATAGCTCTAAACTTTTAGTAAGTAGCATTAGAGTTGATAATTATAAAATACGTATCTGATAAATTGTATTTTATAGTTATTGGAGCTTGAACTATATATGTCTATCGGGTTCTCCTTGCTAGCTCATAATAAATCATGTAAGATACAGCATGTCTTTCCTATATATTAGTGACTTATGTCAAATTATTAGATTAGTTGAAATTTGATAAAATTTGATTTAATAATTTATGTTAGTTTATCAATTGAATTAATTTTATTCTGTAAATTAATTCAAGATAAACATGTTGAATTATTTGGAGAATATTTTATTTTTTATGGGATTATCAAGATATGATTGTTTTAATCAGATAACTTCTCAATTGGGTTGTTTGAATTAAAACTGAGGCTCTATCTAAGATTCTTGTGTGAAAAATAAGATATTCTCAAGGATCAAGATTATCACAAGTTCGACAGGCTAGTGTGAAACTTCAACATGCCGATGGAGTAAGTTTGGCAAGCCAATCTCCCAGATCGGCTTGCCGATCATACGCTAATCGATATACGTGTTTTTTACGTGTTTTTTCATCAAAAGTTGATCCAAACTCAAATTTTGGGGCCTTATCTGATAATGATAAACCTCAGGTCCAACCGCTATAAATAGGGGGTGAGTTTTCTTAATTATTCAGATCATTTGAAAAGCATAGAGTGAGTATTCTAGTGAGAGAAACTCTGAAACTCTCCAAGGACTATTGTTCAACATCAAGAACGTTAGCTCTGGGTCTTCTCAAGTAGTTGGAAGGAGAGTCACTGGAGGAAAAGTTGTACGACGTACAACAACCACACCCCGAGCATGGATAAAGAATAACAAAGAAGACCAGTTGGTTGAGGCTCTTCTAGAACGTTCTTTTCTACATAAATTCGAGCCTACTTCAGTATATAAAAGAGGTTAGTAAAATCTGTCATTAATTTATGTATTTAGCATGTCAAACTTATGTTTTAAAAAATACTCTGATTTAAAATTTTTAAAATTTGACTGCGTACATGTTTTCCAACAATTGGTATTAGAGAATGGTTTTTACGTTGAATTTTAGGTTGTGATCATGATATACATGAATTATGTGATCTTATTCTCTCATATGCTTAAATTTAATTAGAGAGTTGGCACTCGAAGGTTTCTATATAATTAAATATTGTCATGAAATTATATGGTGAATGTTTATTAATTAATTATAGTTGATTAAATTTATTATTTAATTATTAATTAATTAATTAATTTATGTCGGTTATTGGTTCTTAAAGGTTATAATGTGTATATAAGTTTTTCATGTAACTAGATAGCGGTCTACCATCATCATCTGGGAATTATTATTTTTATTTTATTTTTTTAATTTGTAAAATTTTTTAATTAAATAATCATTCGAAGTGAAGACAGATCTAGAAGATGAAGATGATAGGAGTTACATTATTTTTCTGTATTTATAAATTTTTATGTTTTTGAATTGTTGGAAATAAGATTGAAAAACTACTTAAAAACTATTTTCTGGGAAAATCCTGGTTTAGCTTGGTTGGTAGGTCGAACCCCCTTGGATCGATAGGTCGATGGTCACAGACTGGTAGGTCGAACTTTCAGCTTAGCAGGCCAGTAGCGGGGTAGAACGTTTTTCAAAAAAGGTGCAATTTTTGATACGGTTTTTTATTTTATCTTTGAGACAATTCTGAGAAACATGAAATATTATGACAACCAGAAAAATAAACCTTTGATCTATAAGAGATTGAAGAATTGAAGATGGATGCCGCATGAAGGATACAACTTAAAGATACAAGATGAAGAATCAATAATATGTTTCGATTGATCTTTTGTAATCTTTATTTCTTTTCTATAGGATGGAATCATGATATTACGGCTATTTATTTATTATTTTGCTTGTGGCTTTGCATGTTGCTTTGCTTGTCTGTATTATATAATATGATTTGCCATGTATGTTGATAACATGCCATGTAGAATAGCGATTGCCCCACATTAAAAATTGTTCATGCATGTTAGCATAAAACCTTGACTTTTAAAATATTGAGTAGGAGAAAGTTTTTGAAGAGAGGACATAAGGCCTCTATCTTTGGTCCATAGGTAGCACATGGTAGTTCCGACCCTTATGAAAGGATTTAATCATGTACCAGGTTGGATCTCTGAAGGGATAATTTATTTTAGCATGATTTATCGTTGTACACACCTAGGTGTCGATTATAAATCATGGCTAAAATAGTTGAAATAATGGTTATGCACTCAAGATTAATTTTGTTATTATACTCCCCTAGGAGCTTTGTTAATGAAGTTAATGGCCAAAGAAAGCAATTATTAATATATGCTAGATCAGACGGGTCTTGGATGGCATATATTAATCAGAGGGGATCCGTGTTCCTAATTGAATTTGACAAGTCTTCCCTAGGCGGCTTGTTAGATTCTGAGTTGGGAATTATCATTGTAAGGTTGTGATATGTTAAAGGTTTTGATACATAAACACAATTGTATGTTTACTTGTTTGAGTTATCTTACTAAACTGTTGTGAAATATTTGTTTATATTTGGTAAATGAATCTTTATTGTAGATAAAAAATGTCTAAAAACACTTTATCATCAATACTCGATAAGAACATGTTAACTGGCGAGAATTACAATGATTGAAAAAGGAACCTGAATATCATTTTTTCCTTTGAGAAATTAAAATTTTTGTTGACAACACCGTATCCTTCCGAACCTACCAAGGATTCTGCTAATAAGCAAATCCAAGCATACGATCGCTGGAAAGATGCTAATGATTAGGCTCGCTTTTATGTTGTGGCTAGCATTAAAACATGTTGCAAGCTCAACATGAAGATTATGAAACTACAAAGCAAATCTTAGATAATCTTTAAGACATGTTTGGAGGCCAACCCTAACAAAATGGTAAGGGGCTCTTCAAAAACTTTTAAGCTACAAACAAAGACCGAGGACTCTTGCTAAGGAGCATATGATATTGGTCAATGGGTTACCTTGTTGCGGCTCAAACCCATGGTGTTGATATTGATGCCAAGTCATAGATGACTATGGTCTTTTAGACTCTATCGAAGGAGTTCGTCCCATTTAAAGCTTCATATAATTGGAGTAATAGACAGGATGTGACCTTGACTAAGTTGATTAAGTAGCTACAGGAGTTCAAAAATATGATTAGGGAAAGTTCTACTGGTGGTGAGGCTAACTTCGTAGTTGTATCTAGTTCCAATCCTAACCCAAGGAATGGAAAAAAGTAGAGGGCTAAGAACGAGGAATCTTCTATTCGAGCAAATGGCAAGAATAATAATAAAAAAAAGAAGAACCCAAAGAAGCTAAAGTGCTTTTTTTGCGGGAGAGTTGGGCACATCAAGAAAAATTACAAGAACTTCCTTTCTCGAGGAGGTAAATGTAAACTTTTGGTTATTGAAACCTGTTTAGTTAAGGAATCAAATTACACTTAGGTCATAGATTTTGGAGCAACTAATCATGTTTGTGTTTCTATGCAAGGGTTCAAGGAAACAAGAAGTCTGCTGTATGAGGAGTTTACGTTACGGATGGGTGATGGATCCTTGGTGTTGGCTGAAGTAGTGGGAGACGTTCATCTTTGCTTTGATAATTATAAGATTTTAGTTTTGAAAGATTGTTTTTATGTTCTTAGACTTAAAAGGAATTTAATATCTATAGCTTGTCTATTTAAAGACTTTTATTCAGTATCTTTTAATAATAAAGTAGTGATTCATAAAAATAAATCTTTTATCTGTAATGGTTGGATGCAAAACAATCTCTATTTTATCAAATCTAAGATGGACATACTACTTAACACTGAGGTTAATGATTAATGATAATAACTCTAAAAGACTTAAGATTTCTTACTCTAATAAGACTTATTTTTGGCATTTTGCGATAAGGTCATATTAGCCTAAACAGGACTTAAAGGTTGGTAAGGGATGGACATTTAAGTCACTTAGAGGTGGAATCTATACCACAATGTGAATCTTGTTTTGATGGCAAAATGACCAAAAGACTATTTGGGTCTAAGGGCAATAGGGCCGAAAGGGTTTTAGAACTTGTACATAGTGATGTTTGTGGTCCCATGAACATTAGGGCATGTGGAGGGTATGAGTACTTCGTCACTTTTATTGATGATAACTCAAGATATGGGTATGTGTACCTAATGCATCAAAGTGAAACTTTTGACAAGTTTAGGGAGTTTTAGACTGAAGCAAAAAAGCAATTAAGTAAACCCATAAAGGCACTTTGATTCAATCGAGGTGGTGAATACCTCTCTGATGAGTTCTTAGGACACTTATTAGAGAATAAGATTTTATCCCATTTGATTGTGTCGGGCACTCCATAGTAGAATGGCATAGCTAAGAGAAGGAGTAGGACTTTGTTGGACACAGTTAGGTCTATGATGAGTTATTCGACGTTACTTTTATCCTTTTGGGGATATACATCACAAACTGCATGTTATCTTTTGAACAATGTGCCTTCAAAATTGGTTCCTAAAACTCGTCACGAGTTGTGGACGGGTAGAAAGACAACCTTAAGCCATATTCGCGTATGGAGATGTCTAGCTCATGTCCTGTATAAGGAAGCGAACAAGTTGGAAGAACGTTCAAAAGTTTGTGTGTTTATGGGATATTCAAAAGGGACTAAAGGGGGTTATTTCTATAAACCAAAAGAAAATAAAGTGATGATATATTGGATCGGGACATAAAAGTTGAATTGATTTGGTCAATAATTCCGTTTATGTAAATCAATTCACTTTAGACACTTATATGTGTTGTGTCTTAATCATGAAAAGACTAATGGACCTGTTATCTTGATTTATGTCTTGTAATGTACCAATGGTTGGCGTTTATATGCATTATCTTGTAATTGGAAGACTGGAGCGCTCAACCATTTGGATACATAGGTGTAACCGAATGGTATACTGTCTATAGATAGTAAGTATTCCAATGGTGTGATAATAGGAACGTGAGATAAAAATAATCGAGAAGGTAAAACAGAATATATCCTTAAGCCAATTATGAATATCCTATGAGGATATGACACATTATGATATGTCATGGATGGTTAGCTTATTGAAGCTTCGTAAATTTATATAGTTCAAGAGTGCAGCTCTAAGTTTTTAGTGGAGTAACGTTAGAGGTGATAATTATAAAAAATATATCTAGGATATTATATTTTATAATTATAGGAGCTTAAACTATATATGTCCATTGGATCTCCTTTGCTAGCTCATAATAAATACTGTAATGATACGGCATGTTTTTCTTACATACTGGTGACTTATGTTAAATTATTATATTGGCTAAAATTCAATAAGATTGGATTTAATAATTTATGTTAGTTTATTAGTTGAATTAATTTTATTCTATAAATTAATTCAAGATAAACATGTTGAATTATTTGGATAATATTTTATTTTCTATAGGATTATCAAGATATGATTGTTTTAATTAGATAACTTCTCAATTGGGTTATTTGAATTAAAGCTGAGGCCTTACCTAAGATTCTTGGGTGGAAAATAAGATATTCTTAAGGATCAAGATTATCATAAGTTTGACAGGCCGATGAGAAACTTTGGCCTACCGATGGAGTAAGTTCGATAGGTCAATGTCCTAGATTGGCTTGTCGATCGTGCAATAATCTGTCTGTGTTTTTGATGAGTTTTCATCAGAAGTTGATCCAAACTCGAATTTTGAGGCCTTATCTGATAATGATTAACCTCAGGTCTGACTGCTATAAATAGAGGGTGAGTTTTTTCAGTTATTTAGATCATTTGAGAAGCATAGAGTGAGTATTATAGTGAGAGAAACTCTGAAACTTCCCAAGGACTATTGGTCAACATTAAGAACCTTAGCTTTAGGTCTTCTCAAGTGGTTGGTAGGAGAGTCCTTAGAGGAAAAGCTGTACAAAGTGTGACCAATCACACTCTGATCGTGGATAAAGAATAGCAAAGAAGACTAGTTAGTTGAGGTTCTTCTAGAACGTGCTTCTCTGCATGGATTTGATCCTACTTTAGTATACAAAAGAGGTTAGTAAGATCTGTCATTAAGTTATATATTTAGCATGTCAAACCTGTCCCTTGAAAAATACTCTGATTTAAAATTTTCAAAATTCCATTGCGTACACGTTTCCAACTCTCCTTAGTTGAAATGATAGACTGTAGGAGTGCAATCAATTGCTCCAAATGGATCCACCTACTGATTCAGCCAACCATTGCTCTTTTGCATCAAAACCTTGGTGTCACATTATAATGATGACCCTTCCTCGAGAAAACGTAAGCGTCAATTATACTTTACACATGGTGCAATATGGTTAGAGTATTTCAAAATATCCCAGTCCTTCAACGTCATCATCTAATTGAAAGGACAAGCGCTCGATTTGAGCAAGAGGTCAAAAATGTGCTTGATCTCACCATTATATCATTTCCCAAGTTTAGATCCTAGCCATTCAATCCTAGCCTTTAGACAATATAAAATATTTCTTCTCTCTCTCTTTCTTCATTTCATTTTCTCTCTTTCGAAGTTCAAGCTCTCTCTTCCAAGTTTTCCAAGTTTTCTCACTTTTTCCCAAGGAAGATTCTTTCCCTTTCTCGAATTTTCTTGTGATTTTCTTCCTATAGATCTATTTTTCCATTGATTTCGCATCTTTTGGAACCATTTTTGCTACTTTTTCCTAAGAAAATCCATAATTTCAAGGTTGTTTGGCTCTTTAGAACTTAAAAATCTCAAGAACACTTCGAAATTTTTTGAATCTCAGATTTCTAGGCTCTTTGATCTTCTTAGTCCTAGATTTCCCTTAGAAACCTTCTTTGTCAAAAAACAATGTCAAAGAGACCCATTGACATCAATTCAAGCTCAAGCGAAAGTAGCGATCCCTAGGATAGGATGATGATAGGGACCTCAATGAAGGGAATTGTCAACAATCAAGATTTAAATGGCCTTCTCGAATTAGAAGGACTAGAAGTAGCAGAGAAGCTGAAGAGGGCATGAACAAACAATTCATTGAAGTGGAGGAAAGAAAGAGACTTGCAAGTCCCTTAAATTGAGTTGAGTAGATCAACTTCCCTAAACAAAGAATACACGAAACACCCACAAAGTGGGTTCCTTCTTTGGTAAAAACCCAGAATCGACCCTTAAAAGTGAGGACCTATCAAACTTCCAAGTTAGATATGGGATTCCTGCATCCGTGGAATTCTACCCCTACCTTGATGTGCAAGCGGATACACAAAATGACGGCTAGTTATGCATCTGTATAAAATGGCTCGAATTAGGGCTTTGACTACCCATCCCAAAGTTTATTCTTTAGGTCACATATCACTTCCAAATTTTGATACTAATTGAGACAAAGACTCGTTTATTTCTTCTAAGCCATGTTACATATATATACCTCATGCTTTCAAAGTGTTTTTCCTAAGGTTTCTTCCAAATTTTCTAGGGTTTCTTCCAAATTCACCCTATTTGGGTTATTATATGTCTCTTACAGTTCAAACATGTAATGTCTACTAAAATTCATTAATTTAAGTCTATAATTAATTCAGATTAAAATAATGAATTTTTTCCCCAAAAAATTGTATTTCTATATAAATACAATAAAATGTAAATTATTTATGGATTATATTTGTGCATTATGAATGTCAATTTTTATGCAATATTGTGTATTTTAAATATGCAAATTTTGAGTTAAAATACTCAAAAATTTGTAAAAGACTCTTAAGGTGAAATTTATACCACTTAAATTATAAATTTTGTGGTATAAATTAATAAAAGATAAATATGTTAATCAAAATAGAAAATCATGTCATAAGTTCAAGACAGTATAAAAATTGTTAGTAGCCAGTCAGTTAAACTAGTAAGGATTTTTGTGTCAATAATTTATCAGTTAATGAGATACAATATAGGAAGACAAACTAAAAGTAAAAAGGGTACACAATACAGTATAATTGGACTTATAAAGTACAAACATAGATATATAAAATACTGTATTAGGAAATAGTCAGTATGGGTAAAAAGTCAGTTAGTGTAATTTTAGACTGTTAAAGGAAATATCTCATCATGTACTTAAGTGATGACTAATATTATGAATAATCAAAGTTGTAAAAAATTCTCACATCTACTCGTCATTCTCATGTAAACAAGGAATCAAAACACTTCACACTTTCCCCCTCTTGGTTCGGTAGCCCTTAAGCCTCCCTCTCAAATTATTTTGCTTAAAAATAACCCAAAAATTCATCTTCTAATCAAGAATTAGATCAAGTTCAAGTGCTTGGTACAAGGAATAGCAATTTTAGAAGGTAAATCCTACACTTTTCCTATGTGTTTTTAGGGTTTTTTTTTTTTGGTTTTTTAGGAAGGATTTTTTATGGAGGTTTTTGCTATGATTTGTGTTAAGGATAATTTAACAAGATCTAACTACTTTAAGGAGGTTTACTATGCTCAAAAATTCATTGGCAAAACCCATACCTCTTTACTTTAAAGTTTGCCTTTCTTTCATAAAAATTGGCATGTATTTGTATATTATAGACTATGCCGGTATGATTATTTGGTTTGTTATGTGAATGAGGATGATGTTAGATGAGTAGAAACTAGGATTTTATGTGCTTAAAAACCTAGTTTGAAAAATTCTACTCAAAAACAAAGTTTTGATGTTTTCATCAAAGATAGTGATTTTGTTGGACTTTGAGGCAATCTAATTTCTAGGGAAAATATTATTTTTGCCCAAAACAATGAGGATAGCAATTTTTATGAACAAAATTTTGTAAAATTCCATAAGGGTTAAATTGACAAGTATAATTTTTGAGGTAGTTTTGAAAAACGAACAAAAACCTAACTTTGCATTTTGAATTTCAAAAAAGTTAAGACATGAAAGTTATAGAACTCATCAAAATAATTAAAAATTGTAGGGGGCTTGTTAAAATTCCTTATAGCTTATGAGTTATGAATTTCCCAAATTTTAGTCACAAGAATTTCAAAATAATGTTAAAAAAGAAAAACATTTAAAAATTAAAGAAATTTGACTTAGAAACTTTAAGGAATTTTAATCCTTAAGAAAAGTTGAGCCTAACTACATTAAATGATTGTTTCTAGTTCTAGGGACAAAATCGTCAAAATTTTCATAGTTTGGGTTAAAATTGTAAGGTTTTGCTAAAATGGGTTTTTACTGTAAAATGAAAACTGATGCCTCGATTTATTGCCCCACTGTCAATGAGCCATAAAATACAAGTTTTTAGCAAAAACGGGTTCAAAAAATTTTCTAAGGCCGCCAAGAGCAAAAAGGTAATTTTTTGCAAAATGGCTTGAATAGACTCTAAAAAATCCGAATTAAAAAAACCTCTTAGCAGGAATTATTCCGTATTCTATTAGTGACATAAATGTAACATGAAATAAAGGAAAACAAGTTTCATTAAGCTCGAGTTTCTAGAAATCCGATTAATAACCGGATAAGTGATTAAGGCTTAAGCTTTGTTGTTGACATGTAGTCAATGATAAATAGGTTAGGTAATGACTGTAAATTGTCCAAGCAGGACACTTAGATGAATCGTCAAGAACATAGGTAATTTGATCAGAGTAGTGCAATTTCAAGTAAGATTCAAACCTCACCTACAGCGTAGGTAAAAAAGTTTGCAAAAATGTTGTTTATTCCATTTAAATAAATGCATTTACAATGCACTTATTTTAAGGAATTAAAACATTGCGCATGGTATGTCACCATAAACTAAAGGACTAGTAGATGGTTAACCAAATAAGTAAAGAATGTTATGATCTTGGTGTTACCATGATCTTGTACCTATGGTACGAACACTTGGACCCTAGATAAATAAAAGATAAAAAAATGGATGACAAAAGTTCATAAATAAGCATAAATGGATCACGTATACAAATAGAAATTATTGGTGGGCTATGTTTGGATTTACTGAGCAATAGCTCACCTAGTTATTTCATACTGTAGGAAATCTAGCTAAGAGGCTGAAATAGAATCACAGTTGAGCTGGCAATGATGGATGTGCATATATGTAGTCAAGGGTATGGATATCGCCACGAAGATGTTTTTGTTGTATATTAAGTATTTTAAGATGTGTTGCTTTGAAAGAAAATGTTGAGTATGATATGATGTGTAATATAAAGATAAGTAAGTATTTTAAACTCTTTTGGAAAAATGATGTGTTTACAATATATGTTAATTAAAAACTTATATATACACATATATAATGTTTCCTAATTTTGTAGCTAAGTAAGTAAGGAAGGTATTAAGAAATGACCTGAAAAGCCGAGTTGTGACAAAACGTTGACTCCCAAATTTTGGGGTATTAGGCCAAAGTTCCAAAAATTTTGAATTGTTTTCCCAACTTAGGTTGGTTTCAAAATTATTCAATCTCCAATAATCATACTCGGCCATATCTTCCAACATATATTAGGCTTTGTCTACAGGTAATTGGTAAAAAATGATAGATCCATCTTTTCTTTCTACACAATTTTCAGTTTCAGGACTTAACCTATCTAGAAAGATTCCTGACAAATAACCACAAGAAAAACCATGAAAAAGAAACCTATCTACCAATTCCTAATATCGCGACCAAGCATTATAAAGCGGTTCCAAGTCTTATTGGGAAAATTTTGCAATGATTTCTACATGCATTTCCCAAAACATTTTTTTAATTTTTGATTTTTTTTAAAAAAATTGTTATTTTATTTTATTTTCAAAAAATTTTCAAGTTGAATAATGCTAGAATAATCGGATTCCTAGATCGTTAGAGGGTCATACCAGACATGCTTAGGATTTTCAACTTTCTTAGGCAAGAGTTTTAACCTTGTGGTCATAGGTTCGGTCCCACGATGGGCCTTGTTGATAGAATCCAATAAGCTTTGCAATTATCCAAACTTGTAAGAACAAAAGCAAGATGCTAAGCTTTTTTTTATTCGGAACAAATAAAGTAGTGAGTGAAAAACATCCATCTCTCTTTTTTTTTAATTATTTTAAGATTTTTGTTTGCAACAAAACTAAATTAAACTGATATCTAGAACAAATATAAAGAAAATAACAATATTTATAAACTTAATATTTAAACCTTACCTTCCTTGGCAATGGCGCCAAAAACTTGATGCAACTCAAATTGTACCCTCAGCTTTGGTTCCTCGATTGGGTGTCAAAAGCTTGTTTGGCTCTAAAATGCTGTACAATAAACCTAAGTGTAGGTTGTCTCAAGTAATAAGGTCTCAGTGAGTTTAAAGTCGAATCCATGGGGAAGACTTTTGCCTAAAATAATTAAGATTATAAATATTTATAATAAAAATAAATATTTTTACAAATTTTACAATTTGAATGGGAGGAGTCAGGTGGTATTTTTGAGCTGCAAAACAAAACAAAAAGAAATAATTATAGTAAAAGCAATAACAATACAACAACAACAACAACAACAACAACAACAACAACAACAATAATAATAAAGATGTTGTAGTTAGAGGATCCATTTTGGGTTAATCTGTTAAGATTTATTTTTAACCTCGCTTAATTATTTGTAATTAGGTCTAAGAACATACCGTGTCATCCTTTATCTACAATAAATCAATAGTTACCAAGCATTCACTATGCTAGTCTATGTCAATAATGTAGCAAAAACTTGTCATTACAAATAATATTAACTTGTATTTATTTTTACATTTCAGCTTATTAATGAATTCTAAGCATTTACAGTGTCATTTTCTGTTGACTAATCAAAGCCTTCCTATGCATTATATGTGCCAGTCTATGTCTACAATAATCAAAATCATCTGTTTAATAAGAAAAATAGTTATAATAAATATTAACCATATTTCAAAATGATTTTGGCATTATTTCTACTGAGAGAATTAAAATTAACTTAATTAATTTTGCCAGAATTTCACCTTTTCAGTACAACAAAACAAAAATAAAACAACAAAAATATTTTTAAAATAAAATATTATTTTTATTCATTCAAATATTACATAACATAAATATACACATAGTCTAAAAAGAATTCTAACTTCTACAGAAGTTCTGCAATCTCAGATTGGTCGTAGAACATTTCTTAAGGCAAAAACTTAGAGGAAATGCTGGATGAATTTACAAGGCTAAGGAACTTCGCCTTTTATAGGCAAAGAAATGAAACTATTTATATCGAATTTGTCATTTATTTATTTTACTATTTATCGTTTACAAATTTAGATGTAATTTGGCCATTTGCATCATTTTTTATCATTTTTCTACTCTTTTTCTTCTCTGGATGAGGTTTTGCAGAATATAAATTGGCGGATGTTATCCATTTCTTCTCGAATTAGGGGAGGATGCATGCATGCATTTTTGGCGGATGTTATCCAAAAGAATGGCCCATATCAAAGTCAAAGCAAAGGTTAACTTTGACTCATGCAGGCTATTGGATGAGATTACTTAGACTTTATCAATAGCCACGATTGATGCACATCAGGCTTCATGTGCAAGTAACCACATACAAATGGCACCTATGCTAAGATGGTGGCAGATATGTGGTGCCCCTAATGATTTATGTATTTTTTGTCCAATTTTGTTAATTTTGGCATTGCTTTGCTCCAGTTTTGCTCCAGAATTCAACTATTAAAGCAATAATTAAAAAAATTAATTTTTTACAACATAATATTTACAATAATTATACAAAATAAAAATTAACTAAAAATGCATAAAAACTTAGCAATTCAATAATACTAGAAATACTATTTAAGACACAAAAATATTTTTAAAAATTACTAAAAATATATTATAACATTTTGTTTTTAGAATTTTTAAAAATGTTTTAGCATGTTTTTCGAGGCAATAATTTTAAAAACATTCTTAGCATAATTTTCAAAAAATTCTTATTTTTCAAAATAAAAACATTTTCACATATTTTAAAAACAATATCAAACGGCCCTATTAATATTGAAAATAAAATTACAACGTGAAAATTAGTTTTTTTTACTGATCGGGAACATAATAAATATTTCACACACAGAAACGACTCTAAATATTACTAAAAATATACTTAAACATAAAAACACACGAAAAACACATAATTAAACATATTTTACATTAAGATATTGAATCAACATAAAGCAAAAAAATGCTATTAATTAAAAGATTTAACAAGTAATAAAAGCGCAAATAAATGATTTTAACCTTAAGAAAGGTATACTTTTACAATCTCATCAGGAAGTGACTGATCTGTTCGATAATCAACTGATGAATTCCTTAGATTCAGTTTCCTGAGAGGCAGCGAGCAAGTGAAATAAGGAAGATGAACTAGTTGTGGTTTTCTGGTGTTAGTTTTGTTAGGATAGGTGTTATAAAAGCATATTTGTATACATTTTGTGACATTATATTAGAATGAAGTTTTATATGATTAATATATATATATATATATATATATATATTAATATTTCGGGGAGCTCTATGGTGGAGTGCAAATAAATTCTCCATCGAAGGAGAATGATCCAACGGTGATGTATAACTTTTAGATTTGAATCAATGGTAAAAAAAAGCACTAAATTTGAAATAAGACTTACCACACATGGCATCATCTCGTGATCTGTTGTTGGAATCTGCAATGAGGAAATCGTGAATGGCCATCATCGGCAAGACCATCGCTCACTTTGTGTGCGACGTCGTGGGTGGAGGCTAGGGTTTTTGTCAATGAAAAGTTGATGTAGTTGGCGAAAGAGGTCGGTGTCGTTCGTTGGGCATCAAGTGAGATATCAGTGTTCATTGAGTTTTGTAGCCGATCGCCATTCACTGGGCTCGATGGTGCTTGGCCTACCTGGAGGAAGGGTAGGTTGTCACGAGGCTTGTTTGCCATGACCGGTCAACGACACCGCCTTAATCAAGATCATTTTGACGACAATGGGCTCTCTCCCTCTCTGGTGCAGTAGAACCTACACAAACTAGATTATAGAGTGATCTTAGTGATTGAAAAAAAAATTGATAAATAAGAATTTAAAATTGTTATTGACTTATATGTGGTAGGGCTTATTATACACTTTAGTACTTTAAATTTTTTCACCAGATCAAAATCCAACAGTCTTAACAAAATTCTTCACTAGTTTTTCCTTAATAATTCATATAATATATTAGAGATGGGAAATTGGGCTAGTTGGCCTTTTTAAAGTCAATGACTATATTTTTGTTAAATTAGGCAAATGATTCCTCTTTATTAATTATAAAATCAAAATAAATAAAAAATAACATTCACTATTATTAATCAAAATAACCTTTATCGGTACTCCAGGTGACTGACCTAACAGAGTGTGGCGTGGACAGTGTCTAGAGATGCTAGGCTTTTTATCATGATATATTATGGTTTATCACTAATGTACTAGGGTTTATTATTAATCTATTATATTATATAGTTGATATATTATGATTTATCACTAATGTACTCGAGTATTATAGCTGATTAATAATTAATAAAGGTAACTTTTGCCATTTTTACTTATAATTAATAAGGAAGGATCAATTTGCTAATTTAGAAAAAGCATGGTCATTTATTTTAAAAAGGACTTTATAAAATCCATTTGCCTTGATATCCCATTGTAGATTTTTATACATTAAGTGCCATAAGAATTCATAACTATAATTAATCGTTGATAATTTATATGTGAAGTGTTTACACGTGGAGAATATAAATCAAAAGATATAGTTTAAATTATTGGTTTAGAATCGATAAATAAAAAGTTTGGCAGATTAGTTTGAAATGGAATGGAAGGCATTTATTCTGAACGTAGAAAAACTTGATCAACGCCTCTTTGCATTTTATTTTGAAGTGCTGAATGACTTACTTTTGGCCTATTGATTTTTTTTTTTTCTTTGTATATCATTTTTAAGTGTTGGATGACTTTTACCTTGAGCCTATTGATGAAAAACAAATGTTTAAATCATTTTCTCGAAATGGACGAATATTTTGTATTTTTTTTTTTTTTTTGTGAGAATACAAATATTTGTATCCTTCATACTGCTTTTTCATAATTTCTGGCTGCAGAAAAGATTGGAAAAACTTGTTACACCACAGGTATTATATATATATATATATATATTTCCTCTCTTTTTAAGATGAATGTAAAGATTAGATGTATGTCAAGGGAAATCTTTGTGTAAATTAAGTTATATGTACCGCTTTTAAAGTCTAGAATAGTGGAGTCGATCTTTCTTTCCCAATCCCACAAATCCCACATCCTGCTTGTGACTTTCTCACAGAAATGTTTTCTTTGGAATTGCTTCTTTGATTTGGATTGAGATAAAAGCAAAGTAACAATATTGGTGATTAATTTGATATGTCGTTCCTTTGCAATCATTCCACAGTTCTCTTCTACATTATTCTGTTGCAAGCCGACCCAACTAAGGTATTGTCAATGTTAACAAGAAACTCTACCATTCCAGGCCTATTTGTATACCTTCCAGACTTGCACTTCTTAAGCCAGCATCAACACACAATATAACACCACTCACTTCATTCACGGCCTTCCATAAACAATAGTTCCAGTCCTTTCCTTTTGCAAAAGATATTATAGAGGAGTGTTTTTTTAATATAAAAAATTGTATACAGTACTGGCTACAAAAATGTCCATCCATAAGGGATTTAAGGTTTCAGAAGTCCACTGTTAGATGGTAATTCCAATCAGCTCAAAACACAGGCCTCTCATACCTTCTTTCTGCCCTAAAATTAAAAAATAAGCCATGTTAGACAAGTAAGAAGTGACAAGTCCTCCAACCAAAAAAAAATAGTAGTCAGCTCTATTGCAAAAGTGTGATCTCCACAACAAATCAAGCATATTGTATGAGTCATTCAGGGAACCAAAAAAAAAAAAAAAAGAGAGAGAGACGGAGGAAGAGCAAAGAGGGTGAGATTAAACTTGTCCGATTATCCTCCTCGTATTACAATGAAATAAACTCAATTACTCATTCCTCGCTAAGGATGGCGCGTGGGTTTTGAGTCTGACTAAATTCATGTTTCTTGCCTGCTATAAGACGCAGATGAAGTGTAGTCAATATTACTTTATAATTGTCTATTTACTTGTTCTAAACGCACTTGTGGATGCAAGAAGTGCTCATGTTCCATGCCTCTTCTATTTGTGTTAACATCGATACTATTTAAACATTTTTAATTAGTGAACTTACATCGTTACATGTCAAAATAGTATCTCAAAGTGAATTTATGTATTTCTACTTTTATTTCTCTCTCATCTATCAAATTTGCGTCTTGTATTCTCAAATCTCAACTTCTCTGTTTAACTTACTACTTTCCAACAACAAAATTTCCCAAGTTCCTAATCAGTTGCTTATTGAAAACAAAATAAAGTTTTTCGATTAACCCGTTGTGGCAAACAGAAATAGGTATGTATGCAGTGTATATCACAAAACGTTAAACTCTAAAACAATGAAAATAGTTATAAACTTGCCTGTCACCATTTTTGAATAAAACAAAGTAGAGTGGCTCTTGAGATGTCAGCTGGAACAGTTGCAGTACGATGTAGGCACACGTCGTGATGCTGTGAAATACAAATTGTGAACAAGTAGAACCATTTTTCAAAGGATGTTGATTTGGCTTCCAATGTAACCAAGAACAGTGACTTAATAATAGCAAGTAAATATTAAAAAAAAAAAAGTTAAAAATATAAATTGAGACCCTCCAAGACAGATAAAATTGCATCAGCTTCTTTTTGTTTTTTAACTTAAAGACTTTTTAATTGTTTTTTTTTTTCCTTTGCCCATGTGGTTATTTTTCTTTTGCATTTGTACATATTCTAATCTTTCTCTCTTCGTTAATTGTATATCTTCTCCTCAGATATTTCGTTAAAAAATAAAAAATAAAAAATACAAAGTAAGTGCACAGCCTCTGTGTCTGTGTATTTGAAGAAAAAGTGCACAGAATGCGACCAACAAGCAAAGCCTGTCAAGATTCACGGCGTCTACAAGAGAATCTACAGGGGAGAAAAGTAAGAGAACAAAGAGAACAATAGACTATAGCCTATAAGAGAGAAAAATAAACTTGCTCTGATCTCCAGATTGTGGAGTTGAGCTCTATTCAGTTAAAAGCACAGAGGAGTCGTCTTGTGCAACAGTCCTGGGATCCAAATCTCCAATAAATCTTATGGAACCAAAAAATTTAGAGATGATCAAAGTCATTCTTAAATTTCTTTCCACAAATGGCAGTGTCATGTGAGCTAAAATAAGCTGAGAACCACCCCCGGGAAACCGGAGGATACCATGGAACTCAAGTAGCTAATGCTAGAGATGGGATTTAAACTATCTTGCATGGAATGATCTCACAATGACGTGCTAGAAGCATACAGCTATTGCGAGCACATGCAGAGCATACTCTGCTGGCTACATTGTTAACCACCTACGATTTCCCCATTTTGGGCATCTCGATACTCACCTTTGTGGCAATTTCCTGTCCATGACATTAAGAACCTAACTACTTAAAATTGTGGAGTTGTGCAAAATACCACCTTCAGAATCTCATAGTAGGATTTAAATTGTGGTTCTATTGAATCTAAAATCAGTTTTCGGAAGCGTATAAAATTATAAATACCCTCATAAATGAGTTGAGGAACTTTTTGGGATAGTTTGGAGAGAGCTTTACCACTTGAGGAGTAAGGGTGAACAAGAAGCGGGAGCGCGAAGAGGGTTTTTGCAATCTTTCGTCATCGATAGTATTGGCTAGTGAATGTAGGTCTCATTAATGGTCAAATCACCCTAGCTACACAACACGCTTTTCTCATTGTGTCCATTTTGCTCAATAATTCCAATAACCACATGTTTGATAGGAAGTACCATCAACAAGAAGAATTTCTGAAGCACTTTTTTAAAATGAGTTATCACCACTAAACAATATTGAAGCTAGAAGAAAAAAACGAGACTCTAGCCAATGGATAAATTTACTTAACAACATTGAACCTGGCCCCTCAAGATAGATACCATTTAATTTCACAGCAACAGGTAATCACTTGTCCATCTAAAATCGATCTTTAAAGAAAATGCATAGGGCTGCATACAAATTGCTGCTTCCTATCCAGAGAATCTTATCAGAAGTAAAAGACCTTGGAAGAACATCACAGCGAAATTGTAGCCATGATTTAGAGGTATAGGATTATAATTTCTATTTAATCTAAGCTATTGAGTGGGACCTTCTAGATTTTAGTCAGAAGTTGTCTCCTCTAAAGAGGCATGAATCTAACTCCACACAAGAAATCTTCACAAAATGGTTCTTGTCAGCGGATAGCTATTAAAGCACGTAATAGTAAATGGTTAAAACTATTGGAGTAAGAATTTATCAACGTACATGTTCAGATTTGAGAAATTACCTTCCGAAACAGATCAATAAAATTATCCAAAACACAGCACCAATTAAACTCGATTCTTTATAAGCAACCCAAACCTGAAATTTGATACAAAATTAAAAGATAACCATGTATCCAAAGTCAGACGTATGAGTATCAATGTGACCAAAAATATCTACAAATATTAACCCAGAGATTGTACTAACCTCGTTGACAACACTTGGGGAAAAACTATACATATAAAGATTACAAATTTAACAAAAACGGTTGAGGAGTTTAAATGAAGTCCCATCTGACCATTTTAGAATTTTTACTGACATAATAAACTATCACAGAGAAATTTTTTTTTTCCAGAAAACAAAAAGCAAATGGAATTAACATTGTGTTATGGAATTGAGACTCACTGAAAGAGCAATAACATTGATATAGAAGTCGATCAGTGTTGCTACCATCCACCTGCAAATGTTTCATGTTTCACCAATCGATTATACAACAGGTAAAACATTCAAAACTAAGAGAAACTTCAAATAAGAAAAGCACTCTGCAGAAATAAATGCTACAAGCATTATGACAAAACCAATATCATCTAGAAAAGACAGAAAGAGCAGAAATATTATGGAACAAACTAAATTAGGTGAATCAATTAGAGATTATGTCCACTTGCATGAAGATGATGAATCAATTCTTGAAAACTTCCATCTTATGATCTCTCTCTTAAATCCATTTATAAGCACCATGGTATCCTGGAACATAAACTGTAAGTTTAGGATGAAAAATGGCTGAAATTCTCATTGCATTGTAGAACAAGTTACAGTCCTAGTTAAAGAAACCGTGGCTGACATTCCAGACCACAAGAACAACAGAAAGAATCCCTATAAATCAGGGGATTCAGTTTTCTAGAGAATCAGAGAGAATCAGGAAGTAACTGATTCTATTTATTAGAAGATAAACTAAGTAATTAATTATCCTAACTACTTATCCTGATATTCTAACAAGAAAATAATTATCTAGTCAGCTAAGTAGGAAACGTCTCCTTTCTACACTCCCCCTCAAGCTGAGTTGTATATATTATACAATCCCAGCTTGGAACTGAATTCTTCAAAGCTTATCCTTGGAAGAGCTTTGGTGAGAATATCAGCAACCTGCATCTTTGTAGGGATGTAAGTCAATTGAACTGTCTTGTTGTTGACTTTTTCTGATATGAAATGCCGATCGATCTCAATGTACTTTGTCCTGTCATGATGCACTAGGTTTTTGGCAATGCTGATGGCTACTTGACTATCACAAAACATTCTTGTAGTTTTCTCTGTGGTAGCTCCAAGTTCACTTAGCAGTCTTTGAAGCCACATTCCCTCACAAATTCCTAAGGCAAGTGCACGGTATTCTGACTCAGCACTGCTTCTAGAGACTACTGATTGTTTCTTGCTTTTCCATGTCATAAGATTTCCCCACACATATGAGCAGTAACCTGTTGTGGATCTCCTGTCAGTTAATTCCCCAGCCCAGCTTGCATCTGTGTAAATTTTTATCTCTCGGTTTTCACATTTCCTGAACAATAATCCATGTCCAGGTGTCATCTTCAAGTATCTTAAAATTCGGTTGACAGCTTCTAAATGATCTTCATTTGGATTGTTCATGTGTTGACTTACCACGCTGACTGAGAATGCAATATCTAGTCTAGTGTATGAGAGGTAGATTAATTTGCCCACTAGCTGCTGATATCTGCCTTTATCTACTGGAATATTTTCTTCACCCCTTTTTTCCCTTTTGTTGGGGTCCATGGGAGTGTCAACTGGCTTACATCCAAGCATACCTGTTTCATTAAGTAAATCTAGGATGTACTTCCTCTGAGAGATGACAATGCCTTTCTTAGATCGAGCAACTTCCATTCCTAGGAAGTATCTGAGAGGACTGAGATCTTTAATTTCAAATTCAGTAGCAAGAAGTTTCTTCAGTGTGATAATCTCTTCCTCGTAGTCCCCGGTCAAAATGATATCGTCAACATAAACAATTAGGATGGCAATTTTCTTTTCTTGTGAGAATTTTACGAACAATGTGTGATCAGCTTGACATTGACTATATCCGTGTGCAATTACTGCTTTAGTAAACCTGTCAAACCATGCACGAGGTGACTGCTTCAAACCATACAATGCCTTCTTGAGTTTGCATACCATCTGGCTATTGGAGGAGTTCTTCAGACCTGGGGGTACTTCCATGTATACTTCTTCTTCTAGATCACCATTTAGAAATGCATTTTTTACATCGAGTTGGTGTAGAGACCAATTGTGATTCACTGCAAGAGAGAGTAGAACTCGGACTGTATTAAGTTTGGCAACAGGAGCAAATGTCTCCTGGTAATCAATTCCATATGACTGAGTGAAACCCTTGGCTACCAACCGGGCCTTGAACCTCTCAATGCTCCCATCTGCCTTGTATTTAACTGTAAATATCCACTTGCATCCCACTGGTTTTTTTTCACGAGGCAGTTTTGAAAGAATCCATGTGCCATTGCTTTCAAGTGCCGTGATTTCTTCTTCAACAGCTTTCTTCCATGCTGGAATTTTTAGTGCTTCGTGAATGGAGCTTGGAACCTGTATGTTGTCAAGAGTAGTCACGAAGGCTCTGTACAGAGGCAGTAAATTCTCATAGGCAACATAGTTTTCAATTGGATGTGCATTGCATGATCGAACTCCCTTTCTTAGAGCAATGGGTAAATCAGAATCATCAACAATAGGATCAGTGGACTTATGATTTGAAGAGTCCATACCTGTGCAAATTTCTGGAGTAAGAAGAGTCGGTTCAAGTTCTTGACCTTGTCTGACTTGTGTAGTATGCTCTAGTTGCTCTGTAGGTTTCCTTCTCCTAGTATAAACACGAAGTTCCTGTTTATTTACACCAAGCTGTGGAGAATTGGACTCGAGTAGGTCAATTTGAGGGATTTGACTCAAGTTGTTCAGGTGACTTAGGTGTTTCAAGCTAATTTGTGAGAGGCTTGAATTGATTATCAAAGAGGACAGATCTTGGTTGTTTGGTAGGCTCGGAGTGGTTAGATGAGGAAATTTGAGGACAACAAAATTGAGAGTTAGTGTTTTGAAGGATGTCCCAAAACTGATATTCCCTCAAATGCTCCCCCTGAATTTCAGGTTTGGGAAAGTAGGCTTGATGTTCAAAGAATGTAACATCCATGGAGTTATATACTTTCCTAGTGATGGGTGAGTATCACTTATACCCCTTTTGGTTGGATGAATACCCTAAAAAGATACATTTGAGTGATTTAGGATCAAGTTTGGTCCGATTTTGTTGATGTATGTGGACAAACGCTGAGCACCCGAAGACTTTAAGTGGAAGATCTGATGAAAATGATTTGATATGAGGAAAGGTTTGCATAAGGACTTGACGAAGCTTTTGGAATTTGAGGACTCTACTTGGCATCCTATTAATGAGATAGGTGGTTGTTAAAATGGCTTCCCCCCAGAAGCGTTTAGGCAAATTGTTGGAGAACATTATTGATCGAGCTACCTCAAGTATGTGTCTATTTTTTCTCTTTGCCACTCTATTTTGCTGAGGTGTATCCACACATGAACTCGAGTGTATAATGCCTTGTTCTAAGAGATAGGAGCCAAGAATAGAGTTGAAATATTCCTTGGCATTATCTGTTTTTAAAACCTGGATTTTGCTTTTGAATTGAGTGTTAATCATTGAGTGAAAAGATTTAAAGATAGCTCCGGTTTCAGACTTCTCTTTCATGAGAAATGTCCATGTGTTTCTAGTGTGATCATCAATGAAAGACACAAACCAACGAGTTCCTGTTATGTTTTTTATTTTTGAGGGTCCCCAAATGTCACTATGAATTATGGAAAATGGGTATGAAGGTGTATATTGAATACTTGGATACACATGTCTAGTGTGCTTGGCAAGTTGGCAGATCTCACAATGATAAGAATTGGGACTTTTATTACTGAATAAATAAGGAAACAACCTTTCAAGGTACATAAAATTTGGATGTCCAAGACGAAAATGCCATAACATAACTTTATTTTCATTTGCAATGGACACAGAATTGAAAACTGATTGAAAGACACAACTTGCAGGTGAGACTTGTTGAAATGGAGAAGTACTGCTTTCTCTAAGTAAATAGAGCCCCCCACACAGTTCAGCACTGTCAATCACCTTCCCCGAATCCACTTCCTGAAATTCACACAAATTTGGAGAAAATTTAGTCACACAATTTAAATCTCGAGTAAGTTTGCTGATAGAAATTAGATTGCAATCCAAGTTTGGAACATGAAGAACCGAGGAGAGAGTAAGAATCTTTGTTAATTTAATTGATCCAATTCCAGCCACTTTTGAGATTGAACCATCAGCTATTCGTACTGTAGATGCACCATGATATGTCTTGTAATTTTGAAAAGTGCTTATGTCTCCAGTCATGTGATCTGAAGCGCCAGAGTCGACTATCCAAGGTTTTGGCTTCCTGATTTTTGCAGTAAAGGCAGAAAAATAGTACCTTGATGTGCCAGTGTGCTGACATGTCGATTTGAAGTTAATGGAGAAGTTTGAGGCGGAATGGAGGTTTGTCCAAACAATTTCTGCAAGACTTCAAGTTGTTCCTTGGTAAAAGGACTTGCTTCAGCAGGGTTGTTGTCGTCTGATGTTGTGGCAGTATTAGCATGATTTACCCGATCATTGCGTGCACGGCTAGGCTTCCAATCAGCAGGTTTCCCATGTATTTTCCAGCATGTTTCTTTAGTGTGACCAGGCCTTTTGCAATGTTCGCACCACGACCTTCCCTTTTTCATCTTGTTGTCCTGATGTTGTTGGGACGAGCTGTGTGTGAAAAGGGCTGATCCTTCCATAGTTGGGCTTGTGCTAGAGTCTCCTTCCAGCATCACTTTCCTTCGGCTCTCCTCCCTTCTAACTTCTGAAAAAACTTCTCGTATAGCAGGTAGGGGTTTCATTCCCATAATTCTCCCCCTTACTTCATCCAGGTCTTTGTTTAGTCCAAGAAGAAACTTGAATATTCTCTTTTGTTCCACAATCTTCTTGTACTGGGCAAAGTCTTCAGGGCACTTCCAGGAATAGATTTCAAACATGTCAAGGTGCTGCCAATAACGTGTCAAGATGTTGAAGTATTGAGTTACACCTAAATCGCCTTGTCGTAGATCATGAAGTCGTGTTTCAATTTCAAATAATTCTGATGTATTTTCTGAACTTGAGTAGGTTTCCCGCGCAGCATCCCATATTTCTTTGGCTGTCTTGTAAAGCAGAAAATTTTCTCCAACTTCAGTGGTCATGGAATTGATTAACCATGACATAACCATATTATTTTCTGCTTTCCAAGTTCGATATTGCGAATCTGATTTTTCTGGAATGAGAACTTCACTAGTGAGATATTCATCCTTTCCTTTGCCACAGATATACATGAGAACTGATTGTGACCATTGAAGAAAATTATGGCCATTGAGTTTGTGATTGGTTATGAGGAGAGAGGAGTTTTCTTGCATATTAGAGGAAGGATTTTGGTCAGGTCTGGAGCTCACTTCAGAAGCAGAGGATTGTGATTTCATGCCGTATTTGGTCATGATGAGAAATCGACAATTGAGAAATTTGATGAGGGATTAAGGTATAGAGGTCAGCTCTGATACCATGTAAGTTTAGGATGAAAAATGGCTGAAATTCTCATTGCATTGTAGAACAAGTTACAGTCCTATTTAAAGAAACCGTGGCTGACATTCCAGACCACAAGAACAACAGAAAGAATCCCTATAAATCAGGGGATTCAGTTTTCTAGAGAATCAGAGAGAATCAAAAAGTAACTGATTCTATTTATTAGAAGATAAACTAAGTAATTAATTATCCTAACTACTTATCCTGATATTCTAAAAAAATTCTAACAAGAAAATAATTATCTAGTCAGCTAAGTAGGAAACGTCTCCTTTCTACATAAACAATGTGTATCAGCATTTGGGGGATTATATTGGTAATTGTCGCAGTCATCCATCAAAGGCAAGGAAGCAAAATGTTATAAGAAACTATAGTAAGAAAGTAGAGTGTCTTTACATAGTCATTAAAAAAAAAAAAAGCCCTTAAGTTCCATGATATACACATGTTGTGTCTTAGCTACTACTTCAGTCTCTCACCTAAGGTTAGATTTATATACGAAGCAGGGAAAAAAAAAAGAGAAGAGGTCAAAAGGACATACGGAGTCGAAAGCTCTTTACGAAATGGAGAGCCATCAGTCAAAATAGTGTAAAGCAAAGTTCCAAACATCAAACAGCCCAAAGCACCAAAAAAAATTCTAGCCATGATAACAGGGGAGTAGTGCATCTTTTGTTCATGATTAATGTTCCTACAAAAGAGATTTCCATAAGGATGTCAGAGAAAACTAATAAATATGGCAATGAAGTTGCCCACTGGAAAATGCAAAAACAATGACAAACTAGAAGACTAAATTACTTGGAAGCCCACAATACTAACAAAGGGCCGTATGTTTCTCATGTTTGTAACAACAACAATAAGAGGGAGATTCCAGATATCAGGAGTTCCATCAATTACTAAAAGGTTGCTGAACCATGTTCATGCCAACTAAAGTATTTCCGTTGTGGGGAAATGTTGGTTAACACCATTACCTCGTCTACATTAAATAGTGTTCAACCAAGCAACATAGTTATTTGGAACACAATAGCACATTCATAAATAGATACTGTTATAATATATAAAAATTTTTTGGCCCATCTCCTAATCAGAACAAGAGGTCTTGAGTTCAAAATCTTGTTATCACACTCGCTAAAATTTCAACCAAGTGTTGCACGTTTAAAATGTTTAGGACTTATAATTCAATATTCTCGTGTTGGGTCTGTGCCATCACAATTGCCCATTATCCAGTCAAGTTTCTTAGCGGTTAAGATCTCTACAAGTTTATCTCAAAGCTTTATATCCCTCGGGGAGGGAGAAAAAAAAAACCAAAAAAAAAAAAAAAACTTGCTTAGCATAGAACTTATACATCCATCTTCAACAACATGTTAATACATTTTCCATCATTGTTAACCCTAAGAAAGCTTTGTTTAAACATAAGAGTATAGTTTGACAACTAAATTTTCTCGCTACAGGCTTGCTTACATGCCAATATTGCCAAACTCTACATAATACATACACTGAAGTTTCATATACGTACTTGTTTGGATGTCGCAACAGGACATGATAAATGGGATCTTGTACTGATTCTTGAGGTGAGAGCTTGAATAATTGCACAACAATGTAGATAGATGTCGTGATACTGGAACATGAGGGAAAAGATAATCACTAGAAACTAATTACGAAAACGAATAAAAAATTAACAATAGAATGCATGATAGAATGTTAGCTAATAACATATTTCACTTCAAAAATAGTATTAAGGACACAGAAAATGATCTTAAAATTAATCCTTGAATAAGAAACCCCTTTGCTTGGAAGAAAACCTTCATTTTTTAACTTCAGTAAACTGTAAGTGTAGCTGAAAAATTAAAATGCAACAGAATCAACACAAAGTCCAAACGGTACTATGGCCATGAAAAGATTTTACTTTACATATAGAGCAAGGCAAAACATGTAAAGAAAAAATAAAATAAAACAAAAGACCAGTGAGACAAAAATAGATAGAACTATGATAGTTTGGTTACTGCATATTGTGAATTATAGGAAGAATCTCTAGTCCAGAAGCCAAATAACTTTTTGTATCAGCATGTGCAACTATAGGAAAAATGATTCCATTATAAACAGGCCAAGAATGAAGCTTCCATGTCAAGATACCAACCTAACATAGATTCTTCCTAATTACACACTTATCTAGGGATTAGGAAAAAGATAAGAAATAATACCTCCCTAAACATACAAGTAGAATCATCCAAAGTATTGCAGTGGTCCAACTGGTTTCCTTGTACAGAACCCAAGCCTAGCACGAAAGACAAGTTTAAATGCACATGAAATTTTCCCCCTTAAGAAGACATATTATTTGTATATTCTATGGCCACAAAATCTTCTTTGTTTACCATTTAGAACCTAGGCTATCAAATTATAACATCAAACATATTATTACTCTAACCAATTTGGTAAGTCTTAAAGTATTCACTACTTTTAGTCTACTTATTCGCCCAAAAGCTTAAGATAGCATCATAACAAACGTAGAAGAGTCCGGAGTCAAACCCAATTGTACTCTCTACCATTTGCATTCGATGTGGGGTCTTTAGCATGTTTCTAACTTTTAACCATGCAATTACCCATTGTGCAACCCACCCGTGAGAATGTTAAGAGTAAAAATTGCACTACGTGGTATAATTATAAGAGTTATTAAAATATAGTTTTTTCTTGGAATAGTTAAGAATGACGTACAGTCTTATAGGCTGTTTAGTATATAGGTTTAAAACCATTTAAGGCAGTTCAAACCATAAAGGCGGTTTCGACTGATGTTTGGTGGAGTAATAACTAAGGCTAGTTCAAACCATGGAGAGGGTTTTAAAACGGTCAAAACCCCCATAATTCAAACTTTGCCCCTTCCCCCAAGTTCAAATGGTTTGAGCCAATTTCTACGCTAAAAACCATACTTATACTCGTTTTTTGTCTTTCATAAATCATAGTTTTTTAAACACAAGTTCTCGTTTTTAAATTGATATGATGTTTTATTCTCGTTTTAAACTTTTATGTTCTAAACGTCAGTTCAAAACCACCGTTTAAACTATACAGTTTAGAACCCACAGTTCAAACCAAAAGATTCTAAACCAAACCATTCTGAATCTACGCACCAAACAAACCATTAGTAATTATCATAATCATCTTCACGCTTTTTTTGCAACAAAATTACATAATAATTATTGTAATGATTCTGATTTTTTACTATTAGAATATTTATTGCTATATTTGAACATGACCAGTAAAATCATTATTACAAATTCCGCAATTGACAACAAAATTTTGCACAATTAAAACATTAATTTCAACCCAAAAAAAGAACCACTTAGAATATCCATACCGCCAAGACTACGACATTGATATAAAAATCAACCAAAGTTGCCACCATCCATCTGAAACAAAAATTCCAAAAGGCATAGCCAGTAACAACTTAATTAGTATTTACAATTATATATTATACATCTATATATATATATATATAAAGTGTAGTGCCTCTGTGGTGTGCTAGTAGAACGTACGGAGTAAGAAGTTCTTTGCGAAAAGGAGAACCATCGGTGGAGATGGTGTAACCGAGAGTGACAACCATGGCGAGACCCAAAGCCGCGAACAGAAGCTTTAAGCTTAGCCCCAGTGAATTCGCCATTTTCTTTCAACTCAAATCTAAGACTGAGAGAGAGGCTCAACAGAGAATTCGGTTCGTTAAACTAATTGACAAAAAAGGTGGAAGAGCACAAGCACACGCAGAAACAGAGAGACGTGAGAAACGTATGGACATGAAAGCTCCACGTTGATCATTTTGGAAGACCAACTGCTTCTTCAGCAAAATTACACCAATACCCTCTTGTTTTTAAAATTGGTAAATTATACAGACACTACTAATCTTTTTTTGAAATTACAAGGACACTTTTTATCCAAAACTAATTACATAGAGACCTCTTAGACTTAACCATGTTAAATTTTAGCGTTAAACAACAAAAATACCTTTTTAATCTCAATCATTGATTCAAAAAACTAAATTATCGTCATTAATTTCATGTTAAGAAAAAAAGCTAAGTAAATAAATAAACAAAAACAAGAACGAAACAGCCTCAAGCTAGCCCCCAGCCAAACACCCAAAACCAACCCCTGTCACCAAATTTGTTGGAAAACAATTATGCAACGGATTTTATAAATTTTTAATTAAAACGTTTTTTTAAAAACAAGTTAGACATGTTATATATATAAATTAATAAAAGATCTTTCGTACCTCTTAGTAGACTAAAAAACTGTAGGAATTACAACTAGAAAAATCTACCAAAAGAGCCTCGATCAACTGGTCTTTCTTGCTATTCTCTTTCCACGATCGAAATATGGGTGGTCGCGCACCGTTCAGTTTTTCCTCAGGTAACCTCTCTTTCAAACTATAAGAGAAAACCAAGAACTAAAGTTCGAGATGTTAAACAATAGCTCTGTGGCAGTTTCAGAGTCTTCCTAGCAAAATACTCTTCTCTAGATTTCTCGAGTGATCTAAAAAACAATATAAAATAGTTTCCCTTATATGGAGGTTGGATTTGGGCTAATCCTTATTGGATTTGGCTTCAAAATTCGAGTTTGGATCAACTTTTTGAGTAAAATGCGTAAAGCACACAGATTGCTAACGTGCCACATTCGGTCGATCGGCCTATACTGGGTCCGATCAACCGGTCCGTCGTGGCAGCACTCCCACGACACGTTTTTAACTCTTGAGATTTAACCTATTAATTCAAACCGAACCTAATGGATAAATCCTACATTGTTTAACTCGGATATCCTTTATAGAGCCTCAATTTAATTCAAATATCCTAATGGAGAAGTCATCTCATTAAAACAAGCATATATGGATAATCCCATACAAACAAAATCTATTTTAAATAATTTAACATGTTTATCTTGAATTAATTCATAAAATTAATTCAACCAATAAACCAACATGAATTATTATTAAATCCATTCTATCGAATGTTAACCAATCTAACAAATAACATAATTTATCAATCTGTAGGAAAAATATGTCGTATCGTTACAAGAAATATTATGAGCTAGCAATAGGGGGCTGATGGACATATATATATCAAGCTTTTATAATTATAAAATAATATATTCCAGATACGTATATTTTATAACTATTAACTCTAAAACTATTCCACTAAAAGCTTTGAGTTACACTCTTGAACTATATAAAATTACGAAACTTTAATAAGTTTATTGTCCATGACATATCATAATGTGTAATATCCCTATAGCATATTCATAATCGGCTTAAAGATAAATTTCATTTTTACCTTCACTATTATTTTTATCTTATGTTCCATTATCTCACCATTGAAATATTTACTATTCATAACCAATAACAAATAGTATACCATTCGGTTACACATATGTATCCAAATGGTTGAGCGCTCCTATTTTCAATTATAGGATAATGCTTATAAGAGAATATCATTAACTCTACAAAAGAGATATGGATTCTATTGTTGGAAACAAAGTACGCAGCGGAATTTTAAAAATTTTTCATCAGAGTAATTTCTAAAACACAAGTTTGACATGATATATGTATAAATTAAATAGATCTTACTAACCTCAGTGTGCCGAAGAACCTCCGCAACCCGTGTAGAGAAGTAACGTTCCAAAAGAGCCTCAACCAACTGGTCTTCTTTGCTATGCTCTATCCACAACCGGAGTGAGTGTGGGCTCACACTGTACAGCTCTTCCACCGGTGACTCTCCTTCCAACCAATAGAGAGAACCCAAAGCTAGTGTTCAGTGATTTGTGAACAAAAGCTCTCAGGGAGTTTTCAGATGCTCACTAGAAGAGTATCACTCTTAATCTCTCGACTGATCTCAGTAAATCATGTGACTCACTCCTTTTATATACCTATTAGTCCAGGGGTCAGTCCATATCAGATTAGGTCTCAAAAACTCGAAACAGAATCAAGTTCGGATCAATATCTGATAAGATCCGCGTGAAAACGTGTAATCTTATCTCTGTTGATCGGCAAGGCCGAACAGGCCAGTTCGGTAGGCCGAACACGTCATCCAGCAGGCCAAACTCCCGAGAAAAAATCTCCGTGAATCTTTATTTTCCACCCGAGATTCTAAAGGATAAAGTCTTAGTTTTGATTCAAATAACTCAATAGAGAAGTTATCTGATCAAAACAAGCTTTATCAAGATAATCTCTAAGAAAATAAATCAATTCACAATAATTCTACAAGTTTATCTTGATCTAATTTATCCAAAATTAAATCAACCGATAAACAGACAAGAATTATCTGATCGCAATAATTAAACAAGTTTATCTTGAACTAATTTCTTACAAAAATTAATTCAACCAATAAACAGACATGAATTATTTGATTCTTACAAATTTTAAACCAATCTGATAAATCCGACATAAGTCACCAATTATTGGAAAAGCACGCCGTGTCGTTACAGGATTTTGTGAACTAGCAAAAGGGACCAAAATGAACCTATAAAGTTCAAGCTCATGATAATTATGAAACCCAATATCCCATATATACATTTCACAATTATCAACTCCAACGCTACTCCACTAAAAGCTTGGAGCTGCACTCTCAAACTTTATAGAATTACGAAGCTCGTGTAGCTAAGTCTCCATGACATATCATAGTGCATCGTATCCCCATATGATAATCCATAATCGGCTTAAGGACAAGTTCTGTCTTACCTTCCCGATTATTTTTATCTTACGTTCCATTGTCTCACCATTAGAAAACTTACCATCCAAAGATAGTATACCATTTAGTTACACCTATGTATCCAAATGGTTGAGCGCTCCAGTTTTTCAATTATAGGACAACGCATATAAGAGGATATCATTACTCCTAAAGAGGAGCTATGGATTCCATATCTATGAATAACAAGTCTACGCTATTAAGAGTCATGCCTCCAACGTACCGGCATGCATACCACTATAGAGATGTGGGAGTCACCCATTGGTACATCAAAAGACACAAGTCGAGATAACGGGCCCACTATTCATCTCAGGATTAAGATACAATACAAATGACTGTCTAAAGTGAATCGATTTGCCAAGACAGAATTATTAATCCAAATCAATTCACTTTATGTCTCGATCCAACACGTCGTCACCTATGACAACGCGCCAATGTTTCTATTCATGGAGTCCGACTACAATGGTCAAGACAAACCATCTCCCAAAAGGGATATAGACAACATAACAATCTTTACATGAATAAAGTGCCCAACTTTATTCCCTCGATTGCGGATCATATGTTTTAGACCATTACCTTAAGAATCGTGTCTACTGCATAATCATCCCATCATATGTCCAATTCTTAAGGTTTAGACTGACAGTCTCAGACTACTGTTTGCTTATCATACATTCAACAAATATGAACGTAAAGAGGACAAGATTTGGTATATATAAATGAATAAATTCTTTATTGATAAAAATGTCTCCAAAAACGTATTACATTTTTACTCCTTAGGGCATACATGTCTAACATCTATATCTATGAATAACAAGTCTGCGTCAATTAAGAGTCATGTCTTTAACATACATGCACGCGTACCTTCATCTATTTTAGGATGTCACTCTTTGGTCCATCAAAAGACACAAGTCAAGAATATAGGCCCATTAATTCATTTTAAGATTAAGATATGACACATATGATTATCTAAATTAAATTGATTTAAACAAATCGAATTATTAACCAAATCAATTTCATCTTTAGTCCAGATTCAATATATTGTCACCTATGACGATATACCAATGTTTCTACTCGCGAAATCCAACTCCGATGACTAAGACAAGTCATCTCGCGTTAGGAATGTAGACAACATAGCAATTTTAACATGAATAAAGCGTTCAACTTTATTCCCTAGATTATGGACCTTATCACTTAGACTATCTCCTTTAAGATTTATGTCTTCCGCATAATCTGTTCATCAAATGCATGATCTTAAAGCTTTAGACTGACAGTCTCAAAATTTTGTTTACTTATCATATATTCAACATAAATGAACATAATAGGATAACATTTGATATATAAAAATAAATAATAAACTCTTTATTGATTAAATATCTTCAAAAACTATAACATTATTTAATCCTTAAGGCACCTAGACTAACAATCTCTCACTTGCCCTAAGTGAGTACATATGATATGTTACACATCTCTATAGTCTCTACATGCTTCTCGAAAGCCCTCGTTGAGAGTTACTTCATGAAAAGATCAGCTATATTGTCCTTGGATGCGATCTTGCATACTGCAACATGTCCACTCTATGAAGTCCTTGATTACATGACACTTCCAACGTATATGTTTACTCTTTTTGTGAAATCTTGGTTCCTTAGCATCAACTATCACTGTAGTATTATCATAGTATGGCGTTATCTGCTTACCCAGGCTAGGAACTACCTCATAATCTCAAAGGAACTTACGAAGCCACACAACTTTTTTTAAAGCTTCACTAGATGCCACATACTCGGCATCTATCGTTGAATCTTGACACTTCTCCAAACAATGGTGCCTCTGTTGGAAAAATAGTACACAACAGAATTTTAAAAATTTTATATCAGAGTATTTTCCAAAAACAAAAGTTTGACATGCTATATGCATAAATTAACCAGATCTTACTAACCTTTGAATGCCGAAGAACTTCCGTAATCTGTGAAGAGAAGTAACATTTCAGAAGAGCCTCAACCAACTGGTCTTCTTTGCTATTCTCTATCCACAATCGGAGTGAGTGTGGTCTCACATGTACAGCTCTTCCACTAGGTGACTCTCCTTCCAACCAATTAAGAGAACACAAAGCTAGTGTTCGTGATTTGTGAACAAGAGCTCTCAGGGAGTTTCAGATTCTCACCAGCAGAGTATCACTCTTAATCTCTCAATTGATCTTAATAACTTATGAGACTTACTCCCTATTTATAGAGGTTGGGTCTAGGGTCAGTCCTTATCAGATTAGGTCTCAAAAATTCGAATCAGAATCAAATTCGAATCAATATCTGATGAAATCTGCTTAAAAATGCGTGATCTTATTTTTCGCACATCGGCAGGCCGATCTGCCTAATCAACAGGCCAAACTTGCTCCATCGGTAGGCCGAACTTGAGGACCTAGCATGTTGAACTGCCGAAAAAAGATCTCAGCGAATCTTTTATTTTCCACCGAGATTCTATAGGATAAAGTCTTAGTTTTAATTCAAATAACCCAATAGATAAGTTATCTGACCAAAACAACTTTATCTAGATAATCTCCAAGAAAATAAATGAATTCCTAATAATTCTACAAGTTTATCTTGATTTAATTTATTCAAAAATTAAATCAACCGATAAACAGACAAGAATTATCCGATCCCAATAATTTAACAAGTTTATCTTCAATTAATTTTATCATAAAATTAATTCAACCGATAAACAGACATGAATTATTTGATTCTTTCGAATTTCAACCAATCTAATAAATCTAACATAAGTCACAAATTATTGGAAAAGCACGCCGTATCGTTACAGGATTTTGTAAGCTAGCAAAGGGGACCAAATGGATCTATATAGTTCAAGCTCTTGATAATTACGAAACCCAATATTCTAGATATACATTTCATAATTATCAACTCCAACGCTACTCCACTAAAAGCTTGGAGCTGCACTCTCGAACTACATAGAATTACGAAGCCCGTATAGCTAAGTCTCCATGACATATCATAGTGTATCATATCCCCATAGGATTATCCATAACTGGCTTAAGGATAAGTTCTGTCTTACCTTCCCGATTATTTTTATCTTACATTCCATTATTGTTAGACATGTATGCCCTAAGGAGTAAAAATGTAATACGTTTTTGGAGACATTTTTATCAATAAAGAATTTATTCATTTATATATACCAAATCTTGTCCTCTTTATGTTCATATTTGTTGAATGTATGATAAGCAAACAGTAGTCTGAGACTGTCAGTCTAAACCTTAAGAATTGGGCATATGAATGAGATGATTACGCGGAAGAGACGATTTTTAAAGTGACGGTCTAAAACATATGATCTGCAATCGAGGGAATAAAGTTGGGCGCTTTATTCATGTAAAGATTGTTATGTTGTCTATATCCCTACTGGGAGATGGTTTGTCTTGACCATCGGAGTTGGACTCCGTGAATAGAAACATTGGCACGTTGTCATAGGTGACGATGTGTTGGATCGGGACATAAAGTGAATTGATTTGGATTAATAATTCTGTCTTGGCAAATCGATTCACTTTAGACAGTCATTTGTATTGTATCTTAATCCTGAGATGAATAGTGGGCCCGTTATCTCGACTTGTGTCTTTTGATGTACCAATGGGTGACTCCCACATCTCTATAGTGGTATGCATGCTGGTACGTTGGAGGCATGACTCTTGATAGCGTAGACTTGTTATTCATAGATATGGAATCCATAGCTCCTCTTTAGGAGTAATGATATCCTCTTATATGCGTTGTCCTGTAATTGGAAAACTGGAGCGCTTAACCATTTGGATACATAGGTGTAACCGAATGGTATACTATCTTTGGATGGTAAGTTTTCTAATGGTGAGACAATGGAACGTAAGATAAAAATAATCTGGAAGGTAAGACAGAACTTGTCCTTAAGCCGATTATGGATGATCATATGGGGATACGATACACTATGATATGTCAAGGAGACTTATCTACACGAGCTTCGTAATTCTATGAAGTTCGAGAGTGTAGCTCCAAGCTTTTAGTGGAGTAGCATTGGAGTTGATAATTGTGAAATGTATATCTGGGATATTGGGTTTCATAATTATCATGAGCTTGAACTTTATAGGTCGATTTTGGTCCCCTTTGCTAGCTCACAAAATCTTGTAACGACACGGCGTGCTTTTCCAATAATTGGTGACTTATGTCGGATTTATCAGATTGGTTTAAAATTTGTAAGAATCAAATAATTCATGTCTGTTTATCGGTTGAATTAATTTTGTAAGAAATTAGTTCAAGATAAACTTGTTGAATTATTGCGATCAGATAATTCTCGTCTGTTTATCGGTTGTTTTAATTTTGGACAAAATTAGAACAAGATAAACTTGTAGAATTATTGTGAATTGATTATTTCTTAGAGATTATCTTGATAAAGTTTGTTTTGATCAGATAACTTCTCTATTGGGTTATTTGAATGCAAAACTGAGACTTTATCCTTTAGAATCTCAGGGTGGAAAATAAAAGATTCGCGGAGATTTTTTCTCTGGGAGTTCGGCCTGCCGGATGACGTTGTTCGGCTTGCCAAACTGGCCTAATCAGCCTGCCGATCAGAATGTTCGGCCTACCGGATGACGTGTTCGGCTTGCCAAACTGGCCTGATCGGCCTGTCGATTAGAATGTTCGGCCTGCCGAATCAGTAGGAGATAAGATTACGCGTTTTCACGCTGGATCTTATCATATACTGATCCGAACTTGATTCTGTTTCGAGTTTTTGAGACCTAATCTGATATGGACTGACCCCAGGACCAATAGGTATAAAAAGGGAGTGAGTCTCATGATTTACTCAGATCAATTTGAGAGATTAAGAGTGATACTCTTCTAGTGAGCATCTGAAAAACTCCCTGAGAGCTTTTGTTCATAAATCACGAGCACTAGCTTTGGGTTCTCTCTGTTGGTTGGAAGGAGAGTCACCGGTGGAAGAGCTGTACGTGTGAGCCCACACTCACTCCGGTTGTGGATAGAGAATAGCAAAGAAGACCAGTTGGTTGAGGCTCTTCTGGAACGTTACTTCTCTACACGGATCGCGGAGGTTCTTCGGCACACTGAGGTTAGTAAGATCTGTTTAATTTATACATATAACATGTCAAACTTGTGTTTTGGAAATTACTCTGATGAAAAATTTTTAAAAATTTCGCTGCGCACTTTGTTTCCAACAATTGGTATCAGAGCCGAGGTTTTTACATAAATTTGCAAGTTTGTGATCATGTTATATGCATAAATTTTGTGATCTTAATCTCTCCTATGCTTGAATTGAATTTTATAGAGAGATGGCACTCTAGGTTTTTATATAATATATATGTTGTCATGGATTATGTGGTGAATGTTTATTAATTAATTATGGTTGATTAAATCGTTGTTTAATTATTTATTAATTAATTAATACCGGTTATGGTTCCTTAGAGGTTAGAATGTGTATCTAGGTTTTTCATGTAATTAGATGGCAGACTATCATCTCCATCTAGGAATTGTTATTTAATTTTTAATTTGTAAGAATTTTGTAATTAAATAATTATTCGGAGAAGACGGATCTAGAAGATTGATGATGGCGCCTCCAGGTATTTCCTGAGTCTCTAATTTTATGTTTTTGAATTGTTGAAAATAAAATTGATGAATTGCATTAAAATTGTATTTTCTAGATTAAGGGTTTTCTGCTCGGTCGGCATGCCGGACGTCACAGTTCAGCAGGCCGAAGGTCACAGATCGGCAGGCCAGACGTGTGGTCCGGCAGGCCGACAGTGGGGCAGAAAATTTGGTGCTCTGCCGGCAGGCCAAAGTTTCAGTTCGGCAGGCCGAACCTGCATAGATCGGCAGGCCGATGTTTCAGATCGGCAGGCCGATGGAGCAAGACCGGTAGGCCGATCACCCAGATCGGCCTGCCGACCGAGAGCTGCCGAGTGTCCAGAAAAGGTGCAATTTTTTCGATGTAGTTTTAATTTTATTTTTGAGACGATTCTGAGAAACATTAAATTTTGATATGACCGAAAATATGAAGTATTCGATTCATACGGGATTGAAGACTTGAAGATGGATATTACATGAAGAAGGACACAGCTTGAGGATTCAAGGATGAAGAATCGATAAATGTCTCGATTATTCTCTTGTAATCTTAGTTTTTCTATTCTCTAGGGTGGAACCATAATATTATGGTTACTATTATTTTGCTTGTAGCTTTGCTTGATTGCTTTGCTTGTCTGCATTATAATATGATTTACCATGTATATTGATAACATGTCATATAGAATAGGGAGTGCCGCTCATATTAAAATTGTTCATGCATAATTTTAAAATAAAACCTTGACTTCAAAAGATTGAGTGGGAGAAGGTTTTCGAAGAGATGACCTAAGGCCTCCATCGTTGGTCCATAGGAAGAACATGGTGGTCCCAACCCCTAGGAAGGGATTTCTATCATGTACCAAATTGGATCTCTGAAAGGATAAGTATTTTAGTATGATTTATGGTTGCAGACCCCTAGGTGGTGATTATAAATCATGGATAAAATATTGAAACGGTGGTTATACACTCACAGTTAATTTTATCATTAACCTCCCCTAGGAGCTCTGTTAATAAAATTAATGGCCAAAGAAACGATTATTAGTATATGCTGGATCATACGGGCCCTGGATGGCATATATTAATCAGGAGGGGATCTGTGTTCCTGATTGAATTTGGCATGACTCCCCTAGGAGCTTGTTGAATTCTGAGTTGGGAATTATCATTGTAAGGTTGTGATATTTTCAAGGTTTTGACACATAAACGCATTTGTATTATTTTACATGATTGTTATCTTACTAAATTATTATATATGTTTGCTTATGCTTAGTATATGATTCTTTATTGTAGATTGAAAATGTCTAAAAACGCTTTATCATCGATACTTGACAAAAACCAATTAACCGGTGAGAATTATAACGATTGGAAACGGAACCTGGACATCGTCCTTTCCTTTGAGAAACTGAAATATGTTCTGACAACTCCTTGTCCTCCCGAGCCTACGGGAGACTCAAGTAATGAGCAATTCCAAGCGTATGATCGCTGGAAAGATGCTAATGATCAGGCCCACTGCTATGTTATGGCTAGCATGAACAACGTGCTGCAGGCTCAACATCAGGATTATGAGACTGCGAAGCAGATCTTGGATAATCTTGAGGATATGTTTGGAGGCCAGGCCATAACAAAGCGGCAAGGGGCGCTTCAAAAACTCTTAAACTGTAAGCAAAGACCGGGGGCATCTATAAAGGAGCGCATGATATTGGTCATGGGTTACCTCGCTGAGGCTCAAACCAATGGTTCCGACATCGATGCTGAAACTCAGATGACTATGGTCTTTGAGACTCTGTCTAAGGAATTTATTCCGTTTAGAGCTACTTTTAATTTAAGCAATAGACGGGATATGACCTTGACAGAACTAATGAAACAGTTACAGGAGTTCGAACTGTTGATCAGGGAGTCTCCTGCTAGTGGTGAGGCCAATTTGGTAGCTACTTTTGGTTCCAATCCTAACTGTAGGAATGGAAAGAAGCAACGGGCCAAGAGTGGGAAGTCTTCTATTCCTGCTACTACCAAGAGCAAGAAGAAGAAGAAGAACCCAACGAAGCTTAAGTGCTTCTTCTATGGTAAGGTCAGGCATATAAAGAAGCATTGCAAGGACTTCCTTTCCAAAGGAGGTAGGTGTGATCTTCTATATTTAGAAACTTGTTTGGTTGAGGAATCAAGTGACATCTGGGTCATAGATTTTGGTGCAACTAATCATGTTTGTGTTTCTCTGTAGGGATTCAAAGAAACGAGAAGTCTACTTCGTGAAGACTTAACGCTTCGGATGGGCGATGGATCCTTGGTCTCAGCAGAAGCAGTGGGAGATGTCCATCTTTATTTTGATAATTATAGGAATTTAATTTTGCGAGATTGTTTTTATGTTCCTAAATTTAAAAGGAATTTAATTTCTGTATCTTTTTTATTTAAAGACTCCTACGTGGTATCTTTTAATGAAAAAGTGGTGATTCGTAAAAATAAATCTTTTATCTGTTCTGGATGGATGCAAAATAATCTATATTTTATCAAACCTAAGATGGACTTATTGCTTAATGTTGAGATAAATGATAATGACTCAAAAAGGCTTAAAACTTCTCACTCTAATAAGACTTATCTTTGGCATTTGCGCCTTGGCCATATTAACCTGAATAGGATTCAAAGGTTGGTAAGGGATGGACCTTTAAGTCACTTAAAGGTGGAATCTATAGCTCAATGTGAATCTTGTTTGGAGGGTAAAATGACCAAAAGACCATATGGGTACTAAGGGCAATAGGGCCGAAGGGGTTCTAGAACTTGTGCATAGTGATGTTTGCGGACCAATGAACATCCGGGCACGAGGAGGGCGGACCAATGAACATCCAGGCACGAGGAGGGTATGAGTACATTGTCACTTTTATTGACGATTACTCAAGATATGGGTATGTGTACCTAATGCACCACAAAAGCGAAACTTATGATAAGTTCAGGGAGTTTCGGGCTGAAGTGGAAAAGCAATTGGGTAGACCCATAAAGGCACTTCGATCTGATCGAGGTAGGGGAATACCTTTCTGATGAGTTCTTGGGACACTTGTTAGAGAATGGGATTTTATCCCATTTGATTGCGCCGGGCACTTCCGCAGCAGAATGGCGTAGCGGAGAGAAAGAATAGGACTTTGTTGGACATGATTCGGTCCATGATGAGTTATTCATCATTGCCTTTATCCTTTTTGGGATATGCACTACAAACCGCATGTTATCTTTTGAACAATGTGCCTTCAAAATTGGTCCCTAAAACTCCTCACAAGTTGTGGACAAGACGAAAGACATCCTTAAACCATATTCGCATATGGGGATGTCCAGCTCATGTCCTGTTTAAGGATCCGAATAAGTTGGAAGCACGTTCGAAAGTTTGCGTGTTTATAGGATATCCAAAAGGGACTAAAGGGGGTTATTTTTATAACCCTAAGGAAAATAAAGTCGTGGTTTCAACTAATGCAACTTTCCTTGAGGAGAGTTACATGGACAACTTTAAACCTCGAAGCAAAGTGGTGCTTGAGGAGTTAAGGGGTGATTCGTTCACTCTGGAGGTTCTGAACGAAACCATTCTGATCGGTGTAGAAAAACCAAACAAACCTGAACAACAATCTCAGGGGCTTCGGCGTAGTGGGAGGATCGGGCGTCAACCTGAAAGGTATATGTTCAATGGGGAGGTCTTTTTGGCTGAACCGGATGAACATGACAGG
This sequence comes from Artocarpus heterophyllus, assembly GCA_025403435.1. Lineage (NCBI taxonomy): Eukaryota > Viridiplantae > Streptophyta > Magnoliopsida > Rosales > Moraceae > Artocarpus > Artocarpus heterophyllus. The sequence goes on from CM046334.1 coordinate 26,355,758, forward strand.
GATCCTTATACTTACGCAGAAGCTATGAAGGATGTTGATTCAAAACTCTGGACAGAGGCCATGAACATAGAGATGAAGTCTATGGAGACTAATCGGGTCTGGGAGCTTGTGGATCTTCCCGAAGGGGTAAAACCCATAGGGTGCAAGTGGATCTACAAGAGGAAAAGAGGAGTGGATGGAAAGGTCGAAACCTTGAAGGCTAGACTGGTATCTAAGGGTTATACGCAAAAGGAAGGAATCGATTATGAGGAAACCTTTTCGCCTGTAGCCATGCTTAAGTCCATCCGGATTCTCTTATCCATAGCTGCCGCTCTCGACTACTGAGATTTGGCAGATGGATGTCAAGACGGACTTTTCTGAATGGCTATCTTGATGAGTCCATTTATATGGAACAACCAGACGGGTTCAAGGTCGCAGGGTCAAGAGGGGAAGGTTTGTAAGCTGCTAAAGTCAATTTATGGACTTAAGCAGGCTTCTCGTTCTTGGAACATAAGATTTGATCAAGTGATCAAGACTTATGGGTTCTCACAAAATGTGGATGAACCATGTGTTTACAAACACATAAAGGATGGGAAGGTGGTTTTTCTACTGCTCTATGTAGATGACATTCTGCTAATTGGCAATGACGTTGGGGCGTTGTCATCAGTCAAATTATGGTTGACCAAGCAGTTTGACATGAAGGACTTAGGTGAGGCTAATTTTGTTCTCGGTATCCAGATCATTCAGGATAGGAAGAACAAAATGATAGCTTTGTCACAGGCTGGCTACATAGATAAAATTCTCAGGACGGTTTGCAATGCAGGATTCCAAGAAAGGTGGGCAACCATCTAGGTCTAGAATTACTCTTTCTAAGAAAGACTCTCCAAAGTCTTATGAAGAAAGAGAATACATGAAGAAGGTGCCTTATGCTTCGGTAGTGGGTAGTCTCATGTATGCCATGCTTTGCACTCGACCGGATATTAGCTATGCGGTTGGGATTGTAAGTCGATTTCAGGCGGATCCAGGACCGAACCATTGGGTTGCGGTAAAGCATATTTTCAAGTACCTGAGAAGGACTCGAGGGTATATGCTTGTGTATTCGGGGTGAGGACTTGACTCCTCTAGGATACACTGATTCGGATTTTCAATCCTGTCTGGATTCTAGGAAATCAACTTCGGGGTTTGTGTTTACTCTGGGTGGCCAGTGCCATCAGTTGGAGAAGTGCGAAGCAATATTGCACTTTGGATTCAACGATGGAGGCCGAGTATGTGGCAGCTAGTGATGCTTCGAAAGAAGTAGTGTGGCTCCGCAAGTTCCTTGGGGATCTTGAGGTAGTTCTGGTATGCATAAAGCGGTATCACTGTATTGTGATAACAGTGCGGCGGTAGCTAATGCTAAGGAACCAAGATTTCACAAGAAGAGTAAGCATATTGATCGGAAGTATCATGTGATAAAGGACTTCGTTGAGGGCGGGCATGTCACAGTGTGCAAGATCGCGTCAGAGGACAATTTAGCTGATCCATTTATGAAGACACTTACTGGGAGAGTCTTCGAGAGGCATGTGGAAGCTATGGGGATGCGAAATTTGCAGTATTTACTCACTTAGTGCAAGTGGGAGATTGTTAGACATGTATGCCCTAAGGAGTAAAAATGTAATACGTTTTTGGAGACATTTTTATCAATAAAGAATTTATTCATTTATATATACCAAATCTTGTCCTCTTTACGTTCATATTTGTTGAATGTATGATAAGCAAACAGTAGTCTGAGACTGTCAGTCTAAACCTTAAGAATTGGGCATATGATGGGATGATTATGCGAAAGACACGATTCTTAAGGTGACGGTCTAAAACATATGATCCGCAATCGAGGGAATAAAGTTGGGCGCTTTATTCACGTAAAGATTGTTATGCTGTCTATATCTCTACTGGGAGATGGTTTGTCTTGACCATCGGAGTTGGACTCCGTGAATAGAAACATTGGCACGTTGTCATAGGTGACGATGTGTTGGATCGGGACATAAAGTGAATTGATTTGGATTAATAATTCTGTCTTGGCAAATCGATTCACTTTAGACAGTCATTTGTATTGTATCTTAATCCTGAGATGAATAGTGGGCCCGTTGTCTCGACTTGTGTCTTTTGATGTACCAATGGGTGACTCCCACATCTCTATAATGGTATGCATGCCAGGTACGTTGGAGGCATGACTCTTGATAGCGTAGACTTGTTATTCATAGATATGGAATCCATAGCTCCTCTTTAGGAGTAATGATGTCCTCTTATATGCGTTGTCATGTAATTGAAAACTGGAGCGCTCAACCATTTGGATACATAGGTGTAACCGAATGGTATACTATCTTTGGATGGTAAGTTTTCTAATGGTGAGACAATGGAACGTAAGATAAAAATAATCAGGAAGGTAAGACAGAACTTGTCCTTAAGCCGATTATGGATGATCATATGGGGATACGATACACTATAATATGTCATGGAGACTTAGCTACACGAGCTTCGTAATTCTATAAAGTTCGAGAGTGCAGCTCCAAGCTTTTAGTGGAGTAGCGTTGGAGTTGATAATTATGAAATGTATATCTGGGATATTGGGTTTCATAATTATCATGAGCTTGAACTTTATAGGTCCATTTTGGTCCCCTTTGCTAGCTCACAAAATCCTGTAACGACACGGCGTGCTTTTTCAATAATTGGTGACTTATATCGGATTTATCAGATTGGTTTAAAATTTGTAAGAATCAAATAATTCATGTCTGTTTATTGGTTGAATTAATTTTGTAATAAAATTAATTTAAGATAAACTTGTTGAATTATTGCGATCAGATAATTCTTGTCTGTTTATCGGTTGTTTTAATTTTGGACAAAATTAGAACAAGATAAACTTGTAGAATTATTGTGAATTGATTTATTTTCTTAGAGATTATCTTGATAAAGTTTTTTTTGATCAGATAACTTCTCTATTGGGTTATTTGAATGAAAACTGAGAGTTTATCCTTTAGAATCTCAGGTGGAAAATAAAAGATTCGCGGAGATTTTTTCTCGGGAGTTCGGCCTGCCGGATGACTTGTTCGGCCTGCCGAACTGGCCTGATCGGCCTGCCAATCAGAATGTTCAGGCCTGCCGAATCAGCGGGAGATAAGATTACGTGTTTTCACTCAGATCTTATCAGATACTGATCCGCACTTGATTCTGTTTCGAGTTTTTGAGACCTAATCTGATATGGACTGACTCCAGGACCAATAGGTATAAAAAGGGAGTGAGTTTCATGATTTACTCAGATCAATTTGAGAGAGTAAGAGTGATACTCTTCTAGTGAGCATCTGAAAAACTCCCTGAGAGCTTTTGTTCATAAATCACGAGCACTAGCTTTGGGTTTTCTCTGTTGGTTGGAAGGAGAGTCACCGGTGGAAGAGCTGTACGTGTGAGCCCACACTCACTCCGGTTGTGGATAGAGAATAGCAAAGAAGATCAGTTGGTTAAGGCTCTTCTGGAACGTTACTTCTCTACACGGATCGCGGAGGTTCTTGCGACACACTGAGGTTAGTAAGATCTGTTTAATTTATACATATAACATGTCAAACTTGTGTTTTGGAAATTACTCTGATGAAAAATTTTTAAAAATTCCGCTGCGCACTTTGTTTCCGACAATTATATCACCATAGGAAAACTTACCATCCAAAGACAGTATACCATTTGGTTACACCTATGTATCCAAATGGTTGAGCGCTCTAGTTTTTCAATTATAGGATAATGCATATAAGAGGATATCAATACTCCTAAAGAGGAGCTATGGATTCCATATATATGAATAATAGGTCTACGCTATCAAGAGTCATGCCTCCAATGTACCAGCATGCATGCCACTATTAAGATGTGGGTGTCACCCTTTGGTACATCAAAAGACATAAGTCAAGACAACGGGCCCACTATTCATCTCAGGATTAAGATACAATACAAATGATTGTCTAAAGTGAATCGATTTGCCGAGACAGAATTATTAATCCAAATCAATTCAGTTTATGTCCTGATCCAACACATCGTCACCTATGACAACGTGCCAATGTTTCTATTCATGGAGTCCACCTCCGATGGTCAAGGCAAATCGTCTCCCAATAGGAATATAGACAACATAACAATCTTTAATGAATAAAGCGTCCAACTTTTTCCCTCGATTGCGGATCTTATGATTTAGACCGTCGCCTTAAGAATCGTGTCTTCCGCATAATCTGTCCATCATATGCCCAATTCTTAAAGGTTTAGACCGACAGTCTCAGACTCTTGTTTGCTTAATATACATTCAACAAATATGAACGTAAAGAGGACAAGATTTGGTATATAAACAATAAATAAATTCTTTATTGATAAAAATGTCTCTAAAAGCTTATTACATTTTTACTCCTTAGGGCATACATGTCTAACAATCTCCTACTTGTACTAAGTGAGTAATTTTGACAAATCTCGCATCCCCATAACTTCCACATGCCTCTCGAAGACTCTCCCAGTAAGTGTCTTCGTAAATGGATAAGCTAAATTGTTCTCTGATGCGATCTTGCACATCGTGACATGCCCGCCTTCAATGAAGTCCTTTATCACATGATACTTCCAATCAATACGCTTACTCTGCTTGTGAAATCTTGGTTCCTTAGCATTAGCTACCGCCACACTATTATCACAGTACAATGATACTGCCTTATCCATACCAGGAACTACCTCAAGATCCCCAAGGAACTTGCAGAGCCACACTGCTTCTTTCGAAGCATTACTAGCTGCCACATACTCAGCCTCCATCATTGAATCCAAAGTACAATATTGCTTCACACTTCTCCAACTGATGGCACCGCCGCCCAGAGTAAACATAAAACCCGAAGTCGATTTCCTAGAATCCAAATAGGATTTCAATACCCGAATATACAGCATATACCCTCGAGTAGTCCTCACCCGAATATACAAGCATATACCCTCGAGTCCTGCTCAGGTACTTGAAAATATGCTTTACCACAACCTAGTGGTTCGGTCTTGGATCCGCCTGAAATCGACTTACAATCCCGACCGCATAACAAATATCCGGTATTGTGCAAAGCATGGCATACATAAGACTACCCACTACCGAAGCATAAGGTACCTTCTTCATGTATTCTCTTTCTTCATCAGACTTTGGAGAGTCTTTCTTAGAAAGAGTAATTCTAGAACTAGATGGTTGCCCACCTTTCTTGGAATCCTGTATTGCAAACCTCTTGAGAATTTTATCTATGTAGCCGGCCTAGGATAAAGCTATTATTTTGTTCTTTCTATCCTGAAAAATCTGGATACTGAGAACAAAATTGGCCTCATCCAAATCCTTCATGTCAAACTACTTGGTCAACCATAATTTGACCGATGACAACGCCCCAATGTCATTGCCAATTAGCAGAATGTCATCTACATAGAGCAGTAGAAAAACCACCTTCCCAACCTAACTAAATAAACTAACAAAACAAAAATATTATTTGAACAATTTATATATTATTTAATAAAATGTATATAAGTCAGACTTAGTGCGAAAAGAGATAATAAAAAAAATGAAGTTTCATTAAAAACTATGAATAAAATTGTTATGATATTTTGCTTCAAATCACTCTTGTTGGTAGTAACATTTCTCATTTATTGATTAAAACAATTAAAGAGAAGAAATATAAATAGAAATAAACTTTACAACATTTGTGAATAATGCAATATTTGGCTCCCTTAAGCTTTCTCTATATCCCATTTAATGAGCTTTGGGTCAATAACTCTTAGATCAGTTGGCCTAAGGCAATAGGTGCTGAAGTACCCCTTAAAACTTACTTACTTAAGTTAAAGAGGCTACGAAACCAAACTTATCCAACATTTATTCATTAATCTACATAATTACACACTTTATTTATTTACATATTCTTTTTATCATTTTTTATCATTTAAGTAATTACTTAATTAATTTTGAAAATATCACTGCCCTTAATTGTTCATCTTCACAAAATAACAAAACTCAAATATTCATGGCTTTGACTTACCATCACAATTAAGCATTATAGTATGTGTGTGAAAGAATGACTTATAAATGATTTAAAAAATAAACAAATAAAAATGTTAAATAAAACTGAAGTTTTGAGAGTCTATAAAGTTAGACAATTCAAAGAACAGAAAAATGACATTACATTGTGAGCTAGCAAGAAGGACTTGATAGACATATATAAATAAAACTCTTATAATTATAAAATAACATATCTCATATATATATTTTATAATTTTCAACTCCAACGCTACTCCACTAAAAACTTAGAGTTGTGTTCTCAAACTTAAAATTGCAAAGCTCCAATAAGCTAATCATCCATGACATATCATAAGGTGTAACATCCCTATAGGATATTCATAATTGGCTTAAGGATAAATTTCATTTTACCTTCTGATTATATTTATATTATGTTCTATTATCTCACCATTAGAATACTTACTATTCATATATAATATACCATTTGGTTATACTTATGTATTCAAACGGTTGAGCACTCTTGCCTTTCAATTACAAGATAATGCCTATAAGAGAACATCATTAACTCTACAAAAGAGCTATGGGTTCCATATCTATGAATAACGAGTCTACATCAATTAAAAGTCATGTTTCTAAAATACTGCTATATGTATCAACATCATATCAGGATCTCACTCTTGGTACATCAAAAGACATAAGTCAAGAACACAAACCCATTAATTCATTTTAGGATTAAGAAACAACGCATATCATTATCTAAAGTGAATTAATTTAAATAAACATAATCATTAATCAAATCAATTGAAATTTTATCCCGATCCAATATATCGTCACCTATGACAACATATCAATATTTCTACTCTTAGAGTCCTGCTCCGATGACCAAAACAAGTCATCTCCCATTGGATATGTGACAACATAACAATCTTAACGTGAATAAAGCGTCCAACTTTATTCCTTCAATTGAGGACCTTATCATTTAGACTATCAACTTTAAGATTCATGTCTTTCACATAATATGTTCATCATATGTAAAATCTTAAAGATTTAGACTAACATTCTTACACTTTTGTTTGCTTCTCATGTATTTAATAGAAATAAACATAAAGAGGACGACATTTGATACATGAATAATAAATAAACTCTTTATTGTTTAAATATTTTCAAAAATTTATTATATCATTTAATCCTTAAGGTACCTAGTCTAACATTAATCCTAATTGTAAAATCAACTAAAAGATGGCAAATCAATTAGAAGCTTTAAACTCAAGAAAATACAAATAAAAGGAAATCGAAATCAACTTGCATTAATCATTTGTAATAACCAAAACACAATGTCAAAATAGGTTCATAGCCCTCTAGAGTAAGAAACTTAGTTATATATAGTCACAAATAAAATCACAAACATAAAAAAAAAAAATATGAACAAGGATTCCATAGCAATTTTCAAGAAATTCAAGAAAAGATAGAGTAAAGAAGTAAAATAATATGGAGCTCCAAGATGTCTTCAAGCTCACTTTTCTTCTCCTCCTAAACTCAAGGAAAAATGGTCGCCTCCTTACCTCCAATTTTGCTCCCCCAAATCAGGTCCTCCCTTTCACAAAACCCTAGGTGGTATTTATATGTCTCCCAAAATTTGGGAAAATTTCCCCCAAATCTTTATCAGAATCAATAACAAAGTAGGCCAAAAAGGCATATGCACGGGTGTTGGAAAAGTAATACACAACAAAAATTTAAAAATTTTAAATCAGAGTATTTTCTAAAGCACAAGTTTGACACGCTATATGCATAAATTAACCAGATCTTACTAACCTTGTATGCTGAAGAGCTCCTACTATCTATGAAGAGAAGGGCGTTCTAGAAGTGCCTCAACCAATTGGTCTTCTTTGCTATTCTCTATCCACGATCAGAGTATGTGTGGGCATACCTTGTACAGCTCTTCCCCTGTGACTCTCTTTCTAACCAATTAAGAAAAACCCACAACTACCATTCGTGATTTATGAACAATAGCTTTTCAGGGGAGTTTCAAAGACTTATAGACTAGAGTACTCACTCTTGATTTCTCATCTGATCTAAATAACTGTGAAGTCTCACTCCCTATTAATATAGGTTGGACCCAGAGGATAGTCCTTATCAGATAAGGCCTCAAAAATTCAAATCTGGATCAATATATGATAAAATCATGTAAAAATGTGTGATCAGATTATCGTTCGGTCGGCAGACCGAACTAGCGGATCGGCCTGCCGAACTTACTCCATTGGCAGGCCAAACTTGAAGATCAGCCTACCAAACTTACGATAAATGAACCCTGCAAATCTTTTATTTCCCACCTTAAATTTTTTAGATAGAGCCTCAGTTTTAAGTCAAATAACCCAATAAAGAAGTTATCTGATTAAAATAGTCATATCTAGATAATCTCTAAGAAAATAGGTATTCTAGATAATTCAACAAGTTTATCTTGAATTAATTTTTCACAATATTAATTCAATCGATAAATAGACATAAATTATTTGATCCTATCAAATTTCAACCAATCTAATAATTTAACATAAGTCACCAATTTAATGGAAAAGCACGCTGCATCGTTATAGGATTTATTATGAGCTAGCAACAAAAACCTAATAGACCTATATAGTTCAAGCTCCTGATGATTATGAAACCTAATATCCTAGATATATATTTCATAATTATCAACTCTAACGCTATTCCACTAAAAGCTTAGAGCTACACTCTCGAACTATAAAAATTATGAAGCCTGAATAGCTAAGTCTCCATGACATATCATAATGCATCATATCCCCATAGGATTATCCATAATCGGCTTAAGAATAAATTTTGTCTTACCTTCTTGATTATTTTTTTCTTACATTCTATTATCTCACCATCGAAAAACTTACCATTAAAAGATAGTATACCATTCAGTTACACCTTTGTATCCAAATGGTTGAGTACTCCAGTTTTTCAATTACAGGATAATGCATATAAGAGGATATCATCGACTCTTAAAGAGTAGCTTGTTAGACGTGTATGCGCTAAGGAGTAAAAATGTAATATGTTTTTGGAAATATTTTTATCAATAAAGAATTTATTTATATTTATATACCAAATCTTGTCTTCTTTACGTTCATATTTGTTGAATGTATGTTAAGTAAACAAAAGTCTAAGACTGTCATTCTAAACCTTAAGAATTGGGCATATGATGGATAGATTATGGGAAGACACAATTCTTAAGGTAACGGTCTACATCATAAGATCCGCAATCGAGGGAATAATGTTAGGCGCTTTATTCATAGAAAGATTGTTATGTTGTTTATATCCTTAACAGGAGATGGTTTGTCTTGACCATCAGAGGTAGACTCTGTGAATAAAAACATTAGCACATTTTCATAGGTGATGATGTGTTGGATCGGTACATAAAGTAATTGATTTGGATTAATAATTCTATCTTGGCAAATCGATTCACTTTAGACAATAATTTGTATTGTATTTTAATCTTGAGATGAATAGTGGGCCCATTGTCTTGACTTATGTCTTTTGATGTACCAAAGGATGACATCCATATTTTAATAGTGGTACGCATGCCAGTACGTTGGAGGCATGAATCTTAATCGCGTAGACCTGTTATTCATAGAAATGCAATCCATTGCTTCTCTTTAGGAGTAGTTGATATCCTTTTATATGCATTATCCTATAATTGAAAAACTGAAGCACTCAACCATTTAGATACATAGGTGTAACTGAATGGTATACTGTCTTTGGATGGTAAGTTTTTCAATGGTGAGATAATGGAATGTAAGATAAAAATAATCGGGAAGGTAAGACAGAACTTGTCCTTAAGCCGATTATAGATAATTCTATGGGGATACGATACATTATGATATGTCATGGAGACTTAGCTATTTGGGCTTTGTAATTCTATATAGTTCTAGAGTGCAGCTCTAAGCTTTTAGTGGAGTAACGTTGGAGTTGATAATTATGAAATTTATATCTAGGATATTGGGTTTCATAATTATCAAAAGCTTGAACTATATAGGTTCATTTGGTCCCCTTTGCTAGCTCACAAAAATCCTATAACGATACGGCGTGTTTTTCCAATAATTGGCGACTTATGTCAGATTTATCAGGTTGGCTGAAATTCGGTAAAATCAGATAATTCATGTTTGTTTATTGGTTGAATTAATTTTGAGATAAAATTAATTCAAGATAAACTTGTTGAATTATCGGGATCAAATAATTCATGTATGTTTATCGGTTGGATTAATTTTGAATTAATTAAGATAAACTTGTTGAATTATCAAGAATATTTATTTTCCTAGAGATTATCTAGATATGACTGTTTTAATCAGATAACTTTTCTATTGGGTTATTTGAATTAAAACTAAGGCTTTATCCCAAGAATCTCGGATGGAAAATAAAGAGTCACAGGGATTTTTTATCGGAGGTTCAACAGGCCGATCTTTAAGTTTGGCCTGCCGATTAAGGAGGCTTGGCAGGCCGAACTGGCAGTTCAACCTGCCGATCGGGCGATAAAAGGATCACGCGTTTTCACGCATGTTTTAGTAGATATTGATTTTGATTTGATTTTGATTCGAATTTTTGAGGCCTTATCTAATAAGGACTGACTCCTAGGCCCAACCTCTATATAAAAGGAAGTTAGTCTTATTATTATTTAGATCAGTTGAGAAATCTAGAGTGAGACTCTGTTAGGGAGACTCTGAAACTCCCCAGAGAGCTATCATTCACAAATCACGAATTATAGCTTTGGATATTTGTCAATTGGTTGGAAGGAGAGCCACCTGGGGAAAAGCTGAACGACGTGAGCCCACACTCACTCCGATCAAGGATAGAGAATAGCAAAGAAGGCCAGTTGATTAAGGTCCTTCTAGAACGTTACTTCTCTTCACTGATTGCGGTAGCTTTTCAACATATACAATGTTAGTAAGATCTGATTAATTTATGCATATAGTGTGTCAAACTTATGTTTTAAAAAAATACTCTGATATAAAAATTTTAAAATTTTGCTGTATACTATTTTTTCAACAATTGGTATTAGAGCCAGGTTTGTACATAAATTTACAAGTTTGTGATCATGCTGTATGAATAAATTATGTGATCTTTATCTCTTCTATGCCTGAATTTAATTTTTTTAGAGAGTTGGCACTCTAGGGTTTCCATATGTTTATATGTTGTCATAGATTATGTGGTGTATGTTTATTAATTAATTATGGTTGATTAAATTATTATTTACTTATTAATTAATTAATTAATTTATACCGGTTATGGTTCCTTTGAGGTTAGAATGTGTTTATAGGTTTTTCATGTAATTAGATGGCGGACTATCCTCTCCATCTAAGAATTATTATTTAATTTTAAATTTGTAAGACTTTTGTAATTAAATAATTATTCAGAGAAGACGGATCTAAAAGACGGATTTAGAAGATGGATGATGGCGATTCTAGGTATTTCCTAAGTCTCTAATTTTATGTTTTTGAATTGTTGAAAATAAATTAGATAAATTGCATCAAAATTTTTGGAAAAGGGCTATCTCTGATCGGTCGGCATGCCGAACGTCTAGGTTTGGCATGCCGTCCGCGGGGCAGAAAACAGGTGGCTCTAGCAGCAAGCTTAACTCTAGGTTCAGTAGGCCAATCTGTCATGACCAGCAGGCTGATTTTCAAGACCGATAGGTTGATTTTCAAGATCGACAGGTCGGTGTGTCATGACTGATATACCGATCTTGAAAATCAGCCTGCCAGTAGAGAGCTGAAAATTTTTCCAAAAAATGTGCAGTTTTCAATGTAGTTTTAATTTTATTTTTGGGACAATTTTGAAAAACATTAAAATTTGGATATGACTGGAAATATAGAGTATTCGATCTATGCTGGATTGAAGACTTGAAGATGGGCATTACATGAAGAAGGATACAGCTTGAAGATTAAAGGATAAAGAATCGATAATATATTTCGATTATTCTATTGTAATCTTTATTTTCTATTCTCTAGGGTAGAACCATAATATTACAGTTATTTATTATTATTTTACTTGTAGCTTTGCTTAATTCGCTTTGCTTGTCTGCATTATAATATGATTTGCCATCTATATTGATAACATGCCATATCGAATAGGGAGTGCCACTCAATTAAAAATTGTTCATGCATGTTTTTAAAATAAAACCTTGACTTCAAAAGATTAAGTGAGAGAAGGTTTTTAAAAAGAGGACCTAAGGCCTCCATCGATGGTCCATAGGTAGCACATAGTGGTTTCGACCCCTAGGAAGGGACTTCATCATTTACTAGGTTAGATCTCTGAAAGAATAAGGTATTTTAGCATGATTTATCATTGCACATCTCTAGGTGGTGATTATAAATCATGGATAAAATATTAAAACGATGGTTATACACTCATGTTAATTTTATTATTAACCTCCCCTAGGAGTTCTGCTTATAAAATTAATGGCCAAAAAAACAATTATTAATATATGCTGGATTATATGGGTTTTGGATGGTATATATTAATTAGGAGGAGATCCGTGTTCTTGATTGAGTTTGGCAAGACTCCCCTAGGAGCTTATTGAATTCTGAGTTGGGAATTATCGTTGTAAGGTTGTGATATTTTCAAGGTTTTGACACATAAATACATTTGTATGTTTTTACATGCTTGTATTATCTTACTAAATTATTATGCTATATTTTTGCTTATGTTTGGTATATGATTCTTTATTATAGATTAAAAATGTCTAAAAACGCTTTATCATCGATACTTGACAAAAACCAATTAACTGGAGAGAAGTATAATGATTGGAAACGAAACCTAAATATCGTCCTCTGCTTTGAGAAATTGAAATTTGTGCTGACAACCCCTTGTCCTCCCAAGCCTGTCGAAAATTCCACCAATGATCAAATCCAAGCATATGATCGTTGGAAAGATGTAAATGATCAGGCTTGCTGCTATGTTATGCAGCATGAATAACATTCTGTAGGCTCAAATGAGGATTATGAGACTGCTAAGTAGATCTTGGATAATTTGGAAGACATGATTGGAGGCCAGGCCCTAACAAAGCGGCAAGGGGCGCTTTGAAAAATTCTTAACTGTAAACAAAAATCGGGGACATCTATAAAGGAGCACATGATGTTGGTCATGGGTTACCTCGCTAAAGCACAAACCAATGGAGCTAATATCGATGTGAAACTCAGATGACTATGGTCTTTGAGACTCTGTCAAAAGAATTTATTCTGTTTAGAGCTATTTTAATTTAAGCAATAGATGAGATATGACCTTAACAGAGTTGATGAAATAGTTGCAGGAGTTTGAACTGCTGATCAGGGAATCTCCTACTGGTGGCAAGGCCAATTTAGTAGCTGCTTCTGGTTCCAATCCCAACCCTGGGAATGGAAAGAAACAACGGGCCAAGAATGGGAAGTCTTCTATTCCTGCTAACAACAAGAGCAAGAAGAAGAAGAAGAAGAACCCCAAGAAGCTTAAGTGCTTCTTCTGTGGGAAGGTCGGGCACATAAAGAAGAAGTGCAAGGACTTCCTTTCCCGAGGAGGTAGGTGTAATCTTTTGTATTTAGAGACTTGTTTAGTTGAGGAATCTAGTGAGGTTTGGGTCATAGATTCTGGTGCAACTAATCATGTTTGTGTTTCTCTACAAGGGTTCAAAGAAATTAGAAGTCTGCTTCATGAAGACTTCACGCTTCGAATGGACGATGAATCCTTGGTCGTAGCTGAAGTAGTGGGAGACGACCATCTACATTTTGATAATTATAGGAATTTAATTTTGCGAGATTGTTTTTATGTTCCTAAATTTAAGAGGAATTTAATTTCTGTATCTTATTTATTTAAAGACTCCTATTTGGTTTCTTTTAATAATAAAGTGGTGATTCATAAAAACAAATCTTTTATCTGTTTTGGATGGATGCAAAATAATCTACATTTTATCAAACCTAAGATGGACTTACTATTTAATATTGAGATGAATCATAATAACTCTAAAAGACTTAAAACTTCTCACTCTAATAAGACTTATCTTTAACATTTGTGCCTTGGTCATATTAACCTAAATAGGATTCAAAGATTGATCAGGTGATCAAGACTTATGGGTTCTCACAAAATGTGGATGAGCCATGTGTTTACAAACACATTAAGGATAGGAAGATGGTTTTTCTACTACTCTATGTAGATGACATTCTACTTATTGGCAATGACATTGGGACGTTGTCATCGGTCAAATTATGGTTGACCAAGCAGTTTGACATGAAGAACTTGAGTGAGTGTGATTTTGTTCTCGGTATCCAGATATTTCGAGATAGGAAGAACAAAATGATAGCTTTGTCCCAAGCTGGCTATATAGATAAGATTCTCAAGAGGTTTGCAATACAGGATTCCAAGAAAGGTGGGCTACCATCTAGGTCTAGAATTACTCTTTCTAAAAAAGACTCTCCAAAGTTTGAGGAAGAAAAAGAATACATGAAGAAGGTGCCTTATGCTTCGACAGTGGGTAGTCTCATGTATGCCATGCTTTGCACATGACCAGTATTTGTTATGCGGTCGGGATTGTAAGTCGATTTAGGTGGATCTAGGACCGAACCACTGGGTTGCGGTCAAGCATATTTTCAAGTATCTAAGAAAGACTCGAGGGTATATACTTGTGTATTTGGGTGAGGATTTAACTCCTCTAGGATATACTGATTCGGATTTCTAGTCCTGTCTAGATTCTAGGAGATCAACCTCTTTAGGAGTAGTTGATATCCTCTTATATGCGTTATCCTATAATTGAAAAACTAGAGCACTCAACCATTTAGATACATAGGTGTAACCGAATAGTATACTGTCTTTGGATGGTAAGTTTTCCAATAGTGAGAAAATGGAACGTAAGATTAAAATAATTGAGAAGGTAAGACAAAATTTGTTCTTAAGCCGATTATGGATAATTCTATAGGGATATGGTATATTATGGTATGTCATAGAGACTTAGCTATTTGGGCCTCGTAATTCTATATAGTTCGAGAGTGCAGCTTTAAGCTTTTAGTGGAGTAGCATTGGAGTTGATAATTATGCAATGTATATCTGGGATATTGGGTTTCATAATTATCAGGAGCTTGAACTATATAGGTCAATTTGGTCCCCTTTGCTAGCTCACAAAAATCCTGTAACGATCAACGTGTTTTTTCAATAATTGGTAACTTATGTCAAATTTATCAGGTTGGCTGAAATTCGGTAAAATAAGATAATTTATGTTTGTTTATCCGTTGAATTAATTTTGTGATAAAATTAATTCAAGATAAACTTGTTGAATTATCGGGATCAGATAATTCATGTATGTTTATCGGTTAGATTAATTTTGAATTAATTAAGATAAACTTGTTGAATTATCAAGAATATTTATTTTCTTAGAGATTATCTAGATATGACTGTTTTAATCAGATAACTTCTCTATTGAGTTATTTGAATTAAAAATGAAGCTTTATCCTAAGAATCTCATATGGGAAAGAAAGATTCATGGGGATCTTTTATTAAAGTTCAACAGGCCGATCTTTAAGTTCGGCCTGCCGATTAAGGAGGTTCGATAGGCCGATTTGTTAGCTCGGCCTGCCGACCGGGCGATAAAAGGATCACGCATTTTCACGCGTGTTTTATCCAATATTGATTTTGATTCGAATTTTTGAGGTCATATCTGATAAGGTCTGACTCTTGGGCCCAACCTCTATATGAAGGGGTGTGAGTCTCATTATTATTTAGATTAGTTGAGAAATCTAGAGTGAGACTCTAAAACTCTCTAGAGAGCTATCATTCACAAATCACAAATTATAGGTTTGGATATTTCTTAATTGGTTGGAAGGAGAGTCACTTGGGAAAAGCTGAACGATATGAGCCCACACTTGCTCCGATTGAGGATAGAGAATAGCAAAGAAGGCCAGTTGATTGAGGTCCTTTTAGAACATTACTTTTCTTCACTGATTGCGGTAGCTTTTCGGCATATACAAGGTTAGTAAGATATGATTAATTTATGCAAATAGTGTGTCAAACTTGTGTTTTAGAAAATATTCTGATATAAAAAATTTTAAAATGTTGCTGCGTACTATTTTTTTAACAATGCTATAGATTCCATATCTATGAATAACAAGTCTACGCTATTAAGAGTCATGTCTCTAATGTAACGGCATGCGTACCAATATAAAATGTGGATGTCACTCTTTGGTATATCAAAAGGCATAAGTCAAGACAACTGACCAACTATTCATCTCAAGATTAAGATACAACACATATGATTGTCTAAAGTGGGTTGATTTGTCAAGATAGAATTATTATGCCAAATCAATTACACTTTATGTCCCGATCAAATACATCGCCACCTATGACAATGTGCCAATGTTTCTATTCACAGAGTCTACCTTCGATGGCCAAGACAAACTATCTCCTGTTAGAGATATAGACAACATAACAATCTTTGCATGAATAAAGTGCCCAACTTTATTCCCTTGATTACAGATCTTATGATTTAGACTGTCACCTTTAGAATCATGTCTTCTGCATAATCTGTCGATTATATGCTTGATTCTAAAGGCTTAGATCGACATTCTTCGATTTTTGTTTGCTTATCATACATTCAATAAATATGAACGTAAAGAGGACAACAATTTGGTATATGAATAATAAATAAATTGTTATTGATAAAAATGTCTCCAAAAACATATTACATTTTTACTCCTTAGGGCATACATGTCTAACAATCTCCCACTTATACTAAGTGAGTAAATATGACAAATCTCGTATCCCCATAGCTTCCACATGCCTCTCGAAAACTGTCGCAGTTAGAGTCTTCGTGAATAGATCAGCTAAATTGTCATCGGATGCAATTTTGCATAGAACAACATGCCTGCCCTTAACGAAGTCCATTATCACATGATACTTCCGATCAATATGCTTACTCTTCTTGTTAATCATGGTTCCTTAGCATTAGCTATCGCTGTAGTGTTATCACAATATAGCGATACCACCTTATCCATACTAGGAACTGCCTTAAACCTAAGAAACTTGCGGAGCCATATTGGTTCTTTTGAAGCATCATTAGCTGCCACATACTCGGCCTCCATCGTTGAATCTGAATAGTCAAAAGTGCAATCTTGCTTGACATTTCTCCAAACAATGGAACCATTGTCTAGAGTAAACATAAAACCCCAAAGGCGATCTTCTCGAATCCAAACAGGATTGGAAATCCGAGTCAGTGTATCCTAGAAGTGTTAAATCCTTACCAGAATACACAAGCATATACCCTCAAGTCCTTCTCAGGTACTTGAAAATATGCTTGACTGCAATCCAGTGGTTTGGTCTTGGATTCGACTGAAATCGACTTACTATCCTGACCGCATAACAAATATCCTACGCGTGCAAAGCATGGCATACATGAGACTACCCACTACCGAAGCATAATGCACCTTATTCATGTATTCTCTTTCTTCATCAGACTTTGGTGAGTCTTTCTTAGAAAGAGTAATTCTAGACCTAGATGGTTGCCCACCTTTCTTGGAATTTTGTATTGCATACCTCTTGAGAATTTTATCTATGTAGCCCGCTTGGGATGAACCCATCATTTTGTTCTTCCTATCCCGAAAGATCTAGATACCGAGAACATAATTAACTTCACCCAACTCTTTCATGTCAAATTGCTTAGTCAACCATAATTTGACGGATGAAATGCCCCAACGTCATTACCAATTAGCAGAATGTTATCTACATAAAGCAGTAGAAAAACCATCTTCCCATCCTTAATGTGTTTGTAAACACATGGTTTGTCCAAATTTTATGTGAACCCATAAGTCTTGATCACTTGATCAAACCTTATGTTCCAAGAACGGGAAGCCTGCTTAAGTCCATAAATTGACTTAGCAGCTTATAAACCTTACCTTCCTGACCCTTAGCCTTGAATCCGTCTAGCTATACCATATAAATGGACTCAACAAGATAGCCATTTAGAAAAACTGTCTTGACATCCATTTGCCAAATCTAGTAGTCGAGAGCGGCAACTATAGACAAGCGAATCCAGATGGACTTAAGCATGGCTACAGGCGAAGAGGTTTTCTCGTAATTGATTCCTTCCTTTTGTGTGTATCCCTTAGCTACTAGTTTAGCCTTATAGGTTTTGACTTTCCTATCTAGTCCTCTATTTCTCTTATAGATCCACTTACATTCTATGGGTTTTACCCCTTTGGGAAGATCTATAAGTTCCCAGATCTGATTAGTGTCCATAGACTTCATCTCTGTGTTCATGTTCTTTGTCCAGAGTTTCGAATCAACATCCTTTATAGCCTTTTTGTAAGTATAAGGATCCCTATCATGTTCAATTGGTTCAGCCAAAAAGGCTTCACTATTTAACATATATCTCTCGGGTTGATGCGTAATCCTTCCACTACGCCGAAGAACCTTAGGTTGTTGTTTGGTTGGTTTTTCCACAGTGATTGGAACAATTTCATTCGGAACCCCAGGAGTGATCGAATCACTCACCAAATCCTTGAGCACCACTTTGCTTCGAGGCTTAAATTCGTCCATGTAACTTTCCTCAAGGAATGTTGCATTAGTTGAAACCACAACTTTATTTTCCTTTGGGCTATAGAAATAACTCCTTTTAGTCCCTTTCGGATATCATACTAACATACAAACTTTCAAATGTGCTTCCAACTTATTTGCTTCCTTAAACAGGACATAAGCTAGACATCCCCATATGCAAATATGGTTTAAGGATGCTCTTTTCCCTATCCACAACTCGTGAGAAATTTTAGGAAATGATTTTGAAGGCACATTGTTCAAAAGATAATATGCGGTTTGTAGTGTATATCCCCAAAAGGATAAAGGCAATGATGAATAACTCATCATGGACCTAACCATGTATAACAAAGTCCTATTCCTTCTCTCAGCTATGCCATTTTTGCTACGGGATGCCCGACGCAGTCAAATAGGATAGAATCCCTTTCTCAAATAAGTGTTCGAAGAACTCATCAGAAAGGTATTCACCACCTCGATCAGATCGAAGTGCCTTTATGGGTCTACCTAATTGCTTTTCCACTTCAGCCTGAAACTCCCTAAAATTGTCAAAAGTTTTGCTTTTGTGGTGCATTAGCTACACATACCTATGCCTTGAGTAATCATCAATAAAAGTGACAAAATACTCATATCCTTCTCATGCCTGGATGTTCATAGGTCCGCAAACATCGCTATACAAAAGTTCTAGAACCCCTTTTGGCCCTATTGCTCTTAGACCGAAACGGTCTTTTGGTTATTTTTCCCTCCAAACAAGATTCACATTGTGGTATAGATTCCACCTTTAAGTGATTTAAAGGTCCATCCTTTACCAACCTTTGAATCCTTTTTGGGTTAATATGACCTAGTTACAAATGCCAAAGATAAGTCTTATTAAAGTGAGAAGTTTTAAGTCTTTTAGAGTTATTATCATTAACCTCAGTGTTAAGCAGTAAATCCATCTTAGGTTTGATAAAATAGAGATTATTTTGCATCCATCTATCACAGATAAAAGATTTAGTTTTATGAATCACCACTTTATTATTAAAAGAAACTACATAAGAGTCTTTAAATAAACAAGCAATAGAAATTAAATTCCTTTTCAATTTAGGAACATAAAAACAATCTCGCAAATTAAACTCCTATAATTATCAAAATAAAGATGGACGTCTCCTATTGCTTCAGCTAACACTAAAGATCTATCGTCCATCCAAAGTGTGAAGTCTTTATACAGCAGACTTCTCGTTTTTTTGAACCCCTACAGAGAAACACAAACATGACTAGTTGCCTTGGAATCTATGACCGAAATCTATGACCCAAGTGTCACTAGATTCCTCGACCGAGCAAGTTTCAATAACCAAAAGATCACACCTACCTCCTCAGGAAAGGAAGTGTTTGCAATTCTTCTTGACGTGCCCGACCTTCCTGCAAAAAAAACACTTGAGCTTCTTTGGGTTCTTCTTTTTCTTCTTCTTATTCTTGCTATTTGTAGGAATAGAAGACTTCTGGTTCTTAGCCTGTTGCTTATTTCCATTCCCAGAGTTAAGATTGGAATCAGATGCAGCTGCCAAGTTGGCCTTACCACCAAAAGAAGTTTCCCTGATCAGATATTCAAACTCCTGTAATTGCTTCATCAACTCAGTCAAGGTCATATCTCGTCTATTGCTTAAATTAAATAAAGCTTTAAATGGGAAAAACTCCTTAGATAGAGTCTCGAAGACCATAGTCATCTGTGTTTCAGCATCAATGTCAGCTTTATTGGTTTGAGCCTTAACGAGGTAACCCATGACTAACATCATATGTTCCTTCACAGGTGTCCCCGGTCTTTGTTTGCAATTTAGAAGTTTTTGAAGTGCCCATTGTCGCTATGTTAAGGCCTGGCTTCCAAACTGTTAGACATGTATGCCCTAAGGAGTAAAAATGTAATAAGTTTTTTGGGGACATTTTTATCAATAAAGAATTTATTTATTGTTTATATACCAAATCTTGTCCTCTTTACGTTCATATTTGTTGAATGTATATTAATTAAACAATAGTCTGAGACTACCAGTCTAATCCTTTAAGAATTGGGCATATGATGGACAAATTATACGGAAGACACGATTCGTAAGGTGATGGTCTAAATCATAAGATCCGCAATTGAAGGAATAAAGTTGGGTGCTTTATTTATGTAAAGATTGTTATGTTGTTTATATCCCTATTAGGAGATAGTTTGTCTTGACCATCAGATGTGGACTCCATGAATAGAAGCATTGGCACGTTGTCATAAGGTGACGACGTGTTAGATCGAGACATAAAGTGAATTAATTTGGATTAATAATTCTGTCTCAGCAAATCGATCACTTTAGACAATCATTTGTATTGTATCTTAATCTTGAGATGGATAGTGGGCCCGTTGTCTTGACTTGTGTCTTTTGATGTACCAAAGGGTGACACCCATATCTTAATAGTGGTATGCATGTCGGTACATTGGAGGCATGACTCTTGGTAGCGTAGACCTGTTATTCATAGATATGGAATCCATAGCTCCTCTTTAGGAGTAGTGATATCCTCTTATATGCGTTATCCTATAATTGAAAAACTAGAGCGCTCAACCACTAGGATACATAGGTGTAACCGATTGGTATACTATCTTTAGATGGTAAGTTTTCTGATGGTGAGATAATGGAACATAAGATAAAAATAATCGGGAAGGTAAGACAGAACTTGTCCTTAAGCCAATTATGGATAATCCTATGGGGATACAATAGACTAGTTATACGGGTTTCGTAATTCTATGTAGCTCGAGAGTGCAGCTCCAAGCTTTTAGTGGAGTAGCGTTGGAGTTGATAATTATGAAATGTATATCTGGGATATTGGGTTTTGTAATTATCGGGAGCTTAAACTATATAGGTCCATTTGGTCCCTTTTGCTAGCTCACAACATCTTGTAACGATACGGCGTGCTTTTCCAATAATTGGTAACTTATGTCAGATTTATTAGATTGGTTGAAGTTCTAAAGAATCAAATAATTCATGTCTGTTTATCGGTTGTATTAATTTTGTGATAAAATTAATTCCAGATAAACTTGTTGAATTATTGGGATCGGATAATTCTTGTCTGTTTATCGATTGATTTAATTTTGAATAAATTAAATCAAGATAAACTTGTAGAATTATTAGGAATTCATTTATTTTCTTAGAGATTATCTAGATAAAGTTGTTTTAATTAGATAACTTCTCTATTGTGTTTTTTGAACTAAAACTGAGACTTTATCCTATAGAATCTCGAGTGAAAAATGAAAGATTCACTGGGATATTTTTTGGCAGTTTGGCATGCCGATCCTCGAGTTCGGCCTGCCGATGTGCGAAGGATAAGATTACGCGTTTTCCCGCAAATTTTATTAGATATTGAGCCGAATTTGATTCTAATTCAAATTTTTGAGACCTAATCTGATAAGGACTGACCCTAGACCCAACCTCTATAATAGGGAGTAAGTCACATAAGTTAATTAGATCAATTGAGAAATTAAGAGAGATACTCTATTGGTGAGAATCTGAAACTCCTTGAGAGCTCTTGTTCATAAATCACGAACATTAGCTTTGGGTTTTCTCAATTGGTTGGAAGAAGAGTCCCCTAGGAAGAGCTGTACGTGTGAGCCCATACTCACTCCGATCGTGGATAGAGAATAGCAAAGAAGACCAGTTGATTGAGGCTTTTGTGGAATGTTACTTCTCTTCACAGATTGTGCGAGTTCTTCAACATTCAAAGGTTAGTAAGATCTGGTTAATTTATGCATATAGCATGTCAAACTTGTGTTTTGGAAAATACTCTAATATAAAATTTTTAAAATTCTACTGCGTACTATTTTTCCAACAATGCTTCAAAACATGTCTTCAAGATTATCCAAGATCTGCTTCGTAGTCTCATAATCTTCATGTTGAGCCTGCAGCATATTATTCATGCTAACCATAACATAACAGCGGGCCTGATCATTAACATTTTTCCAATGAACATACACTTGGATTTTTTCATTATTGGAATCTCTCTAGGCTCAAGAAGACACAGTGTTGTCAGCACAAATTTTAGTTTTTCAAAGGATAGGACGATATTCAGGTTCCGTTTTCAATCACTAAAATTCTCACCGGTTAATTAGTTTTTATCGAGTATCGAAGATAAAACATTTTTAGACATCTACAATAAAGAATCATATACCAAACATAAGCAAACATACCATAATAATTTAGTAAGAAAACACAATCATGTAAAACATACAATGTGTTTATGTGTCAAAACCTTAAAAATATCACAACCTTATAACGATAATTCCTAACTCATAATCTAATAAGCTGCCTAGGGGAGAATTGCCCAATTCAATTAGGAACATGGAGCCCTTCCTGATTAATATATGCCATCTTGGACCCGTATGATCCAGCATATATTAATAACCATATATTTTGAACAGAGCTCTTAGGGGAGGTTAATAATAAAATCAACATGAGTGTATATCCATCATTTCAATATTTTATTCATAATTTATAATCACTATCTAGGGGTGTGCAACGATAAATCATGCTAAAATACCTTATCCTCTTGGAGATCCAACCCGGTATATGATGAAGACCCTTCCTAAGAGTCAGTACCACTATATGCTACCTATAGACCAACAATGGAGGCTGTAGGTCCTCTCTTCAAAAACCTTCTTCCACTCAATCTTTTGAAATCAAGGTTTTATTTTAAAAACATGCATGAACAATTTTTAATGAGCGGCACTCCCTATTCTATATGGCATGTTATCAACATACATGGTAAATCATATTATAATGCAAACAAGCAAAGCAATCATGCAAAGCCACAAGCAAAATAATAATAAATAGCTGTAATATTATGATTCTACCCTAGAGAAAAGAAATTAAAAATTATAAGAGATCAATCAAAACATATTATCGATTCTTCATCCTTGAATCTTCAAATTGTATCCTTCTTCATGTATTACCCATTTTCAAGTCTTCAGTCCTGCATAGATCAAATACTCTATATTTTTGGTCATATTCAAATTTAATGCTTGTCAGAATTGTCTCAAACATAAAATCAAAACTGCACCAAAAAATACACATTTTCTGAAAAACACAGCTCTTTGTTGGCATGTCGATCTAAATAATCGGCCTGCCGGTCATGACTCTTTGGCCTGTCAAACTTCACAGTTTGACCTGCCAGTCATGACAGATCATCTTGCCGAACTGGAAAGTTCGGCCTGCTGTTAGAGCCGTCAGAATTCTGCCTTGCAGACAGCCTACCAATCCTAAAGGTTTGGCCTACCGGTCTGCAACCATCAGCCTCTCGAACTTGTGGGTTTAGCATACCGACCGAGCAGAAATCACAACTTCTAGAAAATATAGTTTTTATGCAGCTTTTTAATCTTATTTTCAACAATTCAAAAACATAAAATTAGAGACTCAGGAAATACCTGTGGAATGCTATCATCTTCTAGATCCGTCTTCTCTGAATGACTATTTAATTACAAAATTCTTACAAATTTAAAATTAAATAATAATTCTTAGATAGTGATGATAGACCGCCATTTAATTACATGAAAAAACTAGATATATATTCTAACCTCTAAGGAACCATAACCGGCATAAATTAATTAATAATTAAATAATAATTTAATCAATCATAATTAATTAATAAACATTCACTATATAATTCCATGACAATATAAATATATAGAAACCATAGAGTGCCAACTCTTAAAAAAAAAATTCAAGCATAGGAGAGAATAAGATCACATAATTTATTCGTATAGCATGATCACAATCTTATAAATTTATGTAAAAACCTAACTCTGACACCAATTGTTGGAAAAGTAGTATGCAGCAGAAATTTAAAAATTTTAAATCATAGTATTTTTTAAAACACAAGTTTGACACACTATATGCATAAATTAACCAGATCTTACTAACCTTGTATGCTAAAGAGCTGCTGCAATCTTTGAAGAGAAGGGCGTTCCAGAAGACCCTCAACCAACTAGTCTTCTTTGCTATTCTCTATCTACGATCGGAGTATGTGTGGGCACACCTCGTATAGCTCTTCTCTGGTGACTCTCCTTCCAACCAATTGAGAAAAACCCAGAATTATCGTTCGTGGTTTGTGAACAATAGCTCTTCAGGGGAGTTTTAGAGACTTACAGACTAGAGTGCTCACTCTTGATTTCTCAATTGACCTAAATAACTGTGAAGTCTCACTTCCTATTTATAGAGGTTGGACCCAGGGGATAGTCCTTACCAGATAAGGCCTCAAAAATTCGAATCTAGATCAATATCTGATAAAATCGTGTAGAAAAGCGTGATCAGATTATTTCGATCGGCAGGCCAAACTGTCAGATCAGCCTACCGAACTTACCCATCGGCAACCTGAAGATCGGCCTGCCAAACTTACGATAAATGATCCCTGTGAATCTTTTATTTTCCACCCAATATTCTTTGGATAGAGCCTCAGTTTTAAGTCAAAGAATCTAATGGAGAAGTTATCTAATTAAAATAGTCATATCAAGATAATCTCTATGAAAATTAATATTCCAAATAATTCAAAAAGTTTATCTTGAATTAAATTTTTACAACATTAATTCAACCGATAAACAGACATGAATTATTTGATCCTATCGAATTTTGGCCAATCTAATAATTTACCATAAGTCACCAATTTATTAAAAAAGCACGCCGTATCGTTATAGGATTTATTATGAGCTAGCAAAGGGGACCTAATAGACCTATATAGTTCAAGCTCTCGATGATTATGAAACCCAATATCCTAGATGTATATTTTATAATTATCAACTCCAACGTTATTCCACTAAAAGCATAGAGCTGCACTCTCGAACTATATAAAATTATGAAGCCCAAATAGCTAAATCTTCATGACCTATCATAATGTATCATATCCCTATAGGATTATCCATAATCAGTTTAAGGATAAACTCTGTCTTACCTTCCTGATTATTTTTTTCTTACGTTTCATTATCTTTGTTTAAAAAATAGAACGCAGCGAAATTTTAAAAAAATTTTATACCAGAGTATTTTTCAAAACACAAGTTTGACACACTATATGCATAAATTAACCAGATCTTACTAACCTTGTTTGCTGAAAAGCTCCCCTAATCAATGAAAAGAAAGGACATTGTAGAAGGACCTCAACCAAGTGGCCTTCTTTGCTATTCTTTATCCACAACCGGTGTGTGTGGGGGCATACTTGTACAACTCTTCTACAGGTGGCTCTCCTTCTAACCAATTGACAAATACCCAAAGCTATCGTTCGTGATTTGTGAACCACAGTTCTCCAGGGAGTTTTAGAGTTTCACTGACTGAGTACTCACTCTAGATTTCTCAACTGATTTAAATAACAAAGTGAACTCGTTCTCTATTTATAGAGGTCGGACCTAGGGTTAATCATTATCAGATAAGGCCTCAAAATTCAAGTTTGAATCAGTTTCAAATTTGAATCTACGTAATCAGACTCGAAATTTGATAGCCATGGTCAACCGCGATATAAAGGCGCGGTCGACCACGCCGTCGCAAATACCCGATTTGAATTTGATTTGAATCTAAGGTTGATCCGATAGATGCTATCTCAACCTATTGGATAATTCCTATCTTATTAGTTCTAGGAATCTTTGATAGAGTCTCAATTTTAATTTAAATAAACCAATAGAGAAGTTATCTAATTAAAATAATCATCTCCTGATAAATCCATACAAATAAGATATTATCCATAATAATTCAACATATTTATCTTGAATTAATTCACCAAATTAATTCAATCCAATAAACCAACATGTTTATCTTAAATTAATTATAAAATTAATTCAACCGATAAATTAACATGAATTATTAAATCCAATTAACTCAAATTTTAGCCTATCTAATAATTTGACATAAGTCACTAATTTATTGGAAAAGCACGACGTATCATTACAAGATTTTTGTGAGCTAGCAAAGGGGACCATATGGACCTATATAGTTTATGCTCCCGATAATTATGAAACCCAATATCCCAGATATACATTTCATAATTATCAGCTCTTACGCTACTCCACTAAAAGCTTAATGTGTCATATCCCTATAGGATTATCCATAATCGGCTTAAAGATAAATTCTGTCTTACCTTCCCAATTATTTTTCTCTTACGTTCCATTATTTCACCATTGAAAAACTTACCATCCAAAGATAGTATACCATTTAGTTACACCTATGTATCCAAATGGTTGAGCACTCCAGTTTTTCAATTACAGAATAATGCATATAAGAAGATATCAACGACTCCTAAAGAGGACCTATGGATTCTGTTTTTATGAATAACAAGTCTACGTTATCAAGAGTCATGCCTCCAACGTATCAGCATGCGTACCAACATAAAATTTGGATGTCACCCTTTGGTACATCAAAAGACATAGGTCAAGACAACGAGCCCACTATTCATCTCAAGATTACAACACAACACATATGATTGTCTAAAGTGAATCGATTTTCCAAGATAGAATTATTAATGCAAATCAATTCACTTTATGTCCCGATTCAATGCATTATCAACTATGACAATGCACCAATATTTTTATTTGCGGAGTCCACCTCTGATGGCCAAGGCAAACCATCTCTTATTAGGGATATAGACAACATAACAATCTTTACATGAATAAAGCGTGCAACTTTATTCCATCAATTGCGGATCTTATGATTTTGACCATCACCTTTAGAATCATATCTTTCACATAATTTGTCTATCATATTCTTAATTCTTAAAAGGTTTAGACCAACAGTCTCAGGCTTTTGTTTGCTTATCATACATTCAACAAATATGAATGTAAAGAGGACAAGATTTGGTATGTAAATAATAAATAAACTCTTTATTGATAAAAATGTCTCCAAAAACATATTATATTTTTACTCCTTAGGGCATACATGTCCAACAGTCTCTCACTTGCACTGAGTGAGTAAATATGACAAATCTCATATCCCCATAGCTTCCACATGCCTCTCGAAGACTCTCCCAGTAATTGTCTTCGTGAATGGATCAACTAAATTGTCCTCTGATGTGATTTTACACACAACAATATGCCCGCCCTCTACGAAGTCCTTTATCAAATGATACTTCCGATCAATATGTTTACACTTCTTGTGAAATCTTGGTTCCTTAGCATTAGCTACCGCCGCACTGTTATCACAACACAGCAGTACCGCCTTATCCATACTAGGAACTACCTCAAGATCCCTAAGGAACTTACGGAGCCACACTGCTTCTTTTGAAGCATCACTAGCTGCCACATACTCTGCCTCCATCGTTGAATCCAAGTGCAATCTTGCTTTATACTTTTCCAACTACCACCCAGAGTAAACACAAAACCTGAAGTCGACCTCCTTGAATCTAGACAGGATTGGAAATTTGAGTCAGTATATCCTAGAGGAGTTAAGTCCTTACCCGAATACACAAGCATATACCCTCGAGTCCTTCTTAGGTAGTTGAAAATACGCTTGACCGCAACCCAGTGGCTTGGTCCCGGATCCGCCTGAAATCGAGTTACAATCCTAATAACATAACAAATATCTGATCGTGTGCAAAGAATGGCATAATGAGACTACCCTCTGCCGACGCATAAAGCACCTTCTTCATGTATTCTCTTTCTTCCTCAGACTTTGGAGAGTCTTTCTTAAAAAGAGAAATTCCAGACCTATATGGTTGCCCACCTTTCTTGGAATTCTGTAATGCAAACCTCTTGAGAATTTTTTCTATGTAGCCCACTTGGGATAAAGCAATCATTCTGTTCTTCCTATCCTGAAAGATCTAGGTATCGAAAACAAAATTAGCCTCACCCAAGTCTTTCATGTCAAACTACTTGGTCAACCATAATTTAACTGATGACAATGCCCTAACGTCATTGCCAATTAGCAGAATGTCATCTACATAGAGTAGTTGAAAAACTACCTTCCCATCCTCAATGTGTTTGTAAACACATGGTTCATCCACATTTTGTGCGAACCCATAAGTCTTGATCACTTGATCAAATCTTCTGTTCCAAGAACGGGAAGCTTGCTTAAGTCCAAAAATTGACTTTAGCAGCTTACAAACCTTACCCTCCTAACCCTTAACCTTGAACTTGTTTGGTTGCTCCATATATATAGACTCATCAAGATAACCATTCAAAAAGGCTGTCTTGACATCCATTTGTCAAATCTCGTAATCGATAGTGGCATCTATGGACAAGAGAATCTGGATGGACTTAAGCATGTCTATCGGCGAAAAGGTTTCCTCATAATTGATTCCGTCCTTGTGC
Source organism: Artocarpus heterophyllus (assembly GCA_025403435.1). Taxonomy (NCBI): domain Eukaryota; kingdom Viridiplantae; phylum Streptophyta; class Magnoliopsida; order Rosales; family Moraceae; genus Artocarpus; species Artocarpus heterophyllus. The sequence goes on from CM046334.1 coordinate 26,384,575, forward strand.
ATGTATCCCTTAGCTACCAATCTAGCCTTAAAGGTTTTGACCTTTCCATCCATTCCTCTTTTCCACTTATAGATCCACTTACACCTTATGGGTTTTACCCCTTTGGGAAGATCCATAAGCTCCTAGACTTGATTAGTCTCCATAGACTTCTTCTATGTGTTCATGGCCTCTGTCTAGAGTTTCAAATCAACATCCTCTATAGCCTCTTCTTAAGTGTAAAGATCCCTACCATGTTCATTCGGTTTAGCCAAGAAGGCCTCACCATTGAACATATGCTGCTCGGGTTGATGTTCGATCCTCCTACTATGACGAAGCCCCTTAGGTTATTGTTTGGGTTCAGTTGGTCACTGATCGGAATGGTTTTATTCGGAACCTCAGCGTGATTGAATCACTCGCCAACTCTTCAAGCACCACTTTGCTTTGAGGCTTAAAGTCATCCATATAACTTTCCTTAAAGAAAGTTGCATTAGTTGAAACCATGACTTCATTTTCCTTTGGGTTATAAAAATAACCCCTTTTAGTCCCTTTTGGATATCCAACAAACATGCAAACCTTTGAAACCTCCGAACGTGCTTCCAACTTACTCACATCCTTAAAAAGGACATGAGCCGGACGTCCCTAAATGCGAATATAGTTAAAGGATGTCTTCTTGCCCGTCCACAACTCGTGAGGAGTTTTAGGAACTGATTTTGAAGGCATATTGTTCAAAAGATAACATACGATTTGTAGTGCATATCCCTAAAAGGAAAAAGGCATTGATGAATAACTCATCATAAACCTAACCATGTCCAACAAAGTCTTATTCCTTCTCTCAGCCATGCCATTCTACTACAGAATGCCCGACGTGGTCAAATAGGATAAAATCTTATTCTCTAATAAGTGTCCCAAGAACTCATCAGAAAGGTATTTGCCACCTCGATCGGATCAAAGTGCCTTTATGGGTCTATCTATTTGCTTTTCCACTTTAGCCCGAAACTCCCTGAACTTGTCAAAAGTTTCATTTTTGTGGTGTATTAGGTACACATACCCATACCTTGAGTAATCATCAATAAAAGGGACGAAATACTCATACCCTCCTTGTGCCCAAATATTCATCGGTCCGCAAACATCACTATGCACAAGTTCTAGAAGCCCTTCGGCCCTATTGCCCTTAGACCTGAATGGTCTTTTGGTCATTTTACCCTCCAAACAAGATTCACATTGTGGTATAGATTCCACCTTTAAGTAACTTAAAGGTCCATCCCTTACCAACCTTTGAATCCTGTTTTGATTAATATGACCAAGTCGCAAATGTGAAAGATAAGTCTTATTAGAGTGGGAAGTTTTAAGTCTTTTAGAGTTATTATCCTTTATCTAAGCATTAAGCAGTAAGTCCATCTTAGGTTTGATAAAATAGAGATTATTTTGCATCCATCTAGAACAGATAAAAGATTTATTTTTACGAATCACCACTTAATTATTAAAAGAAACCAAATAGGAGTCCTTAAATAAACAAGCTACAAAAATTAAATTCCTTTTAAGTTTAGGAACATAAAAACAATCTCGCAAAATTAAAATCCTATAATTATCAAAATATAAATGGATGTCTCCTACTACTTCAGCTAAGACGAAGGATCCATCGCTCATCCAAAGCGCGAAGTCTTCATGTGGCAGACTTCTAGTTTCTTTGAACCCCTGCATAGAAATATAAACATGATTAGTTGCACCGGAATCATGATCCAAGTGTCACTGGATTCCTCAACCGAATAAGTTTCAACAACCAAAAGATCACACCTACCTCTTCAGGAAAGAAAGTCCTTGCAATTTTGCAATTCTTCTTGGTGTGCCCGACCTTCTTGCAGAAAAAGCACTTGAGCTTCTTCGGGTTCTACTTTTTCTTCTTCATATTCTTGCTGTTTGTAGGAATAGAAGACTTCCCGTTCTTGGCCTGTTGCTTCTTTCCATTCCCAGGGTTGGGATTGGAACTTGACGCAATCGCCAAGTTGGCCTCGTCACCAGTAGGAGACTCCCTGATCAGCAGTTTGAACTCTTGCAGTTGCTTCATTAACTCTGTTAAGGTCATATCCCGTCTATTACTTAAATTAAATGTAGCTCTAAACAGAATAAATTTCTTAGACAAAGTCTTAAAGGCCATAGTCATCTAAGTTTTAGCATCGATGTCAGCTCCCTTGGTTTGAGCCTCAGTGAGGTAACCCATGACCAAAATCGTTGCTCTTTCATAGATGTCCCCATTCCCTGTTTACAGTTCAAGAGTTTTTGAAGTGCGCCTTATCGCTTTGTTAGGGTCTGGCCTCCAAACATGTCTTCAAGATTATCCAAGATCTGCTTTGCAGTCTCATAATCTTCATGTTGAGCTTGCAGTACATTATTCATGTTGTCCATAACATAGCAGTAGGCCTAATCATTAGCATCTTTCTAGTGATCATACACTTGGATTTTCCCATTAGTAGAATCTCCTGTAGGCTCGGGAGGACACGGTATCGTCAACGCAAATTTTAGTTTCTCAAAGGATAGGACGATGTTTAGGTTCCGTTTTCAATCGTTATAGTTCTCACCGGTTAATTGATTTTTATCAAATATCAATGATAAAGCGTTTTTAGATATTTTTAATCTATAATAAAGAATCATATACCAAACATAAGCAAACATACATAATATTTCAGTAAGATAACATAATCATGTTAAATATACAAATGTCTTTATGTGTCAAAACCTTGAAAATATCACAACCTTACAGCGATAAGTCCCAACTCAGAATTCAACAAGCTCCTAAGGGAGTCATGCCAAAATTCAATCAAGAACACAGATCCCCTCCTGATTAATACATGCCATCCAAGACCCGTATGATCCAGCATATATTAATAATCGTTTCTTTAGCCATTAATTTTATTAACAGAGCTCATAAGGGAGATTAATAACATAATTAACATGAGTGTATAACCATCATTTCAATATGTTATCCATGATTTACAATCATCACCTAGGGAAGTGTAACTACAAATCATGCTAAAATATCTTATCTTCATGAAAATCCAACCCGGTATATAATGAAGTCCCTTCTTGGAAGTCGGAGCCACCATGTGCTACCTATGGACTAATGATGGAGGCCGTAGGTCCTCTCTTCAAAAACCTTCTCACACTCAATGTTTTGAAATCAAGGTTTTATTTTAAGAACATGCATGAACAATTTTAAATGAGCGGCACTCCCTATTCTATATGACATATTATCAATATACATGGCAAATCATATTATAATGCAGACAAACAAAGCAATCATGCAAAGCCACAAGCAAAATAATAATAAATAACTGTAATATTATGGTTCCACCCTAGAGAATAGAAAATAAAGATTACAGGAGATTAATCGAAACATATTATCGATTCTTCATCCTTGAATCTTCAAATTATATCCATCTTCATGTAATGTCCATCTTCAAGCCTTCAATCCCATATAGATCGAATACTCCATATTTTCGATCATATCCAAATTTAATGTTTCTCAAAATTGCCCCAAAAATAAAATCAAAACTGCACCAAAAAACCTACTTTTCCTGAAAGATACAGCTCTCTGCTAGCCTGCCAAATTTTTAAATTCGGTCTGCCAGTGACGCGGTCCACCACGGTATGTATATCATGGTCGACCGCCCGTCCACAGTCGGCCTATTGAATTCAAAAGTTTGACTTACTGCCAGAGCCACCATTCTGCTTCGTGCAGCCGTAGTCGACCACACTATGTGTATCGCAGTTGACCACGCCCTTATCCAAGCAAAATTTTCAAACAAAAAAATTTAAGGGCAGTTTTCCAATTTTATTTTCAATAATTAAAAAACATAAAATTAGATACTCAAGAAATACTTGTGGAACACTATCATTCATCTTTTAGATCCGTCTTCTCCGTATAATTATTTAATTATAAAATTCTTACAAATTTAAAATTAAATAATAAATCCTAGACGAAGATGATAGTCTGCTATCTAATTACATAAAATGCCTATATACATATTTTAACCTCTAAGGAACCATAACCGACATAAATTAATAAATAAATAAATAATAATTTAATCAACCATGATTAATTAATAGACATTCACCATATAATCTATGATAACATAAGATATATAGAAACCTAGAGTGCCAACTCTCTAAAAATTAAATTCAAGCATAAGAGAGATCAAGATCACAATATTTATACATATAGCAGGATCACAAACTCGTAAATTTACGTAAAAACGATGCCTTTGATACCAATTGTTGGAAAAGTAGTGCGTAGTAGAATTTTTAAAAATTTTTATACCAGAGTATTTTTCAAAACATAAGTTTGACACGCTATATTTATAAATTAGCCATATCTTACTAACCTTGTTTACCGAAAAGCTCCCACAATCGATGAAGGGAAAGGACGTTGCAGAAGGACCTCAACCAACTAGCCTTCTTTCCTACTCTCTATCCACGACCAGTGTGTGTGTGTGGGCACACTCGTATAGCTCTTCCATAGGTGACACTCCTTCCAACCAATTGAGAAATACCCAAAGCTATAGTTCATGATTTGTGAACAACAGCTCTCCAAGGAGCTTTAGGGTCTTATTGACAGAGTGCTCACTCTAGATCTCTCAACTAAATAACAAAGAGAACTCATTCTCTATTTATAGAGCTCGAACCTGGAGTTAGTCATTATTAGATAAAGCCTCAAAATTTGAGTTTGAATCAGTTTCAAATTTGAATCTACGTAATCAGACTCGGAGTCTGATAGCCGCGGTTGATCACGATACAAAGGCATGGTCAACTGTGCCGTTGCAGATACCCAATTTGAATTTGATTCGAATCCAAGGTTGTTTCGATAGATGCTATCTCAACCTATTGGATAATTCCTATCTTATTAGTTCCGAGAATCTTTGATAGAGTCTAAATTTTAATTCAAATAACAATAGATAACTTATCTAATTAAAATAATCATATCCTGGTAAACCCATACAAATAAGATATTATCCACAATAATTTAACATGTTTATCTTGAATTAATTCACCAAACTAATTCAATCTGATAAACCAACATGTTTATCATAAATTAATTCAACCGATAAATTAACATGAATTATTAAATCCAATTAACTTGAATTTTAGCCTATCTAATAATTTGACATAAGTCATCAATTTATTGGAAAAGCACGCCGTATTGTTACAGGATTTTTGTGAGCTAGCAAAAGGGACCATATGGACCTATATAGTTCAAGCTCTCGATAATTATGAAACCTAATATCCTAAATATAAATTTTATAATTATCAGCTCTAACGCTACTCCACTAAAAGCTTAGAGTTGTACTCTCGAACTATATAGAATTATGAAGCCCGAATAACTAAGTCTCCATGATATACATGATGTGTCGTATCCCTATAGGATTATCCATAATTGCCTTAAGGATAAATTCAGTCTTACGTTGCCGATTATTTTTCTCTTATGTTCCATTATCTCACCATTGGAAAACTTACCATCCAAAGATAGTATACTATTCAGTTACACCTATGTATCCAAATGGTTGAGCGCTTCAGCTTTCTAATTATAGGATAACGCATATAAGAGGATAACAACAACTCCTAAAGAGGAGCTATGGATTCCGTATCTATGAATAACAAGTCTACGTTATCAAGAGTCATGCCTCCAATGTACCAGCATATGTACCAACATAAAATGTGGATGTCACCATTTGGTACATCAAAAGATATAAGTCAAGACAACAGGCCCACTATTCATCTCAGGATTAAAACACTACACATATCATTGTCTAAAGTGAATCGATTTGTCAAGACAGAATTATTAATCCAAATCAATTCACTTTATGTCCCGATCCAATGCATCATTACCTATGACAATGCACCAATGTTTCTATTCGTAGAGTCCACCTCCGATGGCCAAGACAAACCATCTCCCATTAGGGATATAGACAAAATAACAATCTTTGCATGAATAAAGAGCTCAAATTTATTATGTCGATTGCGAATCTTATGATTTAGACTGTCACCTTTAGAATCACGTCTTCCACATAATCTATCCATCATATGCCTGATTCTTAAAAGATTTAGACCGACAGTCTCGGACTTTTGTTTGTTTATCATACATATAACAAATATGAACGTAAAGAGGACAAGATTTAGTATATAAATAATAAATAAATTCTTTATTGATAAAAATATCTCCAAAAACATATTACATTTTTACTCCTTAGGGCATACATGTCCAACAATCTCACTATCGAAAAACTTACCATCCAAAGACAGTATACCATTTAGTTAACCTTTGTATCCAAATGGTTGAACGCTCTAGTTTTTCAATTACAGGATAATGCATATAAGAGGATATCATTGACTCCTAAGGAGGAGCTATAGATTCTGTATCTATGAATAACAAGGTTATGCTATCAAGAGTCATGTCTCTAATGTACCGGCATACATACCAACATAAATGTGGATGTCACCCTTTGATATATCAGAAGACATAAGTCAAGACAACGGGCCCACTATTCATCTCAGGATTAAGATACAACACATATGATTATCTAAAGTGAATTGATTTGCTGAGACAAAATTATTAATCTAAATCAATTACACTTTATGTCCCAATCCAATACATCGTCACTTATGACAATGCACCAATGTTTCTATTCACAGAGTTTGCCTCTGATGGCCAAGACAAACCATCTCCCGTTAAAGATATAGACAACATAACAATCTTTGTATGAATAAAGCACCCAACTTTATTCCCTCAATTGTGGATCTTATGATTTAGATTGTCACCTTTAAAATCATGTTTTCCACATAATCTGTCCATCATATGCCTGATTCTAAAGGCTTAGACTGACAGTCTCAGACTTTTGTTTGCTTATCATACATTCAACAAATATGAACATAAATAGAACAACAATTTGGTATATGAATAATAAATAAATTCTTTATTGATAAAAATGTCTCCAAAAACATGTTACATTTTTACTCCTTAGGGCATACATGTCTAACAATAGGAGCGAGGGAAGATAACTCACGACCGTAAGCTTCAAAAAGCCAAAGGTGCTGGAATAAGGGAGACGTGTGGCCGCGAGCTCCATTTCCACGTGGCTGCGTGTGTCTAAATCCTTTAGGCTTGGGCGCAAAATCGTGCAGTAGTGAGCTTCAATTCTCGCGGCCGTGTATGCCTTCCGTGCTGTTTAGGTTTTGGAATTTTAAAATTTAAACCATTCTCTCTAATAGAACTTCACTTCAAAAAAAATAATAGAAATTGCATTCAAATAGTAATTAGGGAAAATGTATGTTATGTTTCAAAGTTTAGAGAGCATAATATTACATAAGTTATAATTAAGCTTCCGTTTGGAACTTGTTGTAACTAAAATTTTAAGTTTAAAAACTATAATATATGAAAGCCTTACACTGTAGCAACTTTTTATTATTGTTAAAAAGTTTATACTATTTACAGTTATAGCTAATGAGTTAGAATTTAACTTCACACACTTTTTTTGACAGTAGTTCTATAACACCCCTTTAAGTTAGCAAATGTAAATTGGAAAATAGTGACGGGGATAGACTATAATTTGAATAGAATTATTAGTTTACAATATTAGATCTCTAATCTAGATAATATGTCACGTTAAGTTTCTTCCCACAAGTGATTTCAATGAGACTCAATGTGGTATGGCATAATTACAATAAAATAAATAAAACGTTTTGATATGACAAATTAAGATTTATAATAAATTCTTAATTTACTTTGATTTAGATGATATTATGTGTTTATTTAATAATTTATGGTCTAATTTTATTTAAAAACCGATTAGATAATTTTGAAACTATATATGCATATACGATTATATAATTAGTTTAAATTGTAAATTTGATTACCGTGTATATATTACATTATTTACGTTATTAAATATATTACGTCATTTTGTATCATAAGTATTGCATTATCTTATATTATATAAATATTTATATGCGTATGGATACATATAGTTAAATGTGAGCACAAGGCTCATGTTTTAAAGTTGAAAAAATATATATAAAAAATAAAGTGATATATAAAACGTAAATGATTCATTATATTAAACGAAATATATATAATTTTATATTACGTTATGCATAAGTTTATTTTAACTTTACACCTTGTCATTATTATATAGTATGTTGTATATCAACTTTACATTACCTTATATATTGTAACTTTGTCATTATTTACATAACATACATATAGGAGCTGGGAGGCTCACGTTTTCTTGAATGCAAAAAGAGATAAAGGCCATATGATTAGGATTAGAAAAAAAATAAGTATGGTATTAAAAAAGAGAAATCTTACTCGCATTCGACTTAAGGGAAACCTATAAACACCCCTTAGATAGCAACTCTAGTTTGTTGTATCCACCCTAAGAATATTTTCTTTAGTCTCTCCCTCTAGTTAAAAATTCTCTATTCTCCTTATTATTACTGCTTCCCTAATTCTCTTAATGCCAAGAATATTCTAAAGGTAAGACTTTTATGCTTTTATACTACGGATATTTAGTAAGTGTGTTGTGAATAATGTTTTTATAGTGATTGGTTTACGACTTTTGATGTTTTGTTTCTCATGATTGAAAAATTAGTGTTTTCACAAGAATTGATTACTTTCTTAGTAGTTCTTTTACAAGTGTTTTGGATTTCATGTTTCTTTTAATGATTTTTAATAGCATGAGATTGAAATAATAAATTTCAGAAAAGATTATATATGCAAGCATGATTCTATAATTTTCGTGTTTTGTTCAATAGTTTAGGATTCCTTAATGAAAATCTTGTATATGTGAATTTTGTTCAAAATTTTGTGAAATAGATTATGAATATTGTTGTGATCTAATATAGTCTATTTGTGGATTAGAATAAGATGATAATGTTAATTATGATTGTTTGTTGAGTTTTAATAGTAGGGTTACATAATTTGGTTATAATGTTCACATGAAAGGTAAAGTTTAGGTGTAATGACCGAAAAATCCAGAAATTAATAAGTATGATTAATTGAGAATTTTTTCATCATTATTCAGCTAAGTACTTGAGAAAGTACAAGATTTGAGTTTATTAATACGCAAATTTGAAAGTCTTAATAGTTGTAAGACCTTAGAAATAAATAATGTTGTGAATGCACAAATTTATGTGCTTTATTTATGAAACATGTAACAATGTAATGTTATGATAGTATAATAAAATAATTAAAAATAATTATTTAATGTGCTAAACCGAAAGTCTATAATTTATTGATTTCATGTATGAGCCAAGGAAGTGATCTTATAAGAATCTCAATTAGAATGTTTAAATTGGGATTATTTGACAAAAAATAGAATTTCCAACTTACTATGACTAAGTGGAAAATTCCTATATGATATCAGTTCAGTAAAAGAAACCCAGATCAATAGTGATCATGAGCTCTATATCATGATTCAGAAAATGGTGAGCACCAAGTTCAAGTATGCAAGAATTCTAATGTTTTGAATATATATAGTTAGTTATTATATACATTAATAATTACGTAAGGTTTATTATTATTATTGTCGTAATAATAATGACAATGATAATAATATCAGTTGTTAAAATAATAGTAAATAAGAAGAAGGAGAAGGGCGTTGATAGAGTCCACAAACACCGAACTATTGGTAAGAAGTGGATACATAAATAGCTCTTTATGAGGAACAGTTTGGGTTGCACCGTAAAGCTTGAAATAATGCTAAGTTCATAATTGGATTTAAATTGACTTACTGATAGTCAATTTAATTTATAAAATTATTTTAAATTAAGACTATTATTTTGTGACATAATTTGAAGCTAAAATATGAAGATTTTTAATGAAAAATATATGTTTTAAATTGTAATTTTTAAAGTTTCAAAAAAAGAGTAAATATATAAGTATATATAGTGATGTTGAGCAAAATTTTAAACACATAATATCTTTCTTAGAATTCATATGCATATATACATATATATATATATATATGTATAAGTTGCAAAAATAATTAATCATCGATTTTGAAGACAAATGTATCAAAGTTATTGTTTAAAATAAGATCAAGAAATCAAATTTTGAGTTTTGGCCAAGGTTCTTAAATATAAAGTATTATTTTAAGCAAATATATATATATATATATTTGGTGAAATAAGTGAATCAACAATTTTAAAGACAATACTGTCAAAAATTATCATATCAAAACAAATTCAAGAAATCCATACAGTATGGATAAATTTTATGAAAATGATTATGACAGTATGAAGATGTTTAAACGTCAATGATACAACAAGAAAACTAGAATTTATGTAAGCATTTTTTTTAAAGAACAAGAATATTACAGTTTTAAAAAGTACAATTATGTTTATTAAAATTTCAAGTTTACGGATCAAATTTGATCAACCCGACACAACATGTATTAGACTGTGTGGACCACATGAGGGTCTATAAATTCATGAAAAAAAAATCTGACCAATCAAATCAGCTCCTCCCTTTCCCTCTCTACTTTCTCTTTCTACACTCTCTCTCCTTAAAATCAGTCAAAGAATTCGGCCTCCATTTTCGACACCTCATGCACCATTGGAAAGATCTCGAGGAGCTGAGTCCGACGGTGTGTCGTGCCTCCCACAACTCCACCGGAGTAGCTCACACTAGCCGGCCAAAGTTGTAGAAAACCCATTTTTTTTGTGTGACTTCTCCTCTGTCCAACCACCGATCGACACAATCTTGGTGTCCACGGACTCAGATTTATGAGAGGAACAAGAAGACACCAACCTCTCAGCTCGATTTTAGCTGGAGCAAAATGGCAGAGCTGCCCCATTTACGCTATCGAGCAGCCATTGGAGCCACCTCCTCCAACGATAGTATGGTACACCGCTGGTACCAATGCACTTCCCGATCCTCTTCCCCAAAATTGGCTGAGACAAAACACTCAGTGATGCACAGAGAAGCTTACCTAACCCTCAATTTTAGGCAACGGTCACCGAAACAGCCCAATAGCGTTGCTTGCTTTTTTTGCCATCGACTTGTCATCGATTCTGCTATTCCCATCGACGGTGAGCCAAATTGGTGCTTCGATCATGATCAGAAGAGCACGAGCAACATGTACGTGCTTTCAATTTCACGAGACATTGTCGGATCGATAGAGAACAACCTCCACTGTCTACCGCCACCGTGAGCACCACAGAAACACCGTTCTATGCCACGTAGAAGAAAAGCAACAAAGGGGAAATACTTAGAGGCCAACGCAGATCAAAAAGCCCAGGTCAATTTCAGCCTAGCACCGGTGGAGAACCATCATCCACGCCGCCCATTTTGGCCGTGAGACCCGAGTTAGACCCACTATTCTAGAGGTTTTTTTTGTGAAATTGATGTGACCACTGAGTTTAGGAGGTGGAAAAATAGGGGAATCCCAAGTTTTAGCTGCCACCACCCACCGGAGCTGCCACATGCGCGGCCACGCGCTACCATGGGTGGCTAGGCTCCAGCAGACCTCAGGTCCTAAGCTCCCGACCTCCGATTGAGGATCCGAGATGCCCTCTTGACTCGTTTCAACGCTCTGAATGCGATGGTGCCCTCCATTTGAGCTAATTTCACTCCAATAAAAATCGTCTGATATTGACTGCATGCGGATTGAGGAGACTCAAACTGCAAAAATAGAGTTCAAAATGATGTTTTAGCAATAATAAATCTCCATGGATCATTCATACCATCCACAGTCGCTCGAGGAGCATTGTTAAGGATGATGCGCAGATTGTAGATACAGCAAGATGCAACTGGACCCACTCAACTTGGAGTCCAAGAAAGTAAGAATCTCGCCTACAGTATGAATAGTTTTAAAAAATAAATTAGTTTTAAATATTTTCATAAAATTTATGAAAATACATGATCAGTGACTTATTACACTGTTATATGTTATGATGTGATATGTTATGTTATGACATGATGTGAAATGCTATGATGATGATGATATAATTAATGTGTGATGTATGCAATATTTAAATTATATTGTTTAATCACCTTTAAGTCAAGTATGATTATGATTTACGATTCATTAATTATGAAATTGTGATGTCATGTAGTGATAAGTCATACTGCATACACACAATAAGACAAGTGAAACTTATCAGACAAGTTAAGGGTGTCGTACCAACCTTCCGACCCACGGGGAGGCTCCATGTTAAAATAATGAATGATCTTGGTGTCGGTGGGACTTCCCGAACCCTAACTTCCTAAGACTCGCGAGCAACTGGTACGATCACTCAGGCCTAAAGTAAGAAGATAAAATACAGCTTAAATAATTAAGTATAAATCAAGTTAATAAGCATGCATAAAATGCTCATGCATATTTTTATTCAAGCATAAAATGCTCATGCATATTTTTATTAAAATGATTTTTCAATTATGTTTTGCGAGATTAATTTCCTACTTGCTAAGAAAAGCTCATTTAAGTATGTTCATGTTGTACGTAAGAAAAACCTATTAGCGGCACTATATGGGCAGTGGTGAGTATCAGACGAATGATAAGATGAAAATGAATATCGCACACGCAATGTAATTTTTCCACATTATTATTTTATGAATTTTATGCATGTTTTATTTTACAAAATTACGTATGTTTAAACTTTACGAAAGATTACGTACATATGACTAAGTAAATAAATTTCATAATCATGTTTTAAAAAACCGAGATGGTGATTACGTAACCTTGGTCTAGAGGATTTTAAGGTTTAAAAATGTTGCAATAAACAATGCAACAAACGTGTGAAGTTTTTAAGCAAGAAAGTTATATGCTAATTTAAAAAGAAATGCCCACATGAGTTTTATGCTAAAATAAGAAATGATTTTATAAATATGTTTTATTAATTTACTTTTATGAAAGTTTAGATGAATATGCTTCGAAAAATTATTATTATTATGTCGGTTTAAGTGAACAAGTTCTAAGTAATTATTATTATGAAAAGTTTCGAAAAGATTAATTTTTAAGATATCAATATGTTATTTTTAATATATGAAATTATAAGTAAAATATATAAATAATTTTTAAGAAAGTTTTAAAGAGCATTAAAATGGGATTTTATTTTAATATTTAATTTAAAATTGTTTTGGAAATAGTTTTATTTAAATTGAGAAATGTCTTTAAAGTAATAAATGCTAAATAATTATTCTTATGTTTAAAAAAAAGTTCAAGAAAATTACTATGGTTATTTTTCAAGAAATCGGTGTTATGAGATATGTAAAGGATTGAGCTTTTAGAAATTATAATTATGTTAAAACGTAATGATTATTATTACGTAATTATCACGTTTGAGAAATTTATATTATTATGTTAGGTTTATGAAATTAAGATTTGAGAAATGATTATTATATCGTTTAAGGTTCTATGTTGATAATTCTTTATCACCAAGAATTCATTTGTTATTAAGTTTTGAAAAACAGTTATTACTTCCTTTAAGATTTCATGTCAAGGATTCTATAGCGAGAATCCATTTAAAAAAAATTATTCCAAAATTTTTGTACTTTATTCGTAGGTATGTTTAAGTTCATGGACATGTTTAAATTAAGTAACAACCACGTAGTAAGGGTCGTCACATTAGGAACTACCTTGCTTAAACCTAAAAACTACATTTATTTGTTATGATTCTGACTGAAAAGGTTTTAGAAATTTAATCTATAGGTTCTAAGCTTTGTTTTGATATATAGATTGCTTAAAACAAAAATTTATAGCTTAAAATATGAATATTTTTAAAAATTGAGTTCTATTGCTGGAATTTCTACAAAAACAGGATTTTTAGTGTCAGATTATAATTTGGTTTGAATGACCTTAAAAAATTCAAAATAGGATGGATGATAGCTTAAAATAAAGCTCCAAATGTTTACTTTAATATGGAACTAGAATTGTAATTTTTAGATTTTTGTAGAATTTACTAGGAATTTTCTCGTAAAGGTCGACGAATCTATTTTGTACTTAAATATTATTTTTGTTGCTATGTTATAATTTTGAGGTTAAATCAAGCTCTGATGCTACTTTTTGTTCGTTGTGATTGATATCATAAGATATTTTTATGAAATTGAATTAATAATACTTTAATCACATAAAATAATAGAAAAGACATTTAGCACACCGAGTTGTCTCAAAGTCACATTATCGGAGGGCAAACTATTAAAGTAGAAGCGGCATTATCAAGTAAGTACATTCTCACCTGCAACATGATAAAAGTTTATGAAAAAGTATTTTGCACATGTTTTATGATGATTTTAAGTTTGTTTAAAATATTCTCTTTTTATGAAACTCTTATTGCAGCAAGGATGTTTTGCGAATGTTTTTACAACAAGGACTTTTAACGGATGTTTTTGACATGATTTATAAAAGTATATATATATATATACACACACACACACACACACATATGTATGTATGACATAATTAAAGCATTGTGCACCCTATGTTTATGTTTGTCCCATTAGGTGGACTATCCCATAATGTAGACTTGTTAAGTTTGGTTTGAGATTAGCTACCCCATTTTTTTTGTACAATTATGTTTATGTTTATGGTGCAGCGCTAGGACCCCAAAGATAAAATGAATAATGTTTTAGTGTAGTAATTTAGGAGAAGATATGCTACATAAAGAAATTGTGCTAACGCGCTATTGTGTTATGATTTCGTTTTCACCCCAAGTTTTATGGAATGTTTTCTTTGCTAAGATAAACAAGTGTACTTGCAAAGAAATGTACTTGCTAAGCTTATACTTACTTAGTTTTATATCATGTTACAGACGAGGGTAAGCGGCAAATTTTTTAGGATGGAAGAGGCTTGATGGAGGGGTGCATAGTGGCGGAGCGGGGTATCGAACAACAATTCTAGGGTTTTACTAGAACTTATATCTTAAATGTTGATTTAAGAATTTCTAAGTTTTAGTTAAAATTTCCAAAGTCTATGTTTGAACGAGGCGTTGGTTATTTGCTTTACACAAGATTTATTTAATGCAATTTCTTAAGTTTTATAATTTCGTAATGGTCTTTAAATATATTATTATTAGCTAGGTTTTCAGAAATTTAAAAATTGTTCCTAGTTTTAATTGCTCTAGTTTTGCCTAATTACATTTTACATTTTTTTGTTGTAGTACTTTACGGCTTGTTTGGCACACCGTATTGTATTGTATTGTATTGCATTGCATTGCATTTTTTGTATATAATACAATACAATATAATGCAATGCAATACAATATAATACAATACAATACGGTGTATCAAACATGCCCTTAAAGTGTTCTTCCTTAATAAATGGTATTAAGTAAGGTCTTGTAGCGTCCCTTAGAAGGGGCGTTACAATATGGTATCAGAGCAAAGGTTATCCGAAACTCTACTACGCTATCGCTACACATTCACTTAGGCATCCTCTAAGGAAGTATAGGATTTCTAAATCTTCTAGTATGTTATTCTACTTTACAATGGTTACTATTATAGCCAAATTAATTTTGGAATTTTTATAATTTCATAATTATGTTACATTGTGCATAAAGCAAACTTTATCTCCTTTTTTGTGTCTAAAGGAATAGTTAATCAAATTAAAAAGCATGATAATATGAAGCTAATTACGTGATTAGATTATAAAAGTTTATGGAGGAATTTATTAATTATATTTAGCTTAAGAGAAGTGCATGGTAAGATGTTATTATGTTAGACAAGTTGGAGAATTTTACAAAGCCAATGCATGAATTTTGTGAGATCATATAGGAGATTACTATATGAATTTCTTTTATTTGGTGAATATTTTGGATATTAGTTTGTTATCAAGAGATTAAATATATAAATCTTTGAGGAATAGTGAGGTTTAAGACTTAATCTATAGAATTGACGACTTAATTGAGGAGAAAATTAACCAATATAATACTTTAGCAAGTTTGACTGATCAATGACTTGAGATGATGGATTTTAGAGAAAAGAAAAACAATATAATACTTTAGCTAGTTCGATCGATTTAAACTCGATATGATATGAAGGTTACCCATACTATTTTATTTTAGAGGATGATCTTGGAATTAGTAGAGATAATTAAACGGGAGGAGAAGGATAATGTATTTTAAGGAATGACTTAAAGTGATAGAGAGATCACACAAAGTAATTTCTTCTTTGGATGTCCTTAGAAATAGGAGAGATGTCAACAGGAAGGTAAAGAATAACATAGAATTTTTGAATTATTTAAGGCTGAAGATTAGAGATTAAATTTGAAATTATTATTTATCTTGATAGAGAGTTTTTGAGGAATTATAAAATAAAGAGACGAAGTAGGCTTAAACTTTTGTATGGTGATACGTGATTTTTCTAAAATAATGTGTAAAAGGCATGTTGCAATATTTAGAGAAAGGAAACTCAAGCTTAAAGTTGGGAGTATTTTAATGCTATAAATGGGATTAGTTTTAATAAATAAGTGGACGTATTAGTGGACTTATTAGAGTGCATGATTTTTTTTCATATCTTGAATTGTCTAAAAGTAAGACTTTTATTCTTTTCTACTATGGATTTTTAGTAAGTGTGTTATGAATAATGTTTTCATAATGATTGGTTTATGATTTTTGGTGTTTTGTTTCTCATGATTAACAAATTAATGTTTTCATAAGAATTGATTATTCTTTTAGTAGTTCTTTTACAAGTGTTTTGGATTTCACATTTCTTTTAATGATTTTTAATAGCATGAGATTGAAATAATAAATTTTAGAAAAGATTATATATGCAAGCATGATTCTATAATTTTCGTGTTTTGTTCAATGGTTTAGGATTCCTTAATTAAAATCTTGTATATGTGAATTTTGTTCAAAATTTTGTAAAATAGATTATGAATGTTGTTGTGATCTAATATAGTCTAATTGTAGATTAAAATAGGATTATAATGTTAATTATGATTGCTTGATGAGTTTTAATAATAGGGTTGCATAATTTGATTATTATGTTCACATGAAAAGTAAAATTTAGGAACTGCTTTGCTTAAACCTGAAACCTGTAATTTATTTGTTATGATTTTGACTGGAAAAGTTTTAGAAATTTAATCTATAGGTTCTAAGCTTTGTTTTGATATATAAATAGCTTAAACCAAAAATTTGTAGCTTAATATATGAATTTTTAAAGATTGTGCTTTGTTGCTGGAATTTCTACAAAAATGAATTTTTAGTGTCAGATTATAATCTGATTTTAATGACCTTAGCGAATTCGGAATGAGATAGGTGATAGCTTAAAAAAACATGTTTACATTAATATGGAACTAGAATTGTCGTTTTTAGATTTTTCTATAATTTATTATGAATTTTCTCGTAAAGGTTGACAAATCTGTTTTGTGCTTAAGTATTATTTTGGTTGCTATGTCATAATTTTTAAGGTTTAGTGAAGCTTTGGTGTTGCTTTTTGTTTGTTGTGGTTGATATCATGCGATATTTTATGAAATTAAATTAATGATACTTTAATCACATAAAACAATAGAAAAGAAGTTAAGCACACCAAGGAGTCTCAAAGTCGCATCACCGGAGGAAAAACTATTAAAGTAGAAGCGGCATTACTAGGTAAGCATATTATCACCTACAACATGATAAACGTTTATGAAAAAGTGTCTTGCATATGTTTTATGATGATTTTAAGCTTGCTTTAAGTATTCTCCTTTTATGAAACTCTTGTTACAACAAGGATGTTCAACGAATATTTTACAACAAGGACTTTTAATGGATTTTTTGACACGATTTATAAAAGTGTATATATATGTATATATGTATATATCACTTAATTAAAGTGTTACACACCCTATGTTTATGTTTGTCCCGCTAGATGGACTGTCCCATGAGGTGGACTTGTTACGTTTGGTTTGAGATTAGCTACCTCACTTCTTTCATACAACTATAGTTATGTTTATGGTGCAACACTAGTGCCCTCAAAGATAAAATGAATAATGTTTTAATGTGGTAATTTAAGGAAAAGATACGATATATAAAGAAATTGTGCTAATATGCTATTATGTCATGATTATGTTTTCGACCCAACCTTTATGGAATGGAATGTTTTCTTTTGTGAAATAAAGAAGTGTACTTACTAAGCTTATGTTGCAGATAAGGGTAAGAGGCAAATTGTTTAGGGGTGGAGTGTGTACATGGTGGCGAAGCGGGTTATCGAATAACGATTCTAGGGTTTTACTGGAACATATATCTAAAATGGTGATTTAAGAATTTCTAAGTTTTAGTTAAAATTTCTAAAGTTTATATATAAACGAAACATTGGTTATTTGCTTTACACAAGATTTATTTATTGCAGTTTCTTAAGTTTTATAGTTCCATAGGTGTCTTTAAAATATATTATTATTAGTTATGCTTTCAAAAATTTAAAAATTGTTAAACGCAAACATTGAGAAAGATTTTATTTTAATACCTAAGGTTCTCTAGAGCGATGCTCTTAGGAGAGAGCTTTTAGGTCTTAACACTAGGTGTGCAAGGTTTTTCTGTGAGTTTTTGGGTGTTTACTCTGGAAGTATAGAGGATATAGTGGGAAGGTGGGAGACTTTGGCCATCACAGAAGAAGAAGGGAAGTGGTCAGCCTGGACGACGCTGTATTACAAGAAGGCATGGAGGTGGTTCAGTATGGTTTGCTTGGTAAGGTGTGGACTCGAAGACCTTTTAAAAAATCAGCCTTCAAGTCAGCCATGTCAAAGCTATGGAAGGTTTCGGGGAACCTAACAATTAGAGAAATGGCAGACGATGTCTTTCTGCTTCTTTTCGAATCAGATTCGGAGAGACAAAGAATTCTAGAGATAGAGCCTTGGTTTTTTGATAATAGATTTTTGGTTGTTTTGAAAGAAGTGAAAGGAGAGGATAAAGTGGATTGGGATGGGTGGTGTTATACTCTGTTTTGGGTTCATGCCCATAATCTTCCATTCAAAGGGATGACAGAAAGGGCAGGTCAGCTTATAGGGGATTCTGTTGGCGTTTTGTCTTAAGGTGTGGAAGGATAGACATGGGCGGTGTGTTGGGCCTTTCCTTCAAATTAGGGTTCTGGTGGACATCTTAAAACTGTTGAAACTCATTTGGCCGTTTCAATTTTGGCCCACGTGATGTGGTTCACGTCTCAACTGCCCCACGTGTAACGGTTACAACCGTGTGATGGTCACGGTTTTAAAGGATTGGGTCCCTGAGCACACATTTCAGACAGCAAAAATTACACTATCAAGTGAAGAATTGAGAGTGCCCAGAAAAACCAATTATTCATTAATCACAGTGTGCAAAATCGTGCAAAACAGAGTAATCAAACGACAATGGCTGGAGGTAATAAATTCGATCCAATACGCTTCCATTTTCTATGATTTATGGTTGTTATAAATGCCTAAACAACCTTCATTTGGCATCAGAGCCGTTGCACCTCTACCTTGATGTTCAAATTTTGAACAAAAAATTCTGTTTTTCACGACATTTGAGCCGTGACTTGGGTTTTATTTTTCCTTTGGTATTTTTCATTGTTACTGCTATAAAATCATTAAGTTAATGTTTTCTTAATGTTTTATGGTGAAAAACCGAGAAATTCGACCAACTTATGCAATCTGTGTATGCCGACATTGTGGTCGTGAAAATCAAAGTTTGATCAATATGCATTCTTGGTTAATTATGTGTTTTGAATTCATAAATCATCACATTATTGATTTCTGAGAATTTTGAGATTTGAAACGCCTCAAATGGACGTCGGAGGGAGGAAAAACCGTCAGGTTTTCGTTGGGTGCGGGTCGCAACCGGGTCAGAACGACCCGGCTGGAGGTTGAAGACGATCCATACGACAGGTCGTTTTGCATTCGGGCAGCAAAACGACCCGTCGTTTTTAGCTAGCGTGAGACTCTCCCAAAGCTGAACGACGCCGTTTTGGGGACCCCCCCCTCTCTTTAGTCAAACGACGCCGTTTGGTATAAAAAAAAATCCAAAAATAAAAAAAAATATATTTTTTTTTTATTTAATTTTTGGTTTTTGGATATGCACATAATTTTTGCAATAATTTAATGGGAAATTCAATTTATACATTATGTGCCAAGTATTTGTTATATGCATTGTTTTGAGTTTTATTATGCATGTTATTAAGTTAATTAACCTATTTAGCACAAATTAAGATTTTGTTCATAATTATTATATTGCCTATAGAACATGCAATTTTCATGAATAATTTGTGAACAAAATTAAATGTCTAAGTGATCCATATAATTTTGAATAATTGGAGCTTAGCCACAGCAACTCTAATTATACAAAATTATATATTAATTGGTTTAGGATCACATTTGGTTAAAGGACATTTATTGTAATTAGTTGTACTTAATATAATAAATTTTATCCCACAGGAATTTTTATTATATTGGTATGACTAATTGGGATAAAATATCAAATTATATTTTCTGATTTACCTACAGGGATTAGAAAAGGGAACATAATTTGATAGTTTTATCATACAATTAAATGAATCTAATTGAATTAGAACTTTAGCCCACAGGCAAGTTTTATGTCATAGATTCATGATATTATGCATGATTTACATTGGTAAAGCATGATTTATGTTTATTAGCCTCAATATTTTGGATCATAAGCATGTTTATTTTAATTATGCAGTCATACAACCTGTGAATTTCTCTGATATACGATGTGATATCCCTGAGCTGAAAGGGGATAACTATAAGGTCTGGAAGGAGAGAATTCTCCTTCACTTAGGGTGGATGGACATTGATTATGCTATAAGGAAAGACGAGCCCGTAATTACTGACACTAGCACTCAGGATGAGATTGCTCTTTATGAACGTTGGGAGCGATCTAATCGCCTTAGCGTAATGTTCATAAAGACTAAAATCTCTGCTGGTATACGTGGTTCCGTCGAACAGTATGAGAAAGTCTGGGCATTACTGAAGGCTATCGATGAGCAATTTGAAACTTCAGATAAGGCACTTGCCAGCACCCTAATCATGAGGTTCTCATCCTTAAGGCTCACCACTGTGAGAGGTGTGCGTGAGCACATCATGGAGATGAGGGACATAGCGGCTCAACTAAAGAACCTTGAGGTGGATGTGTCTGAATCTTTCTTGGTGCACTACATTCTGAACACCCTTCCAAAACAATATGGGCCCTTTAAGATTTCCTACAATACACATAAAGACAAATGGTCAATAAATGAACTTCTGATCATGTGTACTCAGGAAGAGGGGCGACTTGTAATAGAAATGGGTGAAACTGCACTGACAACCACGAGAGGAAAGAATCAGAATCAAGACCAATATCAAGCCAAGGACAAAGGGAAGGGTAAAATACCTCCCAAAGCTGTCATTAAGAAGGAATCCAAGTGTTTTTTCTATAAAAGGAAGGGACACATGAAGAAGGATTGCACGAAATTTCAGAGTTGGCTTGAGAAGCAAGGTAATCCAAGCTCATTAGTTTGTTATGAATCTAATATGATTGATGTTGTTTGTAACACATGGTGGATTGATTCTGGGTCTACAATCCATGTTTCTAATACCTTGCAGGGTATGCGAAAACTAAGGAAGCCAGTGGGAAGTGAGCTAAGCATCTCTTCAGGAAACAAGATGCGTTCACATGTGGAAGCCATCGGAACATGCACCTTAGTTTTAAGTAGTGGTTTTACTTTGGAATTGGATAAGACATTTTATGTTCCAAACTTTTCTAGGAACTTAATTTCTATTTCCAGACTTGTACCTTTGGGATATTCCTTTACTTTTTTAGACAAATGTTTCAGTTTATTTTATAAATCTGATCTTGTTGGGAATGGTATTTTGTCTGATGGTCTTTTCTCAATTAACTTGCAAAATGAACCACATCATACTGCTATGCATGTTCAATCTGGCATTAAACGTTGTGTTATAAATAAGGATTCCTCTATGTTGTGGCATCGAAGATTAGGACATATCTCCATTGAGAGAATCAAGAGGTTAGTGACTGACGGAGTACTTAGTACTTTGGATTTTACTGACTTCGAGACTTGTGTGGGTTGCATTAAGGGAAAGCTAACCAACAAGTCTAAGAAAGGTGCCAAGAGGAGTTCAAAAATATTAGAAATCATACATTCAGATATTTGTAGTCCAGTAATGGACTCATATGGTCCGAGATACTTCATCTCTTTCATAGATGATTACTCACGGTACATGTATCTCTACTTGCTTCATACAAAGGACGAAGCATTAGATGCCTTTAAAGTTTTTAAGGCTGAAGTAGAGAAACAATGCGGAAAGCAAATAAAGATCGTGAGGACAGATAGAGGTGGAGAATATTATGGTAGATACACTGAGGATGGACAAGCTCAAGGTCCATTTGCAAGGTTTCTTCAAGAGCATGGGATAGTTGCCCAATACACCATGCCTGGTTCTCCAGATCAGAATGGTGTAGCAAAAAGAAGAAACCGAACATTAATGGACATGGTGAGGAGCATGCAGAGTAACTCCAACCTACCTAAGTCCTTGTGGACTGAAGCTCTTAAGACGGCTGTGTATATATTAAACCAGGTTCCGACTAAGGCTGTCCCAAAGACGCCATTTGAGTTATGGAAAGGTTGGAAACCGAGTTTGCGACATATACGCGTCTGGGGATGTCCGTCTGAAGTAAGAGTATACAACCCACAAGAGAAGAAACTAGATCCAAGGACCATTAGCGGGTATTTTGTTGGATATGCCGAAAGGTCCAAAGGATATAGATTCTATTGTCCAACTCACAGCACTAGATTTGTGGAATCAAGGAACGCCAAGTTTCTTGAGAATGACTTGATTAGTGGGAGTGATCAATTTCGGAACATAGTTTCTGAAAGAGATCATACTGAAGCTCAACCATCTACATCAAGTGATCGGTTGATCATAGTTCATAGCACTCCTATAGTTCAACCGAGTGTTGTGCAACCAATCATTGAGGTTCCATAAATTGCTGATAATAATCTAGAAGGTCAAGTTGCTCAAGAACCACCGAAAACAATCGAGCAACAAGTTGGACAACAGATTCCTCGGGAAAATGTTGAACCAACATTAAGGAGATCTACTAGAGAAAGGAAATCGACAATTTCTAGTGATTATGTTGTGTATCTACAAGAATCGGACTACAACATTGGAGCCGAAAATGATCCCGAAACGTTTTCACAAGCCATAAGTTGTCAAGAATCAAAACTTTGGTACGATGCAAAGAAGGATGAGATGGATTCTATGGCATCCAAAGGAGTCTGAGATCTTGTCGAGTTGCCTGATGGTGCAAAAGCCATAGGGTGTAAATGGGTCTATAAAACGAAGAAAGACTCATTGGGCAACATCGAAAGATATAAGGCAAGACTCGTCGCCAAAGGATTCACTCAAAAAGAAGGAATCGACTACAAGGAGACCTTTTCTCCTGTATCCAAGAAAGATTCTCTCCGCATTATCTTGGCACTTGTTGCTCATTTTGACTTAGAATTGCAACAGATGGATGTGAAAACAGCATTTCTCAATGGTGAACTAGAGGAAGAGGTTTATATGAAACAACCAGAAGGATTCTCCTCTAGTAATGGTGAGCAGTTGGTATGTAAGCTTAAGAAATCCATATATGGGTTGAAGCAGGCCTCCCGTCAGTGGTATTTGAAATTTCATGATGTCATATCTTCATTTGGATTTGTAGAGAACATCATGGATCAATGCATATACCAGAAGGCCAGTGGGAGTAAAATTTGTTTTCTGGTTCTATATATGGATGACATTCTACTTGCAACCAATGACAAGGGTATGCTATATGAGGTAAAACAATTCCTCTCCAAAAACTTTGACATGAAGGATATAGGTGATGCATCCTTCGTTATAAGCATTAAGATACACAGAGACAGATATAAAGGCACTTTGGGTCTGTCTCAAGAGGCCTATATCAACAAAGTTTTGGAGAGATTTCAGATGAAAAATTGTTCGCCGAGTATAGCTCCTATTGTGAAGGGTGACAGATTCAATCTGAATCAGTGCCCGAAAAATGACCTTGAAAGAGAACAGATGCGCAACATTCCATATGCTTCAGCTGTTGGAAGTCTTATGTATGCTCAGGTTTGCACAAGACCTGACATTGCATTTGCTGTAGGAATGTTGGGTAGATATCAGAGTGATCCAGGATCAGACCACTAGAAGGCTGCAAAGAAGGTGATGAGGTACCTACAAGGAACCAAAGACTACATGCTTATGTATAGACGGACTGACAACTTGGAAGTCATTGGCTACTCTGACTCTGACTTTGCTGGCTGCATTGATTCATGGAAATCAACTTCCGGATACATTTTCATGCTAGCTGGTGGAGCTATTTCATGGAGGAGCGCCAAACAAACCTTGACTGCTACTTCCACTATGGAGGCCGAGTTCGTATCCTGTTTTGAGGCTACCTCACATGGTGTATGGATCAAGAGTTTCATTTCTGGGCTTAGGATTGTGGATTCTATCTCTAGGCCATTGAAGATATTCTGTGATAATTCAGCTGCTGTTTTTATGGCTAGAAACAACAAGAGCGGTAGTCGAAGCAAACACATCGACATTAAGTATCTAGCCATAAGAGAGCGTGTTAAGGATAAAGTAGTGGTCATTGAACACATAAGCACTGAATTGATGATTGCCGATCCCTTGACTAAAGGCACCACCGGTAAAATTTAGGGATCATGTGGATAGAATGAGACTTGGTTCCTTTATGTAATTTTGTCGTACTTTGTTGTGAAACTCTATATTTATGATATTTTCTCTTTTCAGCTTCAATTAAGTACGCAACTTTATTTCTGAGAAATATCACTAAAGTTGGACCTAGAATAAACATAGGGTTTATTCATTAAGATAAGAGAGAAAATCTAAGAAACAAGATATATTGTGATACATGAAAGATAATACTCGTTATTTAGAGAACCTGTCGCCATGATTCATGTGTTTTGTTTCTCATTATAGCAGTTGATGTAATACGTAGGCCAAGTGGGAGAATGTTGAAACTCATTTGGCCGTTTCAATTTTGGCCCACGTGATGTGGTTCACGTCTCAACTGCCTCACGTGTACCAACCGTTACAACCGTGTGATGGTCACGGTTTTAAAGGATTGGGTCCTTGAGCACACATTTCAGACAGTAAAAATTACACCATCAAGTGAAGAATTGAGAGTGCCCAGAAAAACCAAGTATTCATTAATCACAGTGTGCAAAATCGTACAAAACAGAGTAATCAAACGACAATGGCTGGAGGTAATAAATTCGATCCAATACGCTTCCGTTTTTTATGATTTATGGTTGTTATAAATGTCTAAACAACCTTCAAAAACCGCTTAGGAGAGTGGCAAAAATTAAGATGGGAAGCTCTGGAGAGATTGTCTGGGCTGATTTAAGATATGAGCGGTTGCCAGATTTTTGCTATACGTGTGGACGAATCGGTCAAATGGCGAAGGAGTGTTCGAACCCGCTTATGGGTGAGAAATTAGAAAGCGGCATGTCCGGCTATGATTCATGGCTTTGTGTGCCTCTGTTTAGGGGTATTGGAGAACTATCCACTAATCACCGTGTAGGTAGAAGGCCGACGGTAACGAATGGAAGACAAGGAGGAGGTCATGGTAGGTCAGAGAGGAGCCTTGCTTTTTCGCCAGCAGAAAAGACGGGTACAGCTTTTACAATACGAGGATCACGTGCAGTCGTTGCGGATTTAGAGGATTCCTTGGTAACTGCAAAGGAAAGTCAACTGGAAGATTTGCTGGCAAAAGTCAATTTCAGTAAATCAAAACGCTTTTATTGATAATCCCACGTGTGGTTTTAATTCCTTCAATAATCCCATGTATGATGGAGATGATTTTTCACGTATAGAACTTAAGGGCAATATAGGATTGCAAATAACTCTGTTACTAGGCCTTTGGACCTTAATAAAAAGTTAGTGGATGGTGGAACTCCAACATTGATTAATCATGATGATGGTGGTAAGTCCACTTTTTCCGCAACTGAGGTGTCATCTACTGTGGTGGAAAGTTTCTCCTTCAGCTCGATTTCTAATAAAGCTGAGAAAGGAAATGTGGGACTTCTAAAACTACTCGAAAGAAGGCTACTAGCAATGCTATTAATCAGGTAGCCAATTGTGTTATTGGTGGCAAGAGGAAAACTTATGAGAGTCATGAGGAAGCTAAGTCTGACGTCAAGCAAAGACGAGTTCTTAGTGACTTCTCTAATTTTCAAGATTTATCAGCGGAGGTTATGAATCTACCATGCTGGAATGTACGGGGGTTGGGGAACCCCAGTGCATTCGACAACCTACGGGACGTTATCCGTAGGGAAAATCCCAAACTAGTTTTTCTTATAGAGACTCGTTTACAAGGTGTGAAGGCAAAAGCTATTTGGACTCAGTTGGGTTTTCAATATGGAATGCATGTTGACTCTGTTGGGTGAAGTGGAGGCCTCAGTATCTTATGGAGGGAAGATTGAGTGGTTGAAATAATGAATTACTCAAGGTTTCATGTTGATACCTTTGTCACTATGAACGACGGCTTAGTTTGGCGTTTCACTAGTTTCTACTGATAACCCAAACAAGACAGAACGAAGACATTCTTGGGAGCTCTTACAAAGGTTAAAAAGTCTCTATTCCATACCGTGGCTTTGTGCAGGGGATTTTAACGATATTCTCTCTACCGAAGAGAAGAAAGGAGGATCAGATAAATGTGTCAATGGTATGGACAGATTCCGTCAAGTTTTGAATGATTGTTCTCTACATGATTTGGGTTTTTCGAGTCTTATCTTTACTTGTACTAATCGTCAAGAGTCAAGCCGTAAAATTCAAGAAAGACTTGATAGGGTAGTAAGTTGTAGGGACTGGCAAAGGCATTTTCAAAATTTTAAAGTTTCAAATCTTGACTTCAACGGGTCTGATCATAGACCTTTGCTCACTTCTCTAGATGGTCGAAGAAGTGATGGATACAAAAAGAGTAGATATAGGGGTTTCATGTTTGAGCCGTGGTGGGTCAAAGATAAGGAATGCAAAGAAGTTATTTTTGATGCTTGGAATTTTGGTGGTAGAGCAGGTGAAGGATCGGATCAGTTATGTCATAAACTTGAACGTTGTAGTGAAAGGTTACATGCATGGAGTACAAGCAAGTTTGGTAATGTTCCAAGAAGAATCTCTGAAGCCCTCTGAAACGAAAAAGAAGGTAGCAGAATTTTTGAACCACCCCAATTCAGAAAATTTGTAGACTCATATTCGGGCTCTTGAAAAAGAGATAGATGAGCTCATAGGACTTAAAGAATAGTTTTGGCGTCAACGATCCCATGTGTAATGGTTAAAGGGTGGCGATCGAAACACTAAATTTTTCCATCATAAAGTATCATTAAGAAGGGAGAAGAATTTCATAAGTGGCTTAGAGAACCAAGATGGGGTATGGGTCAATGCGGAGAAGGAGATAAGTGGGGTAATTACTTTGTATTATGATCAGCTTTTTGAATCCCAGTATCCTTCAAGAGATGATGTTGCAAAATTGCATTGTGTCTCACCACGGATAACTGAAGCTATGAATGATATTTTATGTGCACCTTTTACAATAGAGGAAGTTAAAAGTGCTCTTAAGATGATGGGACCTTTTAAAGCACCCGGCCTAGATGGATTTCATGTTGCGGTTTATCAACAGATTTGGGAAATCGTTAGAGGAGAGGTGGCACGTTTTTGTATCGAGATTCTAAATGGAACACGCTTTGCCAAAGATGTAAATCATACGTATGTGATTCTTATCCCAAAAGTGAAATCTCCCAGACATGTTTTTGATTTCCGTCCAATTAGCCTATGTAATGTACTTTATAAGATTGCTACGAAAACTCTAGCAAATTGACTTAAACTCATTTTGCCAGAGCTGATCTCGGATACTCAAAGTGCATTTGTACCGGGGAGGCTGATTACTGACAATATCATTGTTGCCAATGAGCTTATGGATTCATTGAAGAAGAAAGTGAAACGAAAAAAGGGGTTTATGGCTCTTAAGTTGGACATGAGTAAAGCTTACGATCGGGTGGAGTGGTGCTTTCTTGAAGCAATCATGTTGAAGCTAGGCTTTGCTAGAAAATGGGTGGATGTTATTATGGATTGTATTACCATGGGCAATTTTTCTTTTTTGGTAAATGGCTCTCCTCAAGGTCACGTGGTTCCTAGAAGAGGACTAAGACAGGGATGTCCCTTATCTCCCTATTTGTTTCTTCTATGTGCGGAAGGTCTTACTAGTCTGCTTTATTGAGCCGAAGTAGATGGAACTTTGCAAGGAATTTCTTGTGGCCAAAATGGGCCTTGGGTAAGTCATTTATTTTTTGCAAATGATAGTGTCTTTTTTGTCAGGCTAGAATCCAAGAGAGTTTGGCCATCAACATGATTCTTGGTCTATATGAGAAAGCGTCAGGTCAATCGATGAATATGGCCAAGTCGGTAAGTACATACAACTTGTTTGTTGATTCCAACACAAGAATTGAAGTTCAAGCAATTTTAGGGCTAGAGGTTAGCTAAGCACATGACAAGTATCTCGAACTTCCATCGGTGGTTGGTAAGAATAAAAGGGAGACCTTTCGGGGGATGAAAGAAAGGATATGGAAGCGGGTCCAAGGGTGGCGAAGAAAACTTTTCTCAGCTGGGGGAAAAGAAGTCCTCATCAAATCAGTGGCTCAAGCGGTCCCAACCTACACTATGAGTGTTTTTCGTATCCCTTCCACTCTATGTGATGACCTCCACTCTAAGATCGCTAAATTTTGGTGGGGCAATTCAGAGGAAAAAAGGAAGATGCATTGGATGCAATGGAAGCTTATGTAACGATCTAAGAAGGATGGGGGACTTGGATTTTGAGATTTAAAGGTGTTCAATCAAGCATTGTTGGCTAAGCAAGGATGGAGGCTTATTGACTTTTCTAATTCTCTTTGTGCATAGATTTTAAAATAGAAATACTATCCCAATACCTCTTTTTTGGAGGCTACTTGTAGGAGCGGATGTTCTTACATTTGGAGGAGTCTCATGTGGGGGAAAGATTTATTGATGAAAGGCATCCGGTGGAGAGTAGGAGATGGAGCTAGTATTAGAGTCTCTGAAGACCCATGGATTTCTAGACCTTTTACGTTTCGGCCTATTACCTCTCAACACCAAGGATTAGGTTCTTGGAAAGTGTGTGATCTAAT
Organism: Artocarpus heterophyllus; assembly: GCA_025403435.1. NCBI lineage: Eukaryota > Viridiplantae > Streptophyta > Magnoliopsida > Rosales > Moraceae > Artocarpus > Artocarpus heterophyllus. The sequence continues at coordinate 26,413,718 of CM046334.1, forward strand.
GATTCCAGGGAGTAGGGGATGGAATGAGGGTTTAGTTCTGGACTTTCTTTGGGAGGTGGATGGTAGAATCGTGTTGGGAATTCCTACTAGTTGCGGGTCAAAACTAGATAGACTAGTTTGGCACTACAACAAGAATGGCATCTATTAGGTCAAATCCGTGTATTGGCGTGCTATGGATGCGCTACAAGAAGCAAGTAGTTTGGCAGTGAGTTCGGAAGTAAGCTGGTGGTCTTTTTTGTGGAGTTTGAATATACCCAACAAAATTAAGATCTTCTTATGGCAAGTTTACCATGATATAATACCTACGACTTCAAACTTAGTGCGTAGAGAAGTTTGTAAAGACAATATGTGTTCACGATGTGAAGAGACGATACAGACTACTCTTCATGCACTCCTACAATGTGACGGAAGTTTGGACGTATGGGCACAATCGAAGTTTAGCACTGCTTTTTGGAACCTTAAAGGATATTCAGGTTTGGATTTGTGCTTATTTTTTCACAAAAAGTTTCCTCGACAAAAGTGTGAGCTTGCCTTTATCATTCTTTGGAACTTATGGAGAGAACGGAACATGTTCGTGCACGGTTAAAAACAACGATCAACGGAGAAGATTATTGCTGATGCTGATGTATTTCTAAAGGAGTTTAAGGCAGCATAAGCAATAGACAATGTCACGAGAGAACTACCAGTGTAGCGAAATGTTTTTTGGAGTGCTCCCCCTCATGGTGAGTTAAAATTAAATACGGACGTAGCAATCCCGGCAGAGGTAGGTTTCATTGGCATAGGTGGAGTTCTTCGTGATCATGATGGAATGGTGTTTATGGCTTTTTCTATACAGGTTCTTGGAGTTATGAATCCAAGGTTGGCTGAGATCATTCCAATAAGGGAAGGACTTATTGTTTCTCAATAGCTAGGCTACATCGTTGCTTTAGTAGAGACTGATGCTAAGGATGTAGTTAACTCAATTAACATTATTCGTGATCTGAGTAGTAAAGGTTTAGTAATGTCTGAAGTTAGAGACCTGTTGCATGAGATAGAAAATTCTAAGTTATGCTTTTGTCCTCGTAATATAAATAAAGTTGCCCATAAACTTGCTAAGTTTACCTTATCAGCTAGTGGTAATAAGGTGTAGACTATTGAGTTTCCTCGTTATATTTCAGAAGAAGCTTATATGGATGTTACTTCTATCTAATGAAATTATAATCTTCATTTTCAAAAAATAAAAATAAAAATTGTTCCAAGTTTTAATTGCGTTAGTTTTGCCTAATTACATTTTATATATTTTTTGTTGTAATATTTTAAAGTGTTATTCTTTACCGAATGGCGTTAAGTAAGGTCCTGTAATGTCCCGTCAGAGGAGGCGTTACAAGTTCAAACACCCAGTAAGAGTGAATTGTTGTATTAATCCTAAAAAAAAAGGGTCCATACTATATTTTAAAACACAGGGTCAAAATCAGCATTTCCTTAAATAAAAGCAGAATTGCGTAATTTCCTTAAAAAATACTAAACATATTTTTCTTAAAAAAGGAAAAAAGTCCGATCGAAATTGACGCCCGTCTCTCTCTCTCTCTCAAACTGAAAAAAACAGTAAAAGAAATAGATGGAAAAGAAAAAAGCAAAAAGAAAAAAGAAAAAAAGAAAAAAGAAAAACTTTCGACTCGTACAAATATAAAAGTCACCAATCAACGATCAGCAAAGGAATTGCCTTTTCTGCGTAATTTGTTTGCAACTTTTGGTTCGTGATTTGGATTTGGTTCTGGATTTTCCATCATTAATACACCACGAGTGTCCGCCATGGCAATGCGTCGGCGAACCTTGCTCAAGGTCATCGTTCTCGGCGACAGTGGGTACGCTCGCACCTCCTTTTCTAGGGTTTTCTCGTATATCCAATTTGTACTAACACATCAATATATATGTATGGGTAAATAGAGGAAACATTTCTCCTTTTTTTTTAATTTTTTGTTTGTTTGTTGATTTGTTCAAATGTCAGGGTTGGCAAGACGTCGTTGATGAATCAGTATCCTTAAACTGTTCAATCCAGTTAAATTCATTAGCTTTTTTTCCTATAATTTTTAGATTTGAATAATTGCCAAGATATTTATTTTAGTTTTAACTCAATAATAATAATTATTAATTTTTGCTCTTAAAGTCCCGCAGTTAATTTGCTGCGTTACGTTTGAATTCTTCAAACTTTATTGTGTTCAGTAATGATTTTAATTAGCTTTTAGATGTTTTTTTAAATTAATTTTTGTGTGTGTGTGTGTGTGTGTGTGATTTTTTTTTTTTTTTTTCTCCTTCGTAATTAGTTGTTCTGGGGCCTTAACTGAATCCTTAGATACGTGCATAAGAGGTTTAGTCAGCAGTACAAGGCGACAATAGGTGCAGATTTTGTGACCAAAGAACTCCAAATTGATGACAGACTCGTCACTCTTCAAGTGAGTTTTGTAGTTCAATGGCATTTCATTTTTTTTTTATGACTTAGTTTCAAGTTGGTTTGGATAATTTTGTTTTCTGATTCCATTTTCTGAAACTGGTAGATATGGGACACTGCTGGGCAAGAAAGGTTTCAAAGTCTTGGAGTTGCATTTTACAGAGGGGCAGATTGTTGTGTCCTGGTTTATGATGTTAATGTGATGAGGTCGTTTGATACACTTGACACATGGCATGAGGAGTTTCTCAAGCAGGTCTGTTTGTTTGTCTGTTCATTTATTTATTTAATGCCTATCCTGATCATTCTCGTTCTGATTTCATGGAGTGATTCTGCAAGATAGTCGTACATGGTTTTTGTCTCTTGTATTTCTTAATTGATGTAATATTCTGACTTTCAAGTCTTGTGGACTCCGTTCCTAGTGGCAATTGTACAAGTTTACATTCTTGGCGAGCCACCTCTTTTCTATCTCAAGGAGCTGCTTCAGTAGATATATTATGTCTTATTTTTGGGACTTTATAGTGTAAATTATAGATGATTGGTAAGAGAAAGTGTAGAGGTTGACATATGGAAAGAGGAGTGTAACTGTCTAACTGTCTTGTACGGTGATCCATGTTATTCATCTTATGTTTTAAACTTTTACATCTGAGTATATGTAATACTTCCTTGATCATTGTGGTCATTCAATAATTTGGTATTCAGTATTTTCTTGTGCTTAATGCTTAGCATCTATTTACTTTTTGTTTCTGCATTTACTTCAAATCGCTCTGAATGTCTGTTGAGTTGTAAATTGTGCCTTCAAATCTGTGGCCAACTACTCTGTAGCTTCCTGTATTTAAGTTCTTTTATTGGCTGCCTCCTTTATTTGCTTCTTTGCTTCAGATCTTGCTGTGGTATGATGCAAGTAAAAATCATATGTATTAAACAGCAAGCAGGGTAGTTTAATGTCTGGTAGGGGTAATTACCACACATTCTTTCCTTATTGAGCAAAAAGGCTGTGGAATTTGCAGCGAGATCTTGCAGATGCGTCAATTATAAATGTGATTTAGAGTAGTAAATCAAATACGGAATCTTCAGATGGTGTGGTTGAAGTGTACGCTGTATCCTTTGCTAAGATCATACATCTTTTAGGAGGAGTAACCTGAATCCTTCTTAATTTGGAGTAATTGCCAAACATTTGGGGTTGTCGAGTTCTTGAGTTTCCATGGAATGACTATCTAAGCTATCAATGCTTCGTTTGCTCCTCAATTAGATTATTTCTTCGTGTTTGCTTCTTTATTTTGCCTTATGATTGTCCTTGGTCTTTGATAATTAAAGTGATGTCCTTTATCAAGTTGGTGTGCTGGATTCTTATCATTTGTTAACTAAATTTATTTTTTATACCAACAGAGCAACGCTAAGAAACTATGGTCCCGTTTGTTTTTATTCTCAGAATTTTTGGAAATGTTTTAGCGCGCTTTTTGAGGCAAAAATTTTAAAAACAATCTCAGCAAAATTCCCAAAAAATTCTCATTTTCCAAAACAAAAACATTCACACCTATTTTGAAAACAATATCAAAAAGCCCCTATGCATTTCACGAGTGTTTCCAAATTCTGATTTTGATGATTTCGTTAGCTTTTTTGTTTCTGGATATTCTAGTTGTTTGCTTCGCCACATATCTTCTAACTGTGATTGCCCTGAGGGTTTTACTCGAGTAATCAGGCCTGTAGTTTTGGTCTCATGTGATATCGCGCTCAATTCTTTGGCCATATGCTTGGTGAGCAATGGGGACTTTCATGCATTTCATGAAGTGTAGGATTTGGCGGGGCTCAAGTTTAGCTTGAGCTTTTGGTCATTTAAACTTTTAAAAGTCATTGTAGTTTCTTGGTTTCATATTAAAGCATACTTTTGGAACACGCTAATCTTTTTATCTTGAATTTTCACATGTTATTTCTCATCTCTCAGGCCAACCCTCAAGACCCCGGGAATTTTCCGTTCATATTGCTTGGAAACAAGGTTGATATTGATGGTGGTAATAGTAGAGTGGTAAGGATATGATGTGTACAGTTGTAGTTCTGTCTAAAGTGGTTTTGCTTAAAATTCCAGTCTATTACTTCTCTCTGCAGGTTTCTGAGAAGAAAGCAAAAGACTGGTGTGCTTCAAAGGGGAATATACCTTACTTTGAGACTTCAGCAAAGGAGGATTACAATGTAGATGCTGCATTTTTGTCTATCGCAAAAACTGCTTTAGCCAATGCAAATGAGCAGGATATGTAAGTTGACCCTTGAGGGCAGGCTTATTTATTCATTTGTCCAATACATATTATATGAGGTATAATCTCATGGAGGAACAAAAGTTGTTCTTTTATGTGCTGGAATATCAAGGCTTGTTCCTGCATGGGAAACAACGACCAATATTCTAATGGAGTGAAATAAGTTGTATGCTTCTTGAAGGTGAAAACAAAAAAGAGAGAGAGAGAGAGCTCACTAGGCACTCCATTGTCAAGGTTCAACTGACTAGCCTATATTTTACTATTGGCACCATATGGATAATGATTTTGATACTGATAGGACTATTTATATTCTTGTACTCATAGAGTCAGTATGCTAGGTTACAACCTCGAATATATGTTTGAATTAAATGAAATCTCTTTGATGTTGTAGTTCCTTGTCTTTCTGTTATGACCACTAGAATGGCCTTTCAATTTTCAGTGATCCCAAGTAGCAATATATGTGCTATTTTACGTGTATCCTAAAAGAAAACACTTTGTTTTTGTAATTGATGTTGAATATATTTATTCTCTAGTTGATTGTCTTTTTCATTGCATTCATTTGAATGCAATTGTTATTTGGTCTCTAAATATCATTGCAGTTCCATATCCTTTTGATAGTTCTCCAGCTACAATGTAACCAACTTTATTGAGTTGTGTTTCTTGTTTGTGGCATACGAATCTTCTTGTGATCCTTGTCTAAACTCTTGAGAACATATTGGATTAGTTTTTTCTCCCCTATATATACTTATAATTTCATTAAAACATATGGGTGATTAGGCCTTAAGCTTAGGGTAAGATGTGCTTTTTTTTTTTTAATAACACTGTATTATTGATGTCTCTTTGTTTTGTGTTGTTTTGTTGTTTTTTTTTTGTTTTGTTTTTTGTTTTTTGTGTTTTGGTGTTTTTGTGTGTGTGTGTGTGTGTGTTTTTTTTTTAAGTTGAGTGCTCACTCTTTCTGGTTTTTTCCAACTCATTTCTTCCGCTTAAGTTTCCTTGAATTTGTGATGGCTATTTGTTGTACATTCAAGATTCTTGCTTCCGGATTGAAAATCGATCACTGTTCTTAAATAAACTGATTTGATTATTGATAACCGTCAGGAGAATCTTTGAGAGACCGACTGTCAATATTTTTGTGGTTTCTATTGTGGCTAGTCTAATGGTTCTGTAGGCAGTGCTCCAATGCTATAACCTAATATTATAGATCTTCTATTATGTGATGTGATAATTATATTACTGGAGATAATCTAACAACTTTAATCGTCATCCATTTCTATAATTTTTAATCATGGAGCTGCCAAGGCGATGTGAAATTTTATCTCTTTAGGCCTTCCCTTTGATCCTTTTTCTTTCATATTTTATGCAGATATTTTCAGGGCATCCCCGAGGCTGTTTCGGAGTCTGAGCAAAGAGGCGGTTGTGCTTGCTGAATGATCTTACGGATTTGTCTCTGATTGTTTTCTTGGTTTTACATTTTTTTGTTGTGGTCCTGATTCATATTCATTTTTGTTACGCTGTACACTACGTGCTTCATATTGGTCATGGTGGGTTATTTTTACTACTTTTCTAGCCGTTTTATTCAAAGGTTGGATTGAACTTTAAGGTAGTTAAATTATAAAAACCCATATTGGGTTGACCTGCCACGAGTTTTTTACTGTGGCAGCGGAACAGTCCGAACAGTTTGCTTTCTAGTTGTTAAAACCAACTTTTGGCCGTGAAAATTATGGATTAAATTTTGATTGAAGCTCTTGTGAGTTGTGTGATCATGAAAGCTTAAAAGTTACGTTTTTTTTTTCCCTCCCTTCTCCTTGTTGAATGATTACCAATATTGGCTATGGCTTGAAAGGAGGTTGTATTCAAAAAGAAAAAAGGAAATCTGACAGCTCGCAAAAAAGAGTGAGATGGAGATGACGGGACAGGACACCTTTAGGAGAAACACAATGAAAAGTATGTCGTCATTAGATCAGGAGCTTCGCAGTAAGTATAGGGTTTTTCGCTTTTGGGTTGATGAAAAGTATTGGGCGGCGCCAATTGATTAGCAGGGTTGTCCTCGATGAACGGTTTTCTTCATTTTTAAACTGTTTGTAAGTGAACGGTTTCAATTTGAAACCAAATTGTAACGTTGGTAACCATTGCATCATTATGATCTCATCATAATGATTTTTTTCATTAATCTACAATAAACCTTTTCATGGTAACTGATTTTTGAAGGTTATATGAGAATATTTGATGGGAGGATTTCAATAATACTCACTGCACGTTCATGTGTTGAACTTACAGCTTGGTTCTTATAACCTTTAACTCTTGTTTCATTTCAAATACACCATCGTTTAAAGTGTTTGAGTGTTAGAAGACTCAAATCATGACAATAAAAATTCTATCACGCAATCCAAACATCACATCAATGGCCAAATGTCAGTTTCAATCAAATTTTTGAATATAGTTTATTTTGTGTAATTTTGAATTTGTTTTATATCCAAAATGTAACATTTAGTATTAAAGCCAATATTATATCTCTGTCTTGATGCTTTGGTTTCGTCTGGATAAAGTTTATGTAAACAAAGTTTCAAACGATGGTTTAAATTTGTAGAAATTATTTTTCATTCATTGTTTGTGAAATGTAATGTTAGAAATCATTAGGAAACTAAATTTCTAACAATTTTGTGATTCGAAACGTCAAAAATGGTGCTAAAACGAGTGAAAAGGGTCGGAGTGACCCGACTGAAGGTTGAAGACAAAAAAAAAACGACAGGTCGTTTTATTAGGCTTCAAAACGACAGGTCATTTTAAGACAAAATTTTGCTTCTGTCACTAACAAAACAACATGTCGTTTTATTCAGTAAAGAAAAATGATGTCATTTTTTAGTTGCAACCTGCGCTGTTTGAAGAGCAAAAACGACATGATGTTTTTCAGCCGAATTTTTTACAACAAAAAAAAAAACTAAAAAATTTATTTTTGTGTAATTTTGCATATTTGTTTTGGAATTATGCAAAATAAATTTTTGGAATTTTGTAAAATTCAAAATTTTGTCATTTTGGTTAGATAAAATTTTGAAAATTACTTTTGTACTAGAATTTATTCGATTATTGCAAATTAAGTATTTTAGGCATTTCTAAAATTTTGTTTGGTAATGTATATGACCAAAATTTTGTGATCCACTTGGAAATGCATAAAGTATACTTGTTTTTATTGCTAAAGTAATTTACCAAAATTTATTAAGGAATGTTAAAAATTGGTGATTTATTCTTAGAAATAATTAATTTTTTTCATAGTTTATTTTTGTATATATCTGTAGTGTGACATATCAATGCATAGTGATGTATATAATTTGGAATGATTAGAGAGTAGCTGCAACATCTTTAATTATACAAAAAAATATTTTAAGTGTTTGCATCTTATATGGTAAAAGGACATTAAATTGTGATTAATCTGTTTGAATTACAAATTTAGCCTGTAGGCAATTTTTATGTTATTTGATTCAAATTTTATTGCATGATTTACATTAGAAAAACATGACATATAGCATTGTAGCCTCAATTTAGTGATACAAGCATGTATGTTTAATTATGCAGCAATACAAACTATGAACTACTATGATTTTAAATGCAATATTCCTAAACTTAAGAGTGACAATTATAAGGTGTGGAAGGTGAGAATTCTCCTTCATTTAGGCTAGATGGACATTGATTATGCTATCCGTAAATATGAACCACTTGCCATTATGGAAACCAACCAACTATATAATGCTGATCGATATAAAAAATGGAAGTGATCTAATCGTCTCTGTGTCATGTTCATAAAGACCAAAACCCGACTGGTAGTGTGACAATGTGCAAGCTTTGATGAAGGCAATTGATGAGCAGTTTTTGTCATCAGACAAAGCTTTGGCAAGCACCTTAATAATGAAATTCTCATCCTTGAAGCTCACTAGAATTCATGGTATGCGCGAACAAATTATGAAAATGAGGGATATAGCAGCTCAAATAAAAGGTTGAGATGTATGTGACTTTCCTTATGCACTACATCTTGAACACTCTCCCATAACAATACGGACTTTTCAAAATATCTTACAACAAACATAAGGATAAGTGGTCTATCACTGAGTTGATGACCATGTGTGTTTAGGAAGAAGGAAGGCTTGTTATTGAGGTAGGAGAGAATGTGCATCTGACAACTCAAGAGAAGAATAATGGACAAGCCAAGAACAAGGGAAAGGGCAAATTATTTGCACAAGCTGAAATGAAGAAGGAATACAATGCTTCTTTTGTAAAAAGAAAGGGTATATAAAGAAGGTTTGTCCTAAATATCAGAAATGGCTTGAGAAGAAAAGTACCTAATTCTCACTTATTTGTTTTGAATCTAATATGGTTGATGTTGGCCATAATACATGGTAGATTGACTCTGGTTCTACAATTCATGTCACCAATTCCTTGTAGGGGTTGTAAAACCTAAGGAAGCCAGTGGGCAATGAGTAGTTCATCTACTCAGGGAATAAGATACACTCACATGTGGAGCCAGTTAGAACGTGCAAATTAGTTTCAAGCAGCAGTTTTGTTTTAGAATTGGAAAAGACATTTTATATTTCAAGTTTTTCAAGGGATTTAATTTCTGTTTCAAGGCTTGTATTATTAGGTTTTTCCTTTAATTTTTCAGACACTATATTTAGTTTATATTATAAATTTGAACTTTTGGAAATGGTACATTGTTTGATGGTCTTTTCAAAATTAGTCTACAAAATGAAACTTCTTATACTTCCTGTTGTAAACAAAGTGCGCAGCGGAATTTTTAAAAATTTTCCATTAGAGTAATTTCCAAAACACAAGTTTGACATGTTATATGTACAAATTAAACAGATCTTACTAACCTCAGTGTGTCGAAGAACCTCCGCAACCTGTGTAGAGAAGTAACGTTCCAGAAGAGCCTCAACCAACTGGTCTTCTTTGCTATTCTCTATCCACAACCGGAGTGAGTGTGGACTCACACGTACAGTTCTTCCACCGGTGACTCTCCTTCCAACCAATAGAGAGAACCCAAAGCTAGTGTTCGTGATTTGTGAACAAAAGCTCTCAGGGAGTTTTCAGATACTCACTAGAAGAGTATCACTCTTAATCTCTCAAATTGATCTGAGTAAATCATGAGACTCACTCCCTTTTTATAGCTATTGATCCTGGGGTCAGTCCATATCAGATTAGGTCTCAAAAACTCGAAACAGAATCAAGTTCGGATCAATATCTAATAAGATCCGCGTGAAAATGCGTAATCTTATCTCTCGCTGATCGGTAGGCCGAACATTCTGATCGGCAGGCCGAACACGTCATCCGATAGGCCGAACTCTCGAGAAAAAATCTCCGCGAATCTTTTATTTTTCACCCGAGATTCTAAAGGATAAAGTCTCAGTTTTGATTCAAATAACCCAATAGAGAAGTTATCTGATCAAAACAAACTTTATCAAGATAATCTCTAAGAAAATAAATCAATTCACAATAATTCTACAAGTTTATCTTGTTCTAATTTGTCCAAAATTAAAACAACCGATAAACAGATAAGAATTATCTGATCACAATAATTCAACAAGTTTATCTTGAACTAATTTCTTACAAAATTAATTCAACCGATAAACAGACATGAATTATTTGATTCTTACAAATTTTAAACCAATCTGATAAATCCGACATAAGTCACCAATTATTGGAAAAACACGCCGTGTCATTACAGGATTTTGTGAGCTAGCAAAGGGGACCAAAATGGACCTATAAAGTTCAAGCTCATGATAATTATGAAACCCAATATCCCAGATATACATTTCACAATTATCAACTCCAACGCTACTCCACTAAAAGCTTGAAGCTGCACTATCAACTTTATAGAATTACGAAGCTCGTGTAGCTAAGTATCCATGACATATCATAGTGTATCGCATCTCTATATGATCATCCATAATCAGCTTAAGGACAAGTTCTGTCTTACCTTCTCGATTATTTTTATCTTACGTTCCATTGTCTCACTAGTAGAAAACTTACCATCCAAAGATAGTATACCATTTGGTTACACCTATATATCCAAATGGTTGAGCGCTTCAGTTTTTCAATTACAGGACAACGCATATAAAAGGATATTATTACTCCTAAAGAGGAGCTATGGATTCCATATCTATGAATAACAAGTCTACGCTATCAAGAGTCATGCCTCCAACGTACCGGTATGCATACCACTATTGAAATGTGGGTGTCACCCTTTGGCACATCAAAAGACATAAGTCGAGACAATGGGCCCACTATTCATCTCAGGATTAAGATACAATACAAATGACTGTCTAAAGTGAATCGATTTGCCAAGACAGAATTATTAATCCAAATCAATTCACTTTATGTCCCGACCCAACACATCGTTACCTATGACAACGTGTCAATGTTTCTAGTCATGGAGTCCAACTCCGATGGTCAAGACAAACCATCTCCCAAAAGGGATATAGACAACATAACAATCTTTACATGAATAAAGTGCCCAACTTTATTCCCTCGATTGCGGATCATATGTTTTAGACCGTCACCTTAAGAATCGTGTCTTTCGCATAATTAGTCCATCATATGCCTAATTCTTAAGGCTTAGACTGACAATCTCAGACTACTGTTTGCTTATCATACATTCAACAAATATGAACGTAAAGAAGACAAGATTTGGTATATATAAATGAATAAATTCTTTATTGATAAAAATGTCTCCAAAAACGTATTACATTTTTACTCCTTAGGGCATACATGTCTAACACTTCCATGCATGTTCAAGATGATATATGTTATGAAGAAAATCCTTTATGTTATGGCATCGTAGAATAGGTCATACCTCTATTGGGAGAATAAAGAGATTAGTAAATGATGGGATACTTTGTACTCTTAATTTTACTAATTTTGACACTTGTATGGACTGTAGAAAAGGGAGAGTAGACTTATATGTCAAAAAAATGCGCCAAGAAGAGTTTAGACATATTAGAGATCATACATACAGATATTTATTATCCGGACATGGACGTGTATGGTCAAAAGTATTTCATCAATTTTATTGATGATTACTCACAATATATGTATTTCTATTTGCTTCATAATAAGAATGAAGCTTTAAATGCCTTCAAGATGTTTAAGGTAGAAGTAGAGAAACAATACAAAAAGTAAATAAAGATAGTAAGGTCTGATAGAAGTGGTGAATACTATGGTAGATACGCCTAAGATGGACAAGCACTTGGTCAATTTGCTAAGTTTCTTTAAGAATATAAGATTGTTGCCTTGTACACTATGCCTGGTTTTTCATACCAGAATGGTATGGCCGAAAGAAGAAACTGAACATTATTGATTATGGTGAGGAGTATGCTTAGTAGCTCTAAGCTTCCTAAGTCTCTGTGGACTGAGGCTGTAAAGACGATTGCTTATATATGAACCGAGTTCCAACTAAGGCTGTCTCAAAGACACCATTCAAGTTATGAAAAGGTTGGAGTCCAAGTTTGCCATATGTACGCATTTGGGGATGCCTATTTAAAGTAAGAGTTTACAATCCATAAAAGAAGAAGCTAGACCCAAGGACCATAAGTAGGTACTTTGTTGGTTATGCTGAACGGTCCAAGGGATACAGATTTTATTATCTATCACATACTATTAGGTTTGTGGAGTCAAAGAATGCAAAATTTCTTGAGAATGACTTGATTAATAGGAGCGATCGATCCTAAAACATTGTTCTTGAGAAAGATCATGTAGATATCGAGCCTTCCATATCATATGATAGAGTGATTATTATACATAACATGCCTATAGTTCAAATGCGTAATGAACGATAACTAGTCGTTAAAGTTCCACAGACCGCTAAGTAAGAAATAGTAGATCCAAATGAGCAATAGATACAAGAGCTTGTTGAACAACATGCTCCTCAAGAGAATATTGAACCAAAAATAAAGAGATCTATTCGAGTAAAGTGATTGGTGATTCCTAGTGACTATATTGTGTATCTACAAGAGCTTGACTACAACACTGGAGCTGAAATGATCTAGAAACATTTTTACAAGCCATGAGTTGTAAAGAATCTGACTTGTGGTATGATGCCAGGAAAGATGAGATGGACTCTATGTCATTAAATGAAGTCTAGGATCTTGTTAAGTTGCCTAATGGTGTAAAAGCCATTGGATGCAAATAGGTCTTTAAAACAAAGAAAAACTCATTATAAAACATTGAAAGGCATAAGACAAGACTTGTTACTAAAGACTTCACTCAGAGAGGGTATAGATTACATAGGGACTTTTTCTCCTGTATCTAAGAAGGACTCCTTTTGTGTGATTATGGCATTAGTTGACCATTTTGATTTTGAGTTACATCAAATGGATGTGAAAATAACATTCCTCAATGGTAATCTAGAGGAAGAGGTTTACATAAAACAACTTGACCATTTTGTGTGATTATGGCATTAGTTGACCATTTTGATTTTGAGTTACATCAAATGGATGTGATAATAACATTCCTCAATGGTAATCTAGAGGAAGAGGTTTACATAAAACAACTTGAATAATTTTCCTTTAGTGATGGTGAGCAATTAGTATGCAAGCTTAAGAATTCCATATATTGATTGAAACAGGCCTCCTGTCAATGGTATTTAAAATTTCACGATGTTATCACTTCATTTGGTTTTGAAAAGAATATCATGGATCAATGTATATACTAAAAGGTCAGTAGAAGTAAAATATGTTCTCTTATCTTGTATGTAGGTGATATCCTCCTTCCAACTATTGATAAAGGGTTATTATATGAGGTGAAACAATTTCTTTATAAGAATTTTGATATAAAGGATATGGGTGAGGCATCTTATATTATTGGCATTAAGATTCATAAGGATAGATCTCTGTGCATTCTAAGACTGTCATAGGAATCTATACCAATAAAGTTTTAGAGAGATTCTGGATGAAAGATTGTTCACCAAGTGTAGCACCTATTGTGAAGGGTGACAAGTTCAGTCTAAACCAATGCCCAATGAATGATTTAGAGAAAAATCAGATGAGTAATATTCCCTATGCTTAGCTGTTAGAAACCTCATGTATGCTTAGGCCTACATAAGGTCTGATATTTCATTTGCTGTGGGAATGTTGGACAGATATCAGAGTAATCCAAGCATTAACCACTAGAGGGCCGCAAAGAAGATGATGATATATCTTCAAGGCACGAAGGATAAGATGCTTATGTATAGATGAACCGACAATTTGAAGGTGATTGGCTACTCTGATTTAGACTTTGTTGGTTGTGTTGATTCAAGAAAATCAACATCTGATTATTTTTTATGCTGGCTGGAGGAGCTGTATCTTGGAGGAGTGGAAAGCAAACGTTCATTGCTACTTCTACAATGGAGGCAAAGTTTGTTTCATGTTTTGAGGCTACTTCACATGATGCATTGTTAAAGAGTTTAATATTAAGCCTTAGAATTGTAGGCTCTATATTATATTGTGATAATTCAACTATTGTCTTTATGACTAAGAATAATAAGAGTGTCAGGTGAAATAAACACATCAGCATTAAGTATTTAGCCATAAGAGAACACATTCAAGAAAATAAAGTGGTCATAAAACATGTAAGTATTAAATTAACGATAACAGATCTTTTAGAATGCCACGAAAGTTATTTAAGAATCATGTAGTTTAGATAAGACTTGGTTCTATTATCTAATTTTTTTTTGTACGTACAATTTATCAAGAAGACATTAACAAAGTTATCAAGAAGTTAAATCAGACCCACACAGACCTTGGGCCCACAAGGCCTCAATCAAGAGATGTCATCCCTTGGTCTCCGCCTATCAAATCGGGAAAAAGGTACTGGGCCTAACGTGGAAGCCCAAAAAAAAATTAGCACTTAGTAAGAAAACCATCAAGTTTACTGCAAGGAGGAGGACACGTGGTTGTGATAAAGAACAAAAATGGGTACAACATGGAATATTAAGTGAGAACAGGTCGACAGATATATTGTTGCGAGATTGGCAAGAGGCGATGGAGAAGTAGGGGAGTCTTCTCATGCAATTGCTTTTAATCCAGCAGATGACGTTGTGTCTCAAAAAGCAGTGGAGGATTTGCAATTTCCTGGAGGCATAGTATTTTCAAAAGAAGGCAATCAGTTTAATGCTTTAAACTAGGTGGGCGAGGATAGTGACAGTTAGTTAAGCAAGGAGAGGATGCTATTGAAGACAGTCCTGAAATCATAATTGGGTCCAAAACTTCTTTTGGTAATTGTAGATTTAGGGAGGATTTTTACCAAGGCATTATTGGGTTTGGCCTCACTTAAAAGAAGGCTGGAAATAAGTATCCGACACCCTCTTTGAGGAAATTGGATGATAATACACTAATTAATTCTCTTGCACTTAAGTACTACGAATGACGAAGGAAAAAGAATGTAAAAGCTAGGATTCTTGATGAGGAAGAAAAGGAGCTATGGGCTGATATTGAAGATTTTGCCGAGGAGAATCTTGATGCAAATTTTTTCGACTTGGATTTCGTTTATTCCAAAAGCAGCTTGGGAGAAGAGGGGAGCATAGTTGAAGAAACTAACTCTGATGATTCGAGTGATGAGGTCTATGTGGAATCAGTCATGAAGGCTAAGGAGCGACTTTTGGAGAGGGGTCAAATTGGGATGAATCCTCAGGCCAAGGAGCAGAATTCAGTCTCTATAGCGAATAAACATCTAATTCCCCTTAATCCTTATAAGAGCACCTATTCTCATATTTTTTTAGCTAGGGTGGGTTCTTCTAATCTTGCAGATGATTTAACCCTGGTGTATTAAAATTCAATGGTGTCTAAAATAGTGTCAGGTTGTTATGAGGTTAGAATCCCAGAAAGTGTTGAGAGTGTTTCCAATTTAGGCTCAGTGGAAGTAACCTATAGATGGCAGCCGAAGTTTAAAGTTAAACCGAATCTGCTAGCCAAAACCCCAAAAAAGAGTTATCAATTTTTAGCAATGTTTGCGGAGGAAGAAAGGAAAGTAACTGAGAAAGTGGTGAAACGGATTATAGTTTTGAGTATTTCAAAGAGGGATAAGGGAAAGTGGAGACCGAAAAGATCAATCAAGGGCAAAAAATAAGAGGGGTCGTCGAGAGTTGAAGGGGCCAGTGGGGATCGAGATTTGGAGTCAAGGACAGGGAGGGGCGGGACAAGGTTTAAGTAAGAGTCATTGATCATGGTGTCTTGGAATGTAAGAGGGTTAAGGGCCGGAAGGAAGAGGAGTGTGATTAAAGATAATCTTAGAAAAATTGGACCGGATGTGGTAATATTACAGCAAACAAAAAAGGAAATAATGGAGGAAAGAATGGTTGGCAGTTTGTGGAAAGTTAGGTTTCGAAATTGGGTGTGTTTGCCTTCAATGGGCAGGTCGGGTGGGATTTAACAATGTGGGATGTCAGAACCGTTCAAGTGGTAGATACTTTGGTTGGCTCATTCTGGATTTCAGTAAAAATTCAAAGAGGGGAGTTTGTGTGGTGGTTAATAGGTGTGTATGGTCCCTTTGGGATGAAATGGCGTGATTACGGATAATTTGTGGTGAAAATTGTGTGCTGGGAGGAGATTTTAACGTGGCTCGATTTTCTCATGATAAATCTCCCTCATCTAGACTTAAAATAAGCATGAGGATGTTTAACAGCTTTATTCTCGAAGGGAATTTGAGAGGTATCGCGCTAAGTAATGCAGAATTTATGTGGTTGGTTTTTGTTTACTTTGGACTGGGGGGATGAATATTCAGAGGTGAAGCAATTGGTTGGGTCTCATATTATTATTCTATGATATTGGATACTAACCTGGTGTTATGGGGTCCTTGCCTATTTAGGTTCGAGAATATGTGGCTGGAACAGCCTAGTTTTAAGGAATTTTGTAAAGATGAATGGGAGTCTGCAGCAGTGGAAGGATGGGAAGGGCATGTTGTGATTTTTTTAAAAGCAAGTACACATGTCGTCAACAAGTAATAAAATGGGAGTAAAGATTGTTCTCTCGAGAACTAATTGTCACTAAGCACCCAATTAATCTAACTTTAATTTTATTTGAACAATTGAATAAGGGAAAAAATTAAATAATAAAATGGCAAAAAGAAGACAAACTAAATTAGTGAAAATGATAAAATACAAATACAATAGATGAAATTTCGATGTATTAAGACATATAGGGTTTTCAACTCACCAAATTAATCCAATCCAATTTATCTAATTTAATCAACTAATGTTTACTCCTATATTGATAATGAATTTCTCTTAGGTAATCGCTAATCTTTCTCAAACATTAACAATTTTTCTAATTAGTAAATTTCTTATATCTCTGTGGAAACTCTAAACTTATCATGATTCATTAAAAATAAGAAATTCATAACGTTACATAAGCCTCATAGATATTTCTATCCTATGATAATTTCATGGCATTCAATCACAGTCCAATATAATTACCGCTTCTCAGCCTCAAATTAAATCACAAATCATGCAAAAGGCGGGCAGTCATTTACAAGCATTAAGATTAGATTAAACACTCCGTTAAATAATGAATAAACATCAAATTTAATTAAATTAAATAAAAGTGAGCATTCATAATCTGGCTACATCGTAGCCTTAAAACAGAAAAATTAGTTCATAATGAAACTAAAAACAATCTTAAATAATGTCTTTAACATTATAAGTGAAGGAAAATAATTGTGTTTGGATATGAAGATGGTTTCTGTCTTTGAGTTGCACCGTTCTTCTTCTTTTAAGCAATGTTCACTCCTCTTGTCTACAGTTTTTCTTTGTTAAAAACTGCCCTTCAACTGCTTGTATTGTTTTATTTATAGGCTAGGGTTTGCAAGGGTAAATTGGGATGAAATTAAACTCAGAGTTAAATAAAAAATCGCACCGGCACCTAAGCTTTGTGTTTTTGGCACCTAGGCTTTGTAATGTTGCCTAGGCAACCAAGTTTTAGCGCTTAGGCGCTACACTATACATCGATTATTTTTCTTCAAAGTGGCGCCTAGTTGCCACCTTTCTAGCTCCTTGGTGCCATGCTCTTGGGTTTTAACACTAAGATTCCTCCTGTAGGAGCACCTAGGCGCCCATAACCTGGTGTCTAGGCTTCATCCTATCTCTAATCTATTTATGCTCACTTTTTGGTCCGTTTTGCCTCGGAACTTGCCAATGTGCATTTTTCCCTTAAAACCTACAAAAGAGCATAAAACACTATCAAAAGTTTTAGCGCTTAGGCGCTACACTGTACATCGATTATTTTTCTTCAAAGTGGCGCCTAGTTGCCACCTTTCTAGCTCCTTGGTGCTATGCTCTTGGGTTTTAACACTAAGATTCCTCCTGGAGGAGCACCTAGGCACCCATAACCTGGTGTCTAGGCTTCATCCTATCTCTAATCTATTTATACTCACTTTTTGGTCCGTTTTGCCTCGGAACTTGCCAATGTGCATTTTTCCCTTAAAACCTACAAAAGAGCATAAAACACTATCAAATTTTAAAAATTATTCAAAACTAACAAAATATTAAGTTAGAATCATCTAATTACTTAGCCTAAAACTGACTTATCGAATACCCCCAAACTTAAGATTTTTCTAGTCCTTGAGCAAAAGACACAAAAGAGGAAGAAAGAAACGAAAAGAAAGGACGGGTTTGACACTAACACACGACATAGTTTGAGCATCAATTTAATTTTTCATCATACATGGCCTTAAAGATTACATAAAGTTTATGACTCAAAGGGAACTCTAACCATTGCCATCATGTAAAATTTCAATTAAAATTCCAACCCTACCATACTCCTAATTCCTTGAGTATGTGTGTGTGACACCTCTAGCACTTATGCGACTACACTCGGATTAGTTTATGTCAACAAATATGTTTTAGAAGATCTCTAGATTAGTAAAATTTGTGAACTCCATATGCCTATTTTTCAAGTCACTCTCCACTGATATAGACTATTACAACATCAAAGATTATTAGGACTTTATTCGGCTTGAAACGGAAGGCTATGGTAAAAAGGTGAGATAACAGAGATAATATGGCTCAAAATTCACTTATAAACATACAATTTGTCTCAAGACCTCATAAAAGCATCATTTCATCTCTCCACATACACTCCCAAACTTTTGTTGCATTATCTTTGTCATCCACATTTATTTGATGTATTCCCCTATTTCTTTCTTTTTTTCTCCTTTTTTTAAATTTATTTTTTCTTTTTTTAATGAATATATCCCTTTATAACATTACTCAAAACTCCACCCATCCTCCTATAATGCCAACTATCTTAAAATAATTTCCTGAACAATCGAATCAAGTTTATGGGTGAAGGACAAAGTATGACAAAATTATTCAAAGGCTAGGCTAATTATGTGGTTAACAAAGAAAATGGATAGTAAGGCTTAATGGGGTAACTAGTGATTGAATGATGTCAATGGTAGGCTTGAAAGGCTTAAACGGTCCAAAAATGGCCTAAATCATGTCCCTAATGTTGTGCAGCTTAGGATTTCACCTCAAGTGATTATCATATAGGTTATAGCATTCATTGAAGATCAAAAACATCACTTAATCAACATAAACTTCCTCTAAGTGCAGAATACTTAGGTGATTAAGGCGTGAGCATGGCTAAACAACATAAAAAAGGGAAAAACAACAACAATTATTATCCCCTAAGAGCTATATTCAATTCCAGCCATCGTTATATCATTGGTCTCTTATGATTCAAATTAAACAATGCTCAAACGATACAACTTTATTGTCGTAATTACTATCAAATGTAAAAGAAAAAAAAATGAAACCTAAGTAAACCAAAATGATTGATTGATACAAACAAAACATAAAGCAACAAATTACCCTCAAACTTGATCAAATATTGTCCACAATGAAAAAAAAAAAAGGAAAAAAAAAGGAAAGGACACTCCCTAAAATGAAGGTTGCGGCAGCCTACTCTTCCTCCTCATTCTCAATCGAATTCTTAGAGTAAGAGAACCCACCGGATATGTCTTGGTTTGACCTCTTTCTTGGTCATAAGGTATTTAATTACAAAATGATCGGTGAAGACTACTATCTTGTTGTCAATTAGGTATGACTTGAACTTGTCAAAAGCGAAGACGATAGCAAGTAACTCCTTCTCTATTGTATGGCATAGTTGAGTTGGGCATCAATGAGTGTCCTATTAGCGTAATAAATTGCATGAAATAACTTATTCCTCCGTTGTCCTAGAACTGCTCCTACTACATAATCACTTGCATCACACATCAATTCAAACGATAACTCCCATTCTGGTGCTACAACAATGGGCGTAGACATAAGTTTCTCTTTAGGGTAATGAACACATTCTCACACTCCTCATCGAACTTAAAAAGAGTACCTTGCACAAGTAAATTCGAAAGAGGCTTGGAGATCTTAGAGAAATCTCTAATGAATCTTCTATAGAAACCCGTGTGATCAAGAAAACTCTAAATCTACTTAACCAAGGTCGATGGTGGTAGCTTTTCAATTGTCTCTATCTTAGCTAGATCAACCTCTATCCCTTTAGATGAAACATGGTGGCCCAAGACAATCCCTTCCTTTACCATGAAGTAGCACTTCTCCCAATTAAGCACAAGATTGGTTTGTTCATATCTCTCCAAAAACAATTCTAAATTAGCAAGGCAATGATCGAAGGAATCACCAAAAATAGAGAAATCATACATGAAATCTGCTCCATTATGTTGGAAAAAATCACCATCATGCATCTTTAGAAAGTTACCGGTATATTGCAAAGGCCAAATGGCATCCATGGAATATAAATGTACCATAAGGGCACGTAAACGTGGTCATCTTTTGGTCTTTTGGTGCAATGGCTATTTGATTATACCCCAAGTATCCATCTAGAAAACAGTAATCCTCGTGACCTGCAAGACGATCCAGCATTTGACCAATAAAGGATAAATGGAAGTTATCTTTCTGGGTGGCTTTGTTTAGTTTCTAGTAGTCTATGCATACCCTCTCCTTGTTGGAATTAGCTCGATATTCTTATTTTTGCCCACTGCCGCACCACCCTTCTTTGGCACTACTTGCACCGAAGGGTGTTGCTTGGAAGACTATATCATTTAGCAGAAAAGATGGAGGTCTGAGTATTGGGAATTTGTTGAAAAAGAAGCAGGCTCTCTTGGGGAAATGGCTGTGGAGGTTTCCTTTGGAACAATACTCGCCATGGGCCACAGTAATTAAAAGTAAATACATATTTCAATCCAATGGCTGGGATTCTAACCTCGTTACTGAAGGCACTCGTAGGAATTCCTGGAAGTTTATTTCTCAGGGTTTGCATTCTTTTCTTGAGAAAGTGAGATGAAAACTAGGAGATGGTGGTCGAGTGAGGTTTTAGGAAGACAATTGATGTGGTAATTTGTCTTTTGCACTCACCTTTCCAAGATTGTATAATCCAGTGAGGGAGAAAGATATGAAAATCCAGGATACTTTGGCGTGTGAGGAGGGCTCCCAATACAAACTATAGATTTTGAAGGAGCCTAAATGACAGAGAATGTGAGGATTTTGTGGAACTACTTAAACCCATACAGAATTCTTTTCCAAAACCGAGGCTGCCTGATTCTCGAATTTGGGCAGCCGATTCAAATGGTTTTTCCTCTAATTCCTTCTTTCAGTCCTTGATTCAGTGTCTAAATGCTTCTCCTTTTTACCCTTTTGAAATCATTTGGAAATCATGTGCTCCTATTTTGATTAAGGTTTTTACTTGGTTATTCTCTCAGAAGAAAGTGAATACCTGTGATTTGGTGCAAAAAAAAATAAATCCTAATATGGCTTTGTCTTCTAGTTGGTGTGTTATCTGCAGGGAGAATGAAGAAACAATTGATCATTTATCCCTCCACTGTAAGTTGGCTGGCAAATTATGGTACAAATTTTTGGGAGATGCTTCAGTTTCATGTCCAGTTCAAAGTAGGGCAATTTTGACAGATGACTTATTTGGCTTTGGTAGAGGAAAGAGAGTAAAACAATATGGAAAGCTATGGTTATAGCTATCCTTTGGGTGGTGTGGCTAGAAAGAAATGAGAGGATTTTTGAAGAAAATGAGTTGTCTTTTCAGGATTTATTTGAAAAGGCAAAACTTCTGGCATCTCCTTGGGCGTCCACTTCTTTGATTTTGTTTTGTTGGCAGGATGTGTTAGTTTCAAGGTCTTAGTTTTCTTCTGGTCCGGCTTTCAGGAGGGATTTTTAAAAATGATTTTTTTGATGAATAATTTTTTTTTTTTTTTTCAGTTGAGATTTTTTATCATTTCTCTTATTTTTTTTAAAAAAACTGAGATAATTTACCGACACAAAAAAAATATTTTTTGGTTAAAAAAAAAAACCATTCGCTCAATTCAATTTTTTTTTTCGGTCCCTTTCTTCAAAATCTTCCGGTTTTCAGAGTAGTGGTTGTTTTGGTATGTTCTGTTAGTCTTTTAGTCTTTTGTTGTCTTTTAGTTCTGTTTTTTGAAATTCCGACGGATTTCTCATCCATTTGTTGTACTTTAATTTCATCAATGAAATGTTGTTTCTTATAAAAAAAAAAGAGATTTTATAACGTTGATCAATATTCAATTTGATATACGTAGAGTTCTGTACAACTGATTGTTTTTTGGTCCTGTGGCGGACCCAAAAGAAAACAAAAATCGTAAAAGCTTGGATTCCATTTGAAAGTACTTTGAAACATCAACTATGTTATCTTTCGTCCAAGCAAGAAAGTGCTGATGTGTTTTTCTCGTAAGTCGGGTTTGTTGGACTGGGATTGCAGAAAAATTTAGATTTTTAGCTGTTGCTTGAGATAGCTTGTGCAAGCCTAGGTTTTGTGGAGGAGTGGAATCTGCCCCAATCATAGAGACAAATTTCTGTCACTTGCAGCTTTTCATTCCAGATTTAGAGGCTTTGCTGATGCCAATCTTGCGGAGCTTCTAGCAATCAGAGCAGGTTTGGCTTTCGCGGTTGATCACGGTTTTTTTGATATTTTAGTATAATCTGATGCCCATAGAGCTGTTAATGACATACAGAATCCTAATGCTTTTTCTCCTGTTGGTCTGTGATTAATGTTATTAAAGAGTTAGCGAAGGTGGTGTATTGTAAGTCTATTATCTATATTCCTTGAAGTTGTAATTCTGTTACCCATTGCTTGGCTAGGAAAGGCCGGTTTTGTCAGGAGTCTGGGCACTGGCATACCGCCATCCCTGTTTGTATTTCTGCTGAGGTATATAAAAAAAAGTCTGCCTCTTGGCCAAGCTCTTTTGGGATTATTATGCAAACAAGGGGAAAGGCCTCTAAATACGGGAGGCCAGATGAATCGCACCATCTTCCAACGGTTCATGGGTGTTTTGAAGCAATGTGGTGGCTAAAGGTATGGTTAGTGCCTCTGACCTTTAAATCTATTACGATTTCTCTTGGAATGAAAGATTTTTGGGTGGCTTGTATGAGGAATCGACTGTCTTAATTAGAAATGTCTACTGTTCTAGTCTGTTGGCCGAACACAAATTAGCATGGATTCTTAACAAAAAGGTTGCTTCTCGGCTAAAATTGACCTACTAGACCACAAATGCAGCTAGATTTGGAATACCTTCTCATTCCCTTGGGCTAACCTGGCAAAGAATTTGGAAATCTAGGCTCAAGCTTTTTTCTTTGAAGATCGGCAAAGAGGCAATTGATAGTTCTAGTTTATATTGCTATGAGACTCAGGATTCCTGATTCTAACTGTCCTCTTTGTGTTGCGCATTTTTAAGAGTGTTGGTTTGGGGGATGGTGGAAGGTTAGTGGTAGGGAAACATTTTTGAAACTCCAGTGGATATGATTAGTGCCTTTTTAAATCGGATGAATGTAGTTTTGGTGTCTGGTCTTAGTGCGGAACCGGTTTCCATTTAGTGTTCTGGTGGTGGAGCAAATTTGGATAACCAACAATGATCTTCTATCCAGAGGCATTCCACCAGATCTGAAGAAAACCTATTCAATCAACTGTAACCTTCTGTTCATAAATTCTTCGTTTGATTTAGTGATTTAGTTTTTTGCATCTAAAACTCTTAAACTTTGGCTTCGAACCTTTAAAGTTTAAAACTTTTGCTCCATACCTTTAGTTTAATGAATCCTATTCAAGTATCCAAAATTACCCCTTCTCTTTTATGATAAACATTAAAATTAAAATCTCTAATAAAAATTAAAAACAAAAATAAGCAAAAAAAAGAAAAAAGAAAAAAAGGCAGAACGTAAATGTGAGGAGAGAGGGTTTTTTTGCTTAAAATTTTGTTTAAGACATACTTGTTTTATTATTTGTTCACTCTTCGTAGTTTGTTTCAAATAAATTAAGCGACTTTTGCAATTTGAAGATCAATTTTGTGTTTTTAGAGCTTCAAATAGGAGGCTGAAGATGATGTTATCTGTATTGCTAGCAGTAGAGATCACTGCTATATATGATATATTATAGATCTACAGTTTCGGATAGATATAATCTGTGAAAAAAAGAGAGTAGAGATTCTGTTCTAAAAACAATAGTAAAACTTATAAGAGTAGTAAAATTCCACCATGTGAGACGTAATAGAATCTCACAACAGCACCATCAAAGCTGAGCACAACGAATGTCAGCACGACCTAAGCCTTGTTTCAAACATTGTCTCATAGCTTTTGAACATTATTTGTGTTTCACTATTAATGCATGTATGTTTTTATATTTTAGAACATCAAATATTACAAGAAAACTTAAAACGACAGTAGAGAAGCTCTACCTAGCTGTATAGATCCACATTTATCCTATTGAGAAGTAGAGATGCTCTACCAAATCATAGAGATCAACATGACTTTATTTTTTTATAAAAAAAAAAAATCAACATGAATTGTTACATAAAAAATTCCAAATGTTTTGATTTACATTTTTATCTAACTGAAGTTTATCAAGTTATAAAATTACAATAACATATAAAATTTAATTACTGCATGGTAGAGTTCTCTACTCCCAATATAGACGTTTAATTTTCAACTCTATAGTCCGTAGAGAGTCTCTATTATGCAATAGAGATTAGTAAAAAATTAATAAAACAAGGTTATCAACTTAGAAAAAATGTTTTTAACCTTAATAATTGATGTTTTAATAAATAAAAAAAGTTAAAAAGTTTAGTAAAGTCCATCGTTTCACTTACTAGTTTTGTCTTATGAAGTTTACTATACTAAAAATATCAATGAGACACCTTATGTGCTTGCGCGTTGAGTATTTTGAAATTTTAGCTCAAAAAAATAACAAAACATAATATTTCAAGTGTTTTAATTAAAGTTTTTATATAACAAAGTTTATCGAGTTATAAAAATAAAAGGGAAAAATTTATTTTAATACTCTATATTATATCAAAATACGAGTTTGATGCTATCTGTTTTGAAAATTTTTATACTAATACCTCGATCTTTTAAAAAATCTTTTCTAGTGCTTCAGAACCCTTTTTTAGGACATGAAAAAATAAAATTATCCTTTTATAAAATATAATTATTTGACCGAAATTTTGGGTAAAAAAAGAGGAAAAACTTTTTAAAATAAAAAATTAAAAAACCCAATTTAGCAAGCAAAAAATAAACAAATAAATAAAAGAAACACAAGAAATTAGGAAAAAAAAAGTCCGTCTATTGGCAGTTGATTTTTCCGGCGAATGGGGTTTAGGGTGGGGAAGAGATTCGCGACACTGAACACCACTGTTCGTGACTTCGTTGGAAGGTCTTCTAGTGAATCGAAAGGTGACAAAATCACAACGCCATCTCGACCTCTACTGCACCTTTGCGCAAGGCTATCTCGACCTTTGAGCGACACCGCACTGGATTGCGAGGTTAGGAGTGTCGCCACGGCCTAGAGAATTGTCACAACGAAGTTGAGAGATCTCCGACTGAGACCCATGACCTCCCTTTAGCCACAAGCTTGGGATCTGCATCTCGACGATAGATGGGTTGGGGGAGGCACGACGATCCTTGTCTCCAATCTTGGAGTTGCAAGAGTGCTACGGGTGCGAAGGATTCCATTCTCAAGCAACATCTCGAGGCCCCCATGGGTCCATTGCGACCCATCTGCCTTACAAAGTCCAACATACAGTGTCGCTACTGTGAGCCCGCCGCACAGATCACGACCTCGGCAACCTTTGTTACGCCCCCTTCACCTTGTGATCTCCAGCATAGTAGCCTTCTATTACGATTCACGATCGATAGACGACGGCTTAATAGGCACCGACCTTTAAGCCGTCGTCATTGGAGAAGAAGGGCAAATATGCCCTTTGTTTATTTATTTATTTTTGCTAAATTGGGTTTTTTATTTGTTAAGTTTTCTTTTTTACTCAAAATTCTGGTCAATTGATTATATTTTATAAAGAGATAATTTTTTCTTTTTGTGTCCCAAAAAAAGGCTCGAGGTACTAAAAAAGATTTTCTAAAAGGTTGAGATATCAATATAAAATTTTCTAAAACAGAGGATGTCAAACTCATATTTCGATAAAACACAAAGTACTAAAATAAAATTTTCCCAAAATAAAAATCACACAAAATTGAATTAATCTACTGGCACGGTAGAGATTCTCTACTTCCAATAAAGACGTTTAATTTTTATCTCTACTACAAGTAGAGTATCTTTACTGTGCAGTAGAGATTACTTATTCTCTACGCCTAGTAGAGATCTTTAATTTAAAGCTATATTATCGACAGAGTGTCTTACTGGGCAGTAGAGATCACAAAAAAAATTAATTAAAAAAGGTTATCAAGTTAGAAAAAAAATGTTTAAACCTTAATAATTGATTTTTTTTTTTTTACTTACTAGTTTTGTTTGCTGAAGTTCATTATGCAAGAAATATTAGTGAGGCACCTTATGTACTAGTTCCTTGAGTAATTTAAAACTTCAGCTCAAAAAAATCAACAAGACATAATATTTTAGGTGTTTTGATTAAAGTTTTTATCTAACAAAATTTACAAGTTATAAAATAAAGATAACACAAAACTGAATTACTCTACTGTACAGTAGAAATTCTCTACTCTTGGTAGAGACTCTAATTTTTAGACCAAGCGGTGGTAGAGCGCATCTACTAGGCAATAGAGATTAATTAAAAATTTAATTAAACAAGGTTATCAAATGAACAATTAGCATAATTATATTTTTACCACTAATACAAAAGCTTGTTCAAAAAAAATAGTACAGATTACTTTTAAGGGTCTCAATCATTAAGAAAAAAAAATCACATTTCTTCATTCTTATTGATTTCAATTTGTCACAAAATAAAGTACAACAAAAGTTGGCTCAAAACATTTCTTCTTCTTCATGGTGGAATTCTTCCCCCTCGTCTGTGGCATTCACATCTTGACGGATCACGTTTTGACGCCGCGCGCCTTTCTTCAACGAGTTGGCTATTAGCTTTTGATTGTTTAGTTCTTGTCATTGATTTTATACTTGACTTACTTTAAAATTTTGAGCAAAAAAAATTAGGAGACAAAAATAATTAAAACTACTGGTCTTTTCGTGTTTTATTGTGTCATCCAAGTTTAGAACGCACAACAAACGAAGTAAGTGAATATTAAGGCAAAAGTTCATCCAAATGTCAATGAAACACACAAGAAGTAAACTAAATCAAAATTAAACTGACATAATTTTTCATCAATGCTTTTATCTTCAATTCCTCATTTCTTTTTTAAAATTAATAAAATTAAATGAATTTTTTGAATTCAGCATCATTACTAAATGAATTTCAAAAATTCAAAGATGGAAGTGAGGCCTATTCCATTTTGGAACAGAGACAATACACAATGCACAAAAAGAAAGCTTGAGTTTTTCTTAAATCGTATGTAGTACTTGGAGGATCATGAAGCTCAGAAGGGATGAAATGAAAGTTAAGGTTAAGCTTGATTCCACAATTGTGGTAAGCAGTAGATTTTTTTTTCCTTAGTCAAAGCCATCCCAAAATTCCTTATCAAGCTCGTCGAATTTCTTGAGATCATCTACAGCTTTACACGCAGCTTTTTCAACCTGAGCCGGAATTGAAGACGTTAAGTTGGCAAGTTCATCCTGCCTGATTGTAAAATTGGTGTAAGCAAGCCTTAGTTCGTCATTTTATGTTGAAAACTGTCAACGCAGTGGAAATTTTAAAATTTTTAATCAAAGACTTTTTTCAAAACTAGTCCGACAAGCTAAATACATAAATTAATAAAAGATCTTTCATACTTTTTTAGTAGACAGAAAAACTGTTAAAATGGCAATTGGAGAAATATACTAGAAGAGGTTCAACCAACTAGCCTTCCGTGCTATTCTTTTTCCACGATTGGAATGCGGATGGTCACATCTCGTTTTGTTTTTCCTTAAGTGATCTCTCCTTCTTGTTGGAAAAAGAGTGCATCGCGAAATTTTAAAAATTTTATATCAGAGTAATTTTCAAAACACAAGTTTGACATGGTATATGTATAAATTAACCAGATCTTACTAACCTTTATGTGCCGAAGAACCTCCGCAAACGTTCTAGAAGAGCCTCAACCAACTGGTCTTCTTTGCTATTCTCTATCCACGACCGAAGTGAGTGTGGGCTCACACGTACAGCTCTTCCATCGGTGACTCTCCTTCCAACCAATCGAGAGAACCCAAAGCAAGAGTTCGTGATTTGTGAACAAAAGCTCTCAGGGAGTTGTTTAGATTCTAACTTAGCAGAGTATCACTCTTAATCTCTCAATTGATCTAAGTAACTTGTGAGAATCACTCCCTATTTATAGAGGTTGGTCCTAGGGTCAATCCTTATTAGATTAAGTCTCAAAACTTGGATCAGAATCAAATTCGGGCCAATTATCTGATAAGATCTTCGTGGAAACGCGTGATCTTATCCTTTGCTGATCGGCAGGCCGAACCACCTGATCGGCAGGCCGAACAGGTCCCATAAGTAGGCCGAACCCGTCCATCGGCAGGCCGAACTGTCAAATAAAAAATTTCGCAAATCTTTTATTTTCCACCCGAGATTTTATAGGATAAAATCTCAGTTTTAATTCAAATAACCCAATAGAGAAGTAATCTAATCAAAACAACTTTATCTAAATAATCTCTAAGAAAATAAATCAATTCCCAATAATTCTACAAGTTTATCCTGATCTAATTTATCCAAAATTAAATCAACCGATAAACAAACAAGAATTATCCGATCCCAATAATTCAACAAGTTTATCTTGAATTAATTTTATTACAAAATTAATTCAACCGATAAATAGACATGAATTATTTACTTCTTTCAAATTTTAACCAATCTGACATAAGTCACAAATTATTGGAAAAGCACGCCGTGTCATTATAGGATGCTATGAGCTAGCAAAGGGGCCCAAATGGACTTATATAGTTCAAGCTCTCGATAATTACAAAACCCAATATCTCAGATATACATTTCATAATTATCAACTCCAACGCTACTCCACTAAAAGCTTGGAGCTGCACTCTCGAACTTTATAGAATTACGAAGCTCGTGTAGCTAAGTCTCCATGACATATCATAGTGTATCGCATCCCTATATGATCATCCATAATCGGCTTAAGGACAAGTTTTGTCTTACCTTCCCGATTATTTTTATCTTACATTCTATTGTCTCACTATTAGAAAACTTACCATCCAAAGATAGTATACCATTCGGTTACACCTATGTATCCAAATGGTTGAGCGCTCCAGTTTTCCAATTACAGGACAACGCATATAAGAGGATATCATTACTCCTAAAGAGGAGCTATGGATTCCATATCTATGAATAACAAGTCTACGCTATCAAGAGTCATGCCTCCAACGTACCGGCATGCATACCACTATTGAGATGTGGGTGTCACCCTTTGGCACATCAAAAGGCACAAGTCGAGACAACGAGCCCACTATTCATCTCAGGATTAAGATACAATACAAATGACTGTCTAAAGTGAATCGATTTGCCAAGATAGAATTATTAATCCAAATCAATTCACTTTATGTCCCGATCTAACACATCGTCACCTATGACAACGTGCCAATGTTTCTATTCACGGAGTCTACCTCCGATGGTCAAGACAAACCATCTCCCTAAAGGGATATAGAAAACATAACAATCTTTGCATGAATAAAGCGCCCAACTTTATTTCCTCTATTGCGGATCGAATGAATTAGACCATCACCTTAAGAATCGTGTCTTCTGGATAATTTTTCCATCATATGCCCAATTCTTAAAGTTTAGATCAACAATCTCAGATTATTATTTGCTTAACATATATTCAACAAATATGAACGTAGAGAGGACAAGATTTGGTATATAAATAAATTCTTTATAGATAAAAATGTCTCCAAAAACATATTACATTTTTACTCCTTAGGGCATACATGTCTAACAATCTCCCACTTGCAGTAAGTGAGTAAATATGACAACCGTATCCCCATAGCTTCCACAGGCCTCTTGAAGACTCTCCTAGTAAGTGTCTTCGTAAATGGATCAGCTAAATTGTCCTCTAACGCGATCTTACACAACGTGACATGCCCGCCCTCAACGAAGTCCTTTATCACATGATACTTTCGATCAATATGCTTACTCTTCTTGTGAAATCTAGGTTCCTTAGCATTGGCTACCGCCACACTGTTATCACAGTACAGTGATACCACCTTATCCATACTAGGAACAACCTCAAGATCTCCAAGAAACTTGCGGAGCCACACTGCTTCTTTTGAAGCATCACTAGCTGCCACCTACTCGGCCTCCATTGTTGAATCCGAAGTGTAATCTTGCTTAGCACTTCTCTAACTAATGGGACCGCCGCCTAGAGTAAATACAAAACCCGAAGTCGATTTCCTAGAATCTAGAGAGGACTGAAAATCTGAGTTAGTATATCCTAGAGGAATCAGGTCCTCACCAAAATATACAAGCATATACCATCGAGTCCTTTGTAGGTACTTGAAAATATGCTTTACCGTAACCCAATGGTTTGGCCCTAGATCTGCCTGAAATCGACTTACAATCCTGACCGCATAGCTAATATCTGGCTGTGTGCAAAGCGTGGCATATATGAGACTATCCACTGTTGAAGCATAAGGGACCTTCTTCATGTATTCTCTTTCTTCATAAGACTTTGGAGAGTCTTTGTTAGAAAGACTAATTCCAGACCTAGATGGTTGCCTACCTTTCTTGGAATCCTGCATTGCAAACCTCCTGAGAATTTTATCTATGTAACCTGTGATAAAGCTATCATTTTGTTCTTCCTATCCCAAAAGATTTAGATACCGAGAACAAAATTAGCCTCACCTAAGTCCTTCATGTCAAACTGCTTGGTCAACCATAATTTGACCGATGACAATACCCCAACATCATTGCCAATTAGCAGAATGTCATCTACATAGAGCAGTAGAAAAACCACCTTTCCATCCTTAATGTGTTTGTAAACACATGGTTCATCCACATTTTGTGAGAACCCATAAGTCTTGATCACTTGATCAAATCTTATGTTTCAAGAACGAGAAGCCTGTTTAAGTCCATAAATTGACTTCAGCCACTTATAAACCTTACCCTCTTGACCCGTGACCTTGAACCCGTATAGTTGTTCCATATAAATGGACTCATCAAGATAGCCATTCAAAAAAGCAGTCTTGACATCCATCTGTCAAATCTCGTAGTCGAGAGCGGTAGCTATAGACAAGAGAATCCTGATGGACTTAAGCATGGCTATAGGCAAAAAGGTCTCCTCATAATCGAATCCTTCCTTTTGCGTATAACCCTTAGCTACCAGTCTAGCCGTAAAGGATTCGACCTTTTCATCCACTCCTCTTTTTCTCTTGTAGATCCACTTACACCATATGGGGTTTCCCCCTTTGGGAAGATCCACAAGCTCCCAAACCTAATTAGTCTCCATAGATTTCATCTCTATGTTCATGGCCTCTATCTAGAGTTTTGAATCAACATCCTCCATAGCTTCTGCGTAAGTATAAGAATCCCTGTCATGTTCATCCGGTTTAGCAAATAAGACCTCCCTATTGAACATATACCTCTCAGGTTGACGTCCGATCCTCCCACTACGCCGAAGCCCTTTAGGTTGTTATTAAGGTTTGTTTGGTTTTTCTACACTAATCGAAACAGTTTCATTCGAAACCTCCGGAGTGATCGGATCACTCCTTAACTCCTCAAGCACCACTTTGCTTTGAGGTTTAAAGTCGTTCATGTAACTCTCCTCAAGGAAAGTTGCATTAGTTGAAACTACAACTTTATTTTCCTTTGGGTTATAAAAATAACCCCATTTAGTCCCTTTTGGATATCCTCCAAACACGTAAACTTTCGAATGTGCTTCCAACTTATTCGGATCCTTAAACAAGACATGAGCCAGACATCCCCATATGCGAATATGGTTTAAGGATGTCTTCCTACTCATCCAGAACTCGTGAGGAGTTTTAGGGACCGATTTTGAAGGCACATTGTTCAAAAGATAACATGCAGTTTGTAGTGCATATCCCCAAAAGGATAAAGGCAATGATGAATAACTCATCATGGACCTAATCATGTCCAACAAAATCCTATTTCTTCTCTCTGCTATGCCATTCTGTTGCGGAGTGCCCGGCGCAATCAAATGGGATAAAATCCCATTCTCTAGCAAGTGTTCCAAGAGCTAATCAGAAAGGTATTCTCCACCTCGATCCGATCGAACTGCCTTTATGGGTTTACCCAATTGCTTTTTCACTTCAGCCCGAAACTCCCTGAACTTCTCAAAAGTTTTACTTTTGTGGTGCATTAGGTACACATACCCATATCTTGAGTAATCGTCAATAAAAGTGAAGAAGTACTAATACCCTCCTCGTGTTCAGATGTTCATGGGTCCGCAAACATCACTATACACAAGTTCTATAACCCCTTCAGCCCTAGTACCCGTAGACCCAAATGGTCTTTTGGTCATTTTACCTTCCAAACAAGATTCACATTGAGGTATAGATTCCGCCTTTAAGTGACTTAAAGGTCCATCCCTTACCAACCTTTGAATCCTATTTTGGTTAATATGATCAAGGCGCAAATGCCAAAGATAAGTCTTATTAGAGTGAGAAGTTTTAAGTCTTTTAGAGTTATTATCATTCATCTCAACATTAAGCAATAAGTCCATCTTAGGTTTGATAAAATATAGATTACTTTGCATCCATCCAGAACAGATAAAAGATTTGTTTTTACGAATCACCACTTTATCATTAAAAGAAACCAAGTAGGAGTCTTTAAATAAATAAGCTATAGAAATTAAATTCCTTTTAAATTTAGGAACATAAAAACAATCTTGCAAAAATAAATTCCTATAATTATCAAAATAAAGATAGACGTCTCCCACTGCTTCCACTGAGACTAAGGATCTATCGTCCATCCGAAGCATGAAGTCTTCATGTAGCAGACTTCTCGTTTCTTTGAACCCCTGCAGAGAAACACAAACATGATTAGTTGCACTAGAATCTATGACCCAGATGTCACTGGATTCCTCAACCAAACAAGCTTCTAAATACAGAAGATCACACCTACCTCCTTTGGAAAGGAAGTCCTTGCAATGCTTCTTGAATGTCTGACCTTTCCATAGAAGAAGCACTTAAGCTTCTTTGGGTTCTTTTTCTTCCTCTTGCTCTTGGTGCTAGCAGGAATAGAAGACTTCCCGTTCTTGGCCCGTTGCTTCTTTCCATTCCTCGAGTTAGGATTGGAACCAGAAGCAGCTACCATGTTGGCCTCACCACCCGCAGGAGACTCCTTGATCAGCAGTTCGAACTCCTGTAACTGTTTCATTAATTTCGTCAAGGTCATATCCTGTCTATTGCTTAAATTAAAAGTAGCTCTAAATGGAATAAATTCCGTAGACAGAGTCTCAAAGACCATAGTCATCTGAGTTTCAGCATCGATGTCGGCTCCATTGGTTTGCGCCTCAGCGAGGTAACCCATGACCAACATCATGTGCTCCTTTACAGATGTCCCCAGTCTCTGTCTACAATTTAAGAGTTTCCAAAGCGCCCCTTGCAGCTTTGTTATGGCCTGGCCTCCAAACATATCCTCAAGATTATCCAAGATCTGCTTTGTAGTCTCATAATCCTGATGTTGAGCCTGCAGCACGTTATTCATGCTAGCCACAACATAGCAGCGGGCCTGATCATTAGCATCTTTCCAACGATCATATGCTTGGAATTGCTCATTACTTGAGTCTCCCATAGGCTCAGGAGGACAAAGGGTTGTCAGTACATATTTCAGTTTCTCAAAGGACAGGATGATATCTAGGTTCAGTTTCCAATCATTATAGTTCTCACCGATTAATAGGTTTTTGTCAAGTATCGATGATAAATCATTTTTAGACTTTTTTAATCTACAACAAAGAATCATATACCAAATATAAGCAAACATAATAATAATTTAGTAAGATAACACAATCATGAAAAAAATACAAATGTGTTTATGTGTCAAAACCTTGAAAATATCACAACCTTACAACGATAATTTCCAACTCATAATTCAACAAGCTCCTAGGGGAGTCATGCCAAATTCAATCAAAAACACGGACCCCCTCCTGATTAATATATGCCATCCAGGACCTGTATGATCCAGCATATATTAATGATCGTTTCTTTGGCTATTAATTTTACTAACAAAGCTCCTAGGGGAGGTTAATAATAAAATTAACGTGAGTGTATAACCATCGTTTTAATATTTTATCCATGATTTATAATCACCACCTAGGGGTGAGCAACGATAAATCATGTTAAAATATCTTATTCTCTTAGAGATCCTATCTGGTACATGATAAAAATCCCTTCCTAGGGGTCGGGATGTTGGAAACAAAGTGCGCAGCGGAATTTTAAAAATTTTTTTCATCAGAGTAATTTCCAAAACACAAGTTTGACATGTTATATGTATAAATTAGACAGATCTTACTAACCTTTGTGTGCCGAAGAACCTCCGTAACCTGTGTAGAGAAGTAACATTCCAGAAGAGCCTCAACCAACTGGTCTTCTTTGCTATTCTCTATCCACAACCAGAGTGAGTGTGGGCTCACACGTACAGCTCTTTCACCGGTGACTCTCCTTCTAACCAATAGAGAGAACCCAAAGCTAGTGTTCATGATTTGTGAACAAAAGCTCTCAAGGAGTTTTTTAGATGCTCACTAGAAGAGTATCACTCTTAATCTCTCGACTGATCTAAGTAAATCATAAGACTCACTCCCTTTATATAGCTATTGGTCCTGGGGTCAGTCCTTATCAGAATAGGTCTCAAAAATTCGAAACAGAATCAAGTTTGGATCAATATCTGATAAGATCCGCGTGAAAACGCGTAATCTTATCTCTCGCTGATCGGCAGGCCGAACAGCCTGATCGGCAGGCCAAACAGAACCCATTGGCAGGCCAAATACCCGAGAAAAAATCTTCGCAAATCTTTTATTTTCCACCCGAGATTCTAAAGGATAAAGTCTCAGTTTTGATTCAAATAACCCAATAGAGAAGTTATCTGATCAAAACAAACTTTATCAAGATAATCTCTAAGAAAATAAATCAATTCACAATAATTCTACAAGTTTATCTTGATCTAATTTGTCCAAAATCAAAACAACCGATAAACAGATAAGAATTATCTGATCGCAATAATTCAACAAGTTTATCTTGAACTAATTTCTTACAAAATTAATTCAACCGATAAACAGACATGAATTATTTGATTCTTACAAATTTTAAACCAATCTGATAAATCTGACATAAGTCACCAATTATTGGAAAAGCACGCCGTGTCGTTACAGGATTTTGTGAGCTAGCAAAGGGGACCAAAATGGACCTATAAAGTTCAAGCTCATGATAATTATGAAACCCAATATCCCAGATATTCATTTCACAATTATCAACTCCAACGCTACTCCACTAAAAGCTTGGAGCTGCACTCTCGAACTTTATAGAATTACGAAACTCGTGTAGCTAAGTCTCCATGACATATCATAGTGTATCGCATCCCCATATGATCATCCATAATCGGCTTAAGGACAAGTTCTGTCTTACCTTCTCGATTATTTTTATCTTACATTCTATTGTCTCACCATTAGAAAACTTACCATCCAAAGATAGTATACCATTCGGTTACACCTATGTATCCAAATGGTTGAGCGCTCCAGTTTTCCAATTACAAGACAACGCATATAAGAGGATATCATTACTCCTAAAGAGGAGCTATGGATTCCATATCTA
Organism: Artocarpus heterophyllus; assembly: GCA_025403435.1. Taxonomy (NCBI): domain Eukaryota; kingdom Viridiplantae; phylum Streptophyta; class Magnoliopsida; order Rosales; family Moraceae; genus Artocarpus; species Artocarpus heterophyllus. The sequence goes on from CM046334.1 coordinate 26,449,543, forward strand.
TGAATAACAAGTTTATGCTATCAAGAGTCATGCCTCCAACGTACCGGGATGCATACCACTATTGAGATGTGGGTGTCACCCTTTGGCACATCAAAAGGCACAAGTCGAGACAACGAGCCCACTATTCATCTCAGGATTAAGATACAATACAAATGACTGTCTAAAGTGAATTGATTTGCCAAGACAGAATTATTAATCCAAATCAATTCACTTTATGTCCCGATCTAACACATCGTCACCTATGACAACGTGCCAATGTTTCTATTCACGGAGTCCAACTCCGATGGTCAAGACAAACCATCTTCCATAAGGGATATAGACAACATAACAATCTTTACATGAATAAAGCGCCCAACTTTATTCCCTCGATTGCGAATCATATGTTTTAGACCGTCACCTTAAGAATCGTGTCTTCCGCACAATCAGTCCATCATATGCCCAATTCTTAAGGTTTAGACTAACAGTCTCAGACTACTGTTTGCTTATCATACATTCAACAAATATGAACATAAAGAGGACAAGATTTGATATATGTAAATGAATAAATTCTTTATTGATAAAAATGTCTCCAAAAACGTATTACATTTTTACTCCTTAGGGCATACATGTCTAACAATCTCCCACTTGCACTAAGTGAGTAAATACAGCAAAATTCGCATCCCCATAGCTTCCACATGCCTCTCGAAGACTCTCCCAGTAAGTGTCTTCGTAATTGTCCTCTGACGCGATCTTGCACACCGTGACATGTTCGCCCTCAACGAAGTCCTTTATCACATGATACTTCCAATCAATATGCTTACTCTTCTTGTGAAATCTTGGTTCCTTAGCATTAGCTACCGCCGCACTGTTATCACAGTACAGTGATACCGCTTTATCCATACCAGGAACTACCTCAAGATCCCCAAGGAACTTGTGGAGCCACATTGCTTGTTTCGAAGCATCACTAGCCGCCATATACTCGGCCTCCATCGTTGAATCCAAAGTGCAATCTTGCTTCGCACTTCTCCAACTGATGGCACCATTATCCAGAGTAAACACAAAGCCCGAAGTCGATTTCCTAGAATTCAGATAGGATTGAAAATCTGAATCAGTGTATCCTAGAGGAGTTAAATCCTCACCCGAATACACAAGCATATACCCTCGAGTCCTTCTCAGGTACTTGAAAATATGCTTTACCGCAACCCAATGGTTTAGTCCTGGATCCGCCTGAAATCGACTTACAATCCCGACCGCATAGCTAATATCCGGTCGTGTGCAAATCATGGCAAACAAGAGACTACCCACTGCCGAAGCATAAGGCACCTTCTTCATGTATTCTCTTTCTTCATAAGACTTTGGAGAGTCTTTCTTAGAAAGAGTAATTCCAGACCTAGATGGTTGCCCACCTTTCTTGGAATCCTGCATTGAAAACATCCTGAGAATTTTATCTATGTAGCCGGCCTGAGACAAAGCTATCATTTTGTTCTTCCTATCCTGAAAAATCTGGATACCGAGAACAAAATTAGCCTCACCTAAGTCCTTCATGTCAAACTGCTTGGTCAACCATAATTTGACCAATGACAACGCCCCAACGTCATTGCTAATTAACAGAATGTCATCTATATAGAGTAGTAGAAAAACCACCTTCCCATCCTTAATGTGTTTGTAAACACATGGTTCATCCACATTTTGTGAGAACCCATAAGTCTTGATCACTTGATCAAATCTTATGTTTCAAGAACGAGAAGCCTGTTTAAGTCCATAAATTGACTTCAGCCGCTTATAAACCTTACCCTCTTGACCCGTGACCTTGAACTTGTATAGTTGTTCCATATAAATGGACTCATCAAGATAGCAGTCTTGACATCCATCTGTCAAATCTCGTAGTCGAGAGCGGCAGCTATGGACAAGAGAATCCGGATGGACTTAAGCATGGCTACAGGCGAAAAGGTTTCCTCATAATCGATTCCTTCCTTTTGCGTATAACCCTTAGCTACCAGTTTAGCCCTAAAGGTTTCGACCTTTTCATCCACTCCTCTTTTCCTCTTGTTGATCCACTTACACCCTATGGGTTTTACCCCTTCGGGAAGATCCACATGCTCCCAGACTTGATTAGTCTCCATAGACTTCATCTCTATGTTCATGGCCTCTGTCCAGAGTCTTGAATCAATATCCTCCATAGCTTCTGCCTAAGTATAAGGATCCCTGTCATGTTCATCCGGTTCAGCCAAGAAGACCTCCCCATTGAACATATACCTCTCAGGTTGACGCCCAATCCTCCTACTATGCCGAAGCCCCTGAGATTGTTGTTCAGGTTTGTTTGGCTTTTCTACACCGATCGGAATGGTTTCGTTTGGAACCTCCGGAGTGAACGAATCACCCCTTAACTCCTCAAGCACCACTTTGCTTCGAGGTTTAAAGTCGTCCATGTAACTCTCCTCAAGGAAAGTTGCATTAGTTGAAACCACGACTTTATTTTCCTTTGGGTTATAAAAATAACCCCCTTTAGTCTCTTTTGGATATCCTACAAAAACGCAAACTTCCAAACGTGCTTCCAACTTATTCGGATCCTTAAACAGGACATGAGCTGGACATCCCCATATGCGAATATGGTTTAAGGATGTCTTCCGTCTTGTCCACAACTCGTGAGGAGTTTTAGGGACCAATTTTGAAGGCACATTGTTCAAAAGATAACATGCTGTGCATATCCCCAAAAGGATAAAGGTAATGATGAATAACTCATCATAGACCGAATCATGTCCAACAAAGTCCTATTCCTTTTCTCCGCTACGCCATTCTGCTGCGGAGTGCCCGACGCAGTCAAATGGGATAAAATCCCATTCTCTAACAAGTGTCCTAAGAACTCATCAGAAAGGTATTCCCCACCTCAATCAGATCGAAGTGCCTTTATGGGTCTACCCAATTGCTTTTCCACTTTAGCCCTAAACTCTCTGAACTTATCATAAGTTTTGCTTTTGTGGTGCATCAGGTACACATACCCATATCTTGAGTAATCGTCAATAAAAGTGACGAAGTACTCATACCCTCCTCGTGCCCGGATGTTCATCGGTCTGCAAACATCACTATGCACAAGTTCTAGAACCCCTTCGGCCCTATTGCCCTTAGACTCATATGGTCTTTTTGTCATTTTACCCTCTAAACAAGATTCACATTGAGGTATAGATTCCACCTTTAAGTGACTTAAATGTCCATCCCTTACCAACCTTTGGATCCTATTCAGGTTAATATGGCCAAGGCGTAAATGCCAAAGATAAGTCTTATTAGAGTGAGAAGTTTTAAGTCTTTTTGAGTCATTATCATTTATCTCAACATTAAGCAATAAGTCCATCTTAGGTTTGATAAAATATAGATTATTTTGCATCCATCTAGAACAGATAAAAGATTTGTTTTTAGGAATCACCACTTTTTTATTAAAAGATACCACGTAGGAGTCTTAAAATAAAGAAGATACATAAATTAAATTCCTTTTAAATTTAGGAACATAAAAACAATCTCGCAAAATTAAATTCCTATAATTATCAAAATAAAGATGGACATCTTCCACTGCTTCCGCTGAGACCAAGGATCCATCGTCCATCAGAAGCGTTAAGTCTTCACGCAGCAGACTTCTCGTTTCTTTGAATCCCTACAGAGAAACACAAACATGATTAGTTGCACCGGAATCTATGACCCAGATGTCACTGAATTCCTCAACCAAACAAGTTTCCAAATATAGAAGATCACACCTACCTCCCTTGGAAAGGAAGTCCTTGCAATGCTTCTTTATATGCCCGACCTTACCACAGAAGAAGCACTTAAGCTTCTTTGGGTTCTTCTTTTTCTTCTTCTTGCTCTTGGTAGTAGCAGGAATAGAAGACTTCCCGTTCTTGGCCCGTTGCTTCTTTCCATTCCCAGAGTTAGGATTGGAACCAGAAGCAGCTACCATGTTGGCCTCACCACTAGTAAGAGACTCCCTGATCAGAAGTTCAAACTCCTATAATTGTTTCATCAGTTATGTCAAGGTCATATCCTATCTATTACTTAAATTAAAAGTAGCTCTAAACAGAATAAATTCCTTAGACAGAGTCTCAAAGACCATAGTCATCTGAGTTTCAGCATCGATGTCGGCTCCATTGGTTTGAGCCTCAGCGAGGTAACCTATGACCAACATCATGTGCTCCTTTACAGATGTCCCCGGTCTCTGTCTACAGTTTAAGAGTTTCCAAAGCGCCCCTTGCCGCTTTGTTATGGCCTAGCCTCCAACCATGTCCTCAAGATTATCCAAGATCTGCTTCGTAGTCTCATAATCCTGATGTTGAGCCTGCAACACGTTGTTCATGCTGGCCATTACATAGCAGTGGGCCTGATCATTAGCATCTTTCCAGCGATCGTACGCTTGGAATTGCTTTACTTGAGTCTCCCGTAGGCTCGGGAGGACAAGGGGTTGTTAGTACATATTTCAGTTTCTCAAAGGATAGGGCGATGTCCAGGTTCCGTTTCCAATCGTTACAATTCTCATCGGTTAATTGGTTTTTGTCAAGTATTGATGATAAAGCGTTTTTAGACATTTTCAATCTACAATAAAGAATCATATACCAAATATAAGAAAACATATATAATAGTTTAGTAAGATAACACAATCATGTAAAATCATACAAATGTGTTTATGTGTCAAAACCTTGAAAATATCACAACCTTACAATGATAATTCCCAACTCAGAATTCAACAAGCTCCTAGGGGAGTCATGCCAAATTCAATCAAAAACACGGATCCCCTCCTGATTAATATATGCCTTCCAGGACCCGTATGATCCAGCATATACTAATAATCATTTCTTTGGCCATTAATTTTATTAACAGAGCTCCTAGGGGAGGTTAATAATAAAATTAACGTGAGTGTAACCACCGTTTCAATATTTTATCCATGATCTATAATCACCACCTAGGGGTGTGCAACCATAAATCATACTAAAATACCTTATCTTTTCAGAGATCTAATCTGGTACATGATAGAAATCCCTTTCTAGGGGTCGGGACCACCATGCTCTTCCTATGGACCAACGATGGAGGCCTTAGGTCCTCTCTTCGAAAACCTTCTCCCACTCAATCTTTTGAAGTCAAGGTTTTATTTTAAAAACATGCATGAACAATTTTAATATGAGCGGCACTCCCTATCCTATATGACATGTTATCAATATACATGGTAAATCATGTTATAATGCAGACAAGCAAAGCTACAAGTAAAATAATAATAACCGTAATATTATGGTTCCACCCTAGAGAATAGAAAACAAGATTACAAGAGAATAATCGAGACATTTATCGATTCTTCATCCTTGAATCCTCAAGCTGTATCCTTCTTCATGTAATATCCATCTTCAAGTCTTCAATCCCGTATGAATCGAATACTTCATATTTCCGGTCATATCCAAATTTAATGTTTCTCAAAATCGTCTCAAAAATAAAATTAAAACTGCACCAAAAAATTGCACCTTCTTAGGACACTTGGCAGCTCTCGGTCGGCAGGCCGATCTGGGAGATCGGCCAGCCGGTCATGCTTCATCGTCCTGCAGATCTGATACATCGGCCTGGCGATCCATGAAGGTTCGGCCTGCCGGCAGAGCACCCCAATTTCTGCCCCACTGTCGGCTTGCTGGACCACACGTCCGGCCTGCCGATCTGTGACCATCGGCTTGCCGAACTGTGACGTCTGGCATGCCGACCGAGCAGTAATCACTTGTTCCAGAAAATACAACTTTAATGCAATTTATCAATTTTATTTTCAACAATTCAAAAACATAAAATTAGAGACTCAGGAAATACCTAGAGGTGCCATCATCAATCTTCTAGATCCGTCTTCTCTGAATAATTATTTAATCACAAAATTCTTACAAATTAAAAATTAAATAAGAATTCCTAGACGAAGATGATAGTCTGTCATCTAATTACATGAAAAACCTAGATACACATTCTAACCTCTAATGAACCATAATCGGTATGAATTAATTAATTAATAAATAATTAAACAACGATTTAATCAACCATAATTAATTAATAAACATTCACCACATAATCCATGACAACATATATATTATATAGAAACCTAAAGTGCCATCTTTCTATAAAATTAAATTCAAGCATACGACAAATTAAGATCACAAAATTTATGAATATAACATGATCACAAACTTGCAAATTTATGTAAAAACCATGGCTATGATACCAATTGTTGGAAACAAAGTGCGCAGCGGAATTTTAAAATTTTTTTTCATTAGAGTAATTTCCAAAACACAAGTTTGACATGTTATATGTATAAATTAGACAGATCTTACTAACCTCTGTGTGCTGAAGAACCTCCGCAACCTGTGTAGAGAAGTAACGTTCCAGAAGAGCCTCAACCAACTGGTCTTCTTTGCTATTCTCTATCCACAACCGGATTGAGTGTGGGCTCACACGTACAGCTCTTTCACCGGTGACTCTCCTTCCAACAAATAGAGAGAACCCAAAGCTAGTGTTCGTGATTTGTGAACAAAAGCTCTCAGGGAGTTTTTTAGATGCTCACTAGAAGAGTATCACTCTTAATCTCTCGACTGATCTAAGTAAATCATAAGACTCACTCCCTTTATATAGCTATTGGTCCTGGGGTCAATCCTTATCAGAATAGGTCCGCGTGAAAATGCGTAATCTTATCTCTCGCTGATCGACAGGCCGAACAGCCTGATCGGCAAGCCAAACAGGCCCCATCGGCAGGCCGAACACCTGAGAAAAAATCTCCGCGAATCTTTTATTTTCCAACCGAGATTCTAAAGGATAAAGTCTCAATTTTGATTCAAATAACCCAATAGAGAAGTTATCTAATCAAAACAAACTTTATCAAGATAATCTCTAAGAAAATAAATCAATTCACAATAATTCTACAAGTTTATCTTGATCTAATTTGTCCAAAATTAAAACAATCAATAAATAGACAAGAATTATCTGATCGCAATAATTCAACAAGTTTATCTTGAAGTAATTTCTTACAAAATTAATTCAACCGATAAACAAACATGAATTATTTGATTTTTACAAATTTTAAACCAATCTGATAAATCCGACAGAAGTCACCAATTATTGGAAAGCACGCCGTGTCGTTACAGGATTTTGTGAGCTAGCAAAGGGGACCAAAATGGACCTATAAAGTTCAAGCTCATGATAATTATGAAACCCAATATCCCAGATATTCATTTCACAATTATCAACTCCAACGCTACTCCACTAAAAGCTTGGAGCTGCACTCTCAAACTTTATAGAATTACGAAGCTCGTGTAGCTAAGTCTCCATGACATATCATAGTGTATCGTATCCCCATATGATCATCCATAATCGGTTTAAGGACAAGTTCTGTCTTACCTTCCTGATTATTTTTATCTTACGTTCTATTGTCTCACTATTAGAAAACTTACCATCCAAAGATAGTATACCATTCGGTTACACCTATGTATCCAAATGGTTGAGCGCTCCAGTTTTCCAATTATAGGACAACGCATATAAAAGGATATCATTACTCCTAAAGAGGAGCTATGGATTCCATATCTATGAATAACAAGTCTACGCTATCAAGAGTCATGCCTCCAACGTACCGGCATGCATACCACTATTGAGATGTGGGTGTCATCCTTTGGTACATCAAAAGGCACAAGTCACGACAACGGGCCCACTATTCATCTCAGGATTAAGATACAATACAAATGACTGTCTAAAGTGAATCGATTTTCCAAGACAGAATTATTAATCCAAATCAATTCACTTTATGTCCCGATCCAACACATCGTCACCTATGACAACGTGCCAATGTTTCTATTCACGGAGTCCAACTCCGATGGTCAAGACAAACCATCTCCCATAAGGGATATAGACAACATAACAATCTTTACATAAATAAAGCACCCAACTTTATTCCCTTGATTGCGGATCATATGTTTTAGACCGTCACCTTAAGAATTGTGTCTTCCGCATAATCAGTCCATCATATGCCCAATTCTTAAGGTTTAGACTGACAGTCTCAGACTACTGTTTGCTTATCATACATTCAACAAATATGAAAGTAAAGAGGACAAGATTTGGTATATATAAATGAATAAATTCTATATTGATAAAAATGTCTCCAAAAACGTATTACATTTTTACTCCTTAGGGCATACATGTCTAACACAGGACCACCATGTTCTGCCTATGGACCAACGATGGAGGCCTTAGGTTCTCTCTTCGAAAACCTTCTCCCACTTAATCTTTTGAAATCAAGTTTTTATTTTAATAATATGCATGAACAATTTTTAATATGAGCGGCACTTCCTATTCTATATGACATGTTATCAATATACCTGGCAAATCATATTATAATGCAGACAAGCAAAGCAATCAAGCAAAGCTACAAGCAAAATAATATATAACCGTAATATTATGGCTCCACCCTAGAGAATAGAAATCTAAGATTACAAGAGAATAATCAAGACATATTATCGATTCTTCATCCTTGAATCCTCAAGCTGTATTCTTCTTCATGTAATTCCATCTTCAAGTCTTCAATCCTGTATGAATTGAACACTTCATATTTGCAGTCATATCCAAATTTATTGTTTCTTAGAATTGTCCCAAAAACAAAATTAAAACTGCATCAGAAAAACTACATCTTTTTTGGAAATTTTTTTGACTCTTGGTGGGCAGTCCGATCTAGGTGATTGGCCTGTCGATCATGCTCCATCGGCCTGTCGATTAGGAAGATCCGCTTGTCGACTCATGAAAGTTTGGCCAGCCGCTAGAGCCACCTGATTTCTACCCCACCGACGGCCTGCGAACCACAAGTTTGGCCTACCAATTGCGACCCTCGGCCTGCCGAACTGTGAGGTTTGTCATGCCGACTGAGCAGAAATCTCCATTCCAGAAAATACAATTTTTAATGCAATTCATCAATTTTATTTTTAACAATTCAAAAACATAAAATTAGAGACTCAAGAAATACCTAGGAGCATCATCATCAATCTTCTAGATCCGTCTTCTCTGAATAATTATTTAATTACAAAATTCTTAAAAATTTAAAACTAAATAATAATTCCTAGATGGAGATGATAGTCCGCCATCTAATTACATAAAAAACCTAGATACACATTCTAACCTCTAAGGAACCGTAAGCGGTATAAATTAATTAATTAATAAAAAATTAAATACTGATTTAATCAACCATAATTAATTAATAAATATTCACCACATAATCCATGACAACATATATAATATATAGAAACCTACAGTGCCGACTCTCTATAAAATTAAATTCAAGCATAGGAGAGATCAAGATCACAAAATTTATACATATAACATGATCACAAACTCGTAAATTTATGTAAAAATCATGGCTCTGATACCAATTGTTGGAAAAAGAGTGCACAACAGAATTTTAAAAATTTTATATCAGAGTAATTTCCAAAACACAAGTTTGACATGCTATATGTATAAATTAACCAGATCTTACTAACCTTTGTGTGCCAAAAAACCTCCGCAACCTGTAAAGAGAAATAACGTTCCAGAAGAGCCTCCACCAACTGATCTTCTTTGCTATTCTCTATCCACGACTGGAGTGAGTGTGGGCTCACACGTACAACTCTTCCACCGATGACTCTCCTTCCAACCAATCGAGAGAACCCAAAGCAAGTGTTCGTGATTTGTGAACAAAAGCTTTCAGGGAGTTTTTTAGATTCTCACTTAGCAGAGTATCACTCTTAATCTCTCAATTGATCTAAGTAACTTGTAAGAATCACTCCCTATTTATAGAGGTTGGTCCTAGGGTGGTCACTCCTTATCAGATTAAGTCTCAAAACTCAGATTAGAATCAAATTCGAATCAATATCTAATAAGATCTGCATGGAAATACGTGATCTTATCCTTCGCTGATTGGCAGGCCGAACCACCTAATCGGCAGGCAGAATAGGGCCCATCGGCAGGCCAAACACGTCCATCGGTAGGCCGAACTATCGATTAAAAATTTTCATGAATCTTTTATTTTCCACCTGAGATTCTATAGGATAAAGTCTTAGTTTTAATTCAAATAACCCAATAAAGAAGTTATCTGATCAAAATAACTTTATCTAGATAATCTCTAAGAAATTAAATCAATTCCCAATAATTCGACAAGTTTATCCTGATCTAATTTATCCAAAATTAAATCAACCGATAAACAAACAAGAATTATTCGATCCCAATAATTCTACAAGTTTATCTTGAATTAATTTTATTACAAAATTAATTCAACCGATAAATAGACATAAATTATTTGATTCTTTTAAATTTTAACCAATCTGATAAATTCGACATAAGTCACCAATTATTGGAAAAGCACGCCGTGTCGCTACAGAATGTTGTGAGCTAGCAAAAGGGACCAAATGGACCTATATAGTTCAAGCTCCTGATAATTACGAAACCCAATATCCTAGATATACATTTCATAATTATCAACTCTAATGCTACTCCACTAAAAGCTTGGAGCTGCACTCTCGAACTATATAGAATTACGAAGCTCATATAGCTAAGTCTCCATGACATATCATAGTGTATCGTATCCCCATATGATAGTCCATAATCGGCTTAAGGACAAGTTCTGTCTTACCCTCCCGATTAATTTTATCTTACGTTCCATTATCTCACCATCAGAAAACTTACCATCCAAAGACAGCATACCATTCGGTTACACCTATGTATCCAACTGGTTGAGCGCTCCAGTTTTTTAATTGCAGGATAACGCATATAAGAGGATATCATTACTCCTAAAGAGGAGCTATGGATTCTATATCTATGAATAACAAGTCTACGCCATCAAGAGTCATGCCTCCAACGTACCGGCATGCATACCACTATTAAGATGTGGGTGTCATCCTTTGGTACATCAAAAGACACAAGTCAAGACAATGGGCTCACTATTCATCTCAGGATTAAGATACAACACAAATGATTATCTAAAGTGAATCGATTTGCCGAGACAAAATTATTAATCCAAATCAATTCACTTTATGTCCCGATCCAACACATCGTCACCTATGACAACATGCCAATGTTTTTATTCATGGAGTCCACCTCCAGTGGTCAAGACAAACCATCTCCCTAAAGGGATATAGACAACATAACAATCTTTGCATGAATAAAGCACCCAACGTTATTCCCTTGATTGCGGATCGTATGATTTAGACCATCACCTTAAGAATCGTGTCTTCCGCATAATCAGTCCATCATATGCCCAATTTTTAAGGTTTAGACCGACAGTCTCAGACTATTGTTTGCTTAATATACATTCAACAAATATGAATGCAGAGAGGACAAGATCTGGTATATAAATAAATTCTTTATTGATAAAAATGTCTCCAAAAACATATTACATTTTTACTCCTTAGGGCATACATATCTAACACTTCTAACCACAAGAGTGTTAAACGTGATGCCCTAAGTAGTAAAATGTAATATGTTTTTGAGACATTTTAGCGATAAAGAATTTATTTATTATTCATATATCAAATGTTGTCTTCTTTACATACATATCTACTGAATGTATAATAAGCAAACAAAAGTCTAAGACTGTCGGTCTAAAACTTTAAGAATCAGGCATATGATAGACGGACTGTGCAAAAGACATGATTCTATAGGTAATGGTCTAAATTATAAGATTTACAATTAAAGGAATCAAGTTGGGCACTTTCTTCATGCTAAGATTGTTATGATGTCTACATCCCTAACGAAAGATAGCTTGTCTTGGCCATCGGAGTGGGACATTGCGAGTAGAAACATTGGCACATTGTTATACGTGATGATGTATTTAATCGGGATATAAAGTTGAATTGATTTGGATTAATGATTTCGTTTGTGCAAATCAATTCACTTTAAACAATCATATGTGTTGTGTTTTAATCCTGAAATGACTAATGGGCCCATTATCTTGACTTATGTCTTTTGATGTACCAAAAGGTGGCATCTTAACTTTATGATGGTACGCATACCGATGCATTGAAGATATGACTCTTGATAGCATAGACCTGTTATTCATAGATATAGAATCCATAGCTCTTTTGTGGAGTTAATAATATTCTTTTATATGTGTTATCCTGTAATTGGAAGACTGGCGCGCTCAACCATTTGGATGCATAGGTGTAACTAAATGATATATTGTCTTTGGATAGTAAGTTTTCCAATGGTGAGACAACAAAACGTAAGATAAAAATAATCAAAATTTATCCTTAAGCTGATTATAAACATCCTATGGGGATATGACACATTATAATATGTCATCGACACTTAGCTTATTTGGAGCTTTGTAATTTTATATAGTTCGAGAGTGTAGCTCTAAGCTTTTAGTAAAGTAGCGTTAAAGTTGATAATTATAAAATATATATCTAGAATATTGTATTTTATAACTATCAAAGCTTGAACTATATAGGTCCATCAAGTCCCTACTTGCTAGCTCATAATAAATCTTGTAATGATACGACACACTTTTCCAACAAATTGGTGACTTGTATTGAATTATTAGATTGGCTGAAATTCGATAAGATCAGATAATTCATATCTGTTTATTAGTTAAATTAATTTTGTGAATTAATTCAAGATAAACATGTTGAATTATTGAGATAATATTTATTTTCTATGGGATTATCCAGATATGACTGTTTTGACCAAATAACTTCTTTATTAGATTATTTGAATTAAAACTAAAGCTCTATCTAAAGAATCTCAAGTGGAAAATAAAGGATTCTCAAGGATCATATTATCTCAAGTTCGACAAGTCGATCTGCTTGTTCGGCCTAACAATGGGGTAAGTTCGGTAGGCCGTTTCGTTGGTTCAGACCGCCGATCTAACGATAATCTGATCATGTATTTTTTATGCAATTTTATTAGAAGTTGATCCAGATTCAAATTTTTGAGGCCTTATTTGATAATAACTAACCTTGGGTCCAATCTCTATAAATAAGGAGTGAGTTTTCTTAGTTATTCATTTCAGTTGAAAAGTTTAGAGTGATTACTCTACTGTGAGAAACTCTAAAACTCCCTAAGGGCTATTGTTCATAATCAAGAACCTTAACTCTAGGTCTTCTAAATTGGTTGGAAGGAGAGCCACTGGTGGAAAAGCTGTACGATGTGTGCCCACATACACTCCGATTGTAGATAGAGAATAGCAAAGAATACTAGTTGGTTGAGGCTCTTATGTAACATTCTTCTCTTTATTGATTGCGGGTGCTCCTCAGCATACAAAAGGTTAGTATGATCTAATTAATTTATATATATAGCATGTCAAACTTATGCTTTAAAAAATACTCTAATTTAAAAAAATTTTAAAATTTTGTTGCGTGCTTGTTTTTCAACAAAGAGAAAACCAAGAGCTAAGAACTAGGATGTTGAACTATAGCCCTATGGAAGTTTCAAAGTTTCTCCCTCTAGAATACTCTCCCTAAACTTCTCAAGTGATCTAAGAAACAATAGAAAATAGTTCCCTTTATATAATGGTCGAATTAACTCTAGCCTCAAAATTCGAATCAGACTAAAATCAATGTTGAAAACATGCAAAACTTATTTTGCTGAAAAGTTAGGCATGGTTGACTGCGCCTTTGTAATACAGTCGACCATGGAGTGTGGCCAAGTTAGCAGACACATTTTCAAACTTCTCAAACATATCTGATTCACCCGATTTGAGCTGATTGAATAAATCTAATCTTATTTGTCCCAGGTTTCCTTTATAGAGCCTCAATTTTAATTCAAATAACCCAATAGAAAAATTATCTAATTAAACCAGTTATATACAGATAAATCATACAAATAAAATCTATTTTAAAGAATTCATATTTATCTTAAATTAATTCATAAAATTAATTCTACCAATAAACCAACATGAATTATTAAATACAATTTATCAAAATTTAGCCAACCTGATAAATAACATAAGTTACTAATCTATAGAAAAAACATGTTATATCGTTGTACGAAATATTATGAGCTAGCAAAGGGGATCTGATGAATATAAATAGATCAAGCTCCTATAATTATAAAATAACATATCCCCGATATGTATATTTTATAATTATCAACTCTAAAGCTATTCCACTAAAAACGTTAAGCTGCACTCTTGAACTATATAAAATTACGAAACTCCAAAAAGTTTATAGTCCATGACATATCATAATATGTAGCATCCCAATGGGATATTCATAATTGGCTTAAGGATATATTCCGTTTTACCTTCCCAGTTATTTTTATCTTACGTTCCATTATCTCACCATTGGAATACTTACTATTCATAATAGTATACCATTTGGTTACACCTATGTATCCAAATAGTTAAGCGCTCTAGTTTCTAATTACAAGATAATGTCTATAAGAGAATATCACTAACTTTACAAAAGAGTTATAATTTGATATCTATGAATAACGAGTCTAAGTCAATCAAGAGTCATGTCTCCAATATACCGCTATGCGTACATTCATATAATTCATGATGTCACCCTTTAGTACATCAAAAGACACAAGTCAAGAATACAAACGCATTGATTCATTTCAGGGTTAAAATGTAACACATATGATTGTCTAAAATGAATTGATTTATAGAAACAAGATTATTAATCAAATCAATTTATCTTTCATCCCGATCTAATATATCATTACCAATGACAATATACTAATGTTTTTACTTGCTGAGTCCAACTCCGATGACCAAGACAAGTCATCTCTCATTAAAAATGTAGACAAAATAACAATTTTAACATGAATAAAATGCCCAACTTTATTCTCTCGATTGCAGACCTTTTCATTTAGACATCACCTTTAAGATTAATGTCTTCTACATAATCTGTCTATCATATGTATGATCTTAAAAGTTTAGATTGATAGTCTCAAACTATTATTTGCTTATCATACGTTCAACATAAATGAACATAAAAATATAACATATTTGATATATGAAATAAATAATAAATTCTTTATTGATTTAATGTCTCTAAAAAATATTACATCATTTAATTCTTAGTGCTTCCAGTCTAACAGTTGGGTTATTTCCACCTTGTGCAACTATTGCCTGTCATACTATAGGCGGTGCCACTCTTCTTTCTGCTATCACCCTCTCAGCGAATTCCTATAACTTGCCTTGTTAGATGAGTGCTTCTATTTGTACTTTTAATTAAAAGTAGCTTGAGGTATCGTGGCCATGGTTTTTGTGGAAATTACAATATTTGGACCTATCCTTTTTATTAGGGTCTCTTTTCATCGGTGTTGGGGGAGTCGACAAATATTTATGTTGAATATGCATTACAATATGTTCTCTTGTTGTATTCAATGGTATCTAATTCATCTCTGTATCTGGTGGTGTTTAAGCTTGAAACTAATATGTTAGGGCTTTGGACTTGCTTGTATTTTGTTGTGCCTTAGACTTTTGCTTTTTTGCTCCACCTCCCTTAGATTCTTTATCAACCTTTCGCATTCCATCATTTTTAACATACCTGCTCGGGGTTGACCTCTTAAATTGTGCATGTACTCTTCAGCACTTAAGAAATTTTGTGCTCAAATCACAAGGTTTGCAAAAGGTCTTTGGCTACTTTTTGCATATTGGTTTCAGCATATCTCCTCCTTGAAGGCCTTCACGAATTGCAGCTACTGCATCACTGTCTATGTAACCCTCCACGTAATTCATCTCCCGACTAAAACACTCAACATAACTTTTCAAAGACTCGTCAATTCCTTGTTTAAGAAAGTGTAGACAAGAGTTTAGCTTTCTTGTAGGTCTTTGCTATTATAAAACATCCTACGGCCCACTGCTTTAGTTGATTAAATGAGCTAGTAGATCTTAGCTCTAGCTGTTGGAACCACTGAAGTGTCAGACTAGTTAATGTTAAGGAGAATGCTTGGCATTTTGTACTTTGTTTGCTTAGCGTATATGCATCCACATGTTCTACCCATGTATGTGGCCAGTTGGCTTTTCTTTTCCATCATATTGTTGGGGGGCAATCATCTTGAAGTCGGCTAGGAATTCTTCCTCCATGATATGCTCAAAGAATGGTGGCTTTTTCTTGTCCAACATATCTCTAACACCCTTGATAAATTTCGATTAGCTTTCAAGTCATCCATCCGTCTTTGCATTCTCTTAAGTTGTTGCACAGGTTTTTTTTTTTTTTTTTTCCGCAGGTGCTTTGATAGGACTAACTTTCAAGCTATGGTTCTGAAGGCTTTGGTTTGCACCATTTACTGCGCTCCAAGTCAGTTGGATGGCCGCACCATTCCTCCTACACAAAATTTGCATGACATTTCCACTTTTGATTGTTTTGAGGTTCGGAAGGAAGGCATTATGCATTGCCTTGTGCGTTGAGTCGATTGCAAAGATTTATAGTAGTGTGGTCCTCGGATCCTTTAAGTCTCTAAGTGCTATCCACTTCTTCGTTGTTTTGTAACGTCCCGAAATTTATTTAATATTAATATAATGTAAATGATGAATTAGTGTGCCATAATTAAAGTTTTAACTTTAATTAGATTATTTGGTTGGATTTTTAGTTTTTGATTGTTTTGTTAAATTGATGTGTTCAAAAGATTCCTTGTTGATTTAAAATGATGTTTTGAGTTTTAAAACACAACAATTTGTAAAATGTTAAAAATACTCCGTTTTACAAAACTGTGGGCGGCACATGGTTTTCGCACAGTAAAACCGCCCACCGATTTTCTCTATTTATTTTCCTTTCCTCTCTCTCTCTCCTCACTCTCACGAGCTCTCTCTCTCTCTCTTCTCTGGACTCTCTCGGCAGCCCCTCTCTCTCAATCCCTCTCTCAAATTTTTGAAACCACATTCGAATCCAAGCTTCGGAACAGCAAGGAGGAAGGTCGGGGACGTGATTCGGCGACCGAGAACGCGGATTGAAGCTTCGATTCGAGGTTAGATTCGAAATTTCTAAACTTTTTCAAAATTTTCGATTTTGTGTGTTTTTGAAATCTAAGTTTGTTTAAGCTTAGAAAACCGTGGATTTGTGTTAAATGAGCTTAGAACAACTAGAATCTAAACCTAGATTGAAGAAAAACGGATTGGATTCAAGATTTTCATTTTTCTCCTCTTTTTCTCATTTTCGGATTTTTGAAGATTTTGAGTTCAAATGTTGTTTAAATGATTCCAAACCTGTTTTAGAATGTTTTTCTATCAACTATAGTTATTTTTCATGCCTGGGATTTGAGAAAAACAGGTTGGAATTCAGATTTGGATTTTGGGGATCGAGAAACCCGTGGCTGGGATTTCTGGATTTTCCCAGTTCGGCAGGCCGAAGTTCATGTTCGGCAGGCCGGAGTGATGATCGGCAGGCCGGTGTTCTTCCGACCGGCAGGCCGAATCTGGGGAAATGTTCGGCAGGCCGAACTTTGCTTCCGGCAGGCCGAACTGTACAGTCCGGCAGGCCGAACTGTACAGTCCGGCAGGCCGAACTGTACAGTTCGGCAGGCCGAAGCAGGGCGTCCGGCAGGCCGACCGAGGCATGGAAAATTTTGTGATTTTTACCCGATTTCATTGTTTTGAACCCTGATTTAAATCCCAACCTTATAGGATGATTTTAATGATACCAATGGCACACTAGGACATCATGAAATGATTTAGTAACATAGGATGTTTCGAACTAGATATTAATTGATTTAGTTGGTGTCTAGGACTGTTCGTGGTTCCGTAGAGCTAACGTACAGCGGACCGGGATTACGGTGTGGGGTACCGGCACGAGTACTGAGGTAGGACTTCTATCCTATTTCTTTGGTAGCCTGGTTTTGAAATGATTTGGCTTTGAAAATGATTTCTATCAAAATGTTTTCAACGGTTGTTTGGAAATGGTTTTATCGGTTATATTTTAATATACCGTGATTATGAAATGAATTTCATAATAAATGTAATTGACAACACTCGGTAATTGGGTTTTGAATGATAATGATAATAAACACATGGGCATGATGCCATATCAGAGATCGGGTCGTGTAGCGATCGACCTTGGGGGCAGGTCCCGAAACCCAGCTGGGCCACTACGGTGGTGATATCATGGTTTGCCTAGGTAAAAGTAAATTGGTGTTTTGATTTGACGAGTAGACTGTTCTGTGTCAGGACGGTTCTACTCAAATTGTTTATCTATTTATTTATTTAAGTTTCCTTTGAATAACTTCTAATAATGCTGTGTTCCTTTGCGTTAACCTATTTTTATAAAACATAGTCCTACTGAGCCTTTCGCTCACGTTTTATCTGTTTTAAATTTCCCCTAGGTGGTTTCCCCTTTAGGTTTGGAGAAGATTCTTCGGACCGAACTCAGGAGCAATAGGAGAATTTATTTATATTCTGTATTATTAATCAAGGCATGTAAGACTTAACTTTATTTGTACTTGGACTGTAATTGTATTTGTGATATTGTCAGATTCATGTGTGTGCACAAGTTGTGGGTTGTGGAACCCATATTCGCGGTTTTTATTTAATTATTATTATTTGCTTAATATTTATACATTCTTTTATAAAATGTGGTGGAAAATCTTCTTAATTTCTTACTTAATTGGATTCTCAAACTCTCGGTTTTTAATTAAATCCTCTTTTAATTAATCTAAATATTCCGCCACGTCACCTCCCGTACTCCGGGGCGTGACATGTTTCCACCTCCACTAACACCTATCCTATCAACTATGGATTTCCTTGTCCTTTCAGTTTGATCATGACGACTTTTCCTTCTTGATAAACATTTGGGCACCTACGCGCTTGATGTGTACACGGCGGCTCATGTGAGTTCCTTTGCCTAGGCTCTTCTCCTAGTTCCACCACTATGACCACTCCTCCTTGCACCTTATAGTTCGTCGGGGCACCCTATTGGTTGTTAGGTTGACAAGCTTCATTAAAGGTGGTGATAAGCTCAGTCGCTAACCCGATTAGTGTGTCCAAGTGTTGATTTAAGCCTAGTAATATATGTTGGCTGACCTGGTGGACAAGACGCCTTTTCCCATAACTTGTGCCAGCCCCTTGCTGCTTGAGTGCTGGTGTTAGCCTGATCAACACTTGATGCGTTCTCATTCGCCATTCCTATAAATTACTTAAAAATAGAAATAAAATTATGGTATAGTACTGGTATGAATTTTGTGGATGTTAATCACACAAGGTCCTCCTTCTAGAGGCAAAATGTTGGAGTAAAATTTTATCCAACACTAATCTAATGTTCTTAAACAAACAATTGTAATTAAATGAAAAGTTTGCTAAGTAAATTGGATAAATCACTCAACAAATACAATAACCTTAAGAAAATAACAAGAACAAAGTAAGAAAATCTCAAGATAATTATATTCAGAATTATCCCTTTTTTTCTCTCAAATTGAGGGAATTTATAGTACATTAGAATGAAAGAGTTTAATTCTCCTATTAATCTTAGATTTATTTCTCTTTAATACATGATAAAAACGCTTCAACTCTTGAGTGTTACAACTAATAATTCATTCAACAATATTTAATCATTGGTCATTAATTGCTTGTAATCATCAACCATTTCACTGCTTGATGAGAGTGATAACCCTTGTATTCCTATGACGCTTTATCTTCCGAAGGTTGCACTTGGATGTCCAGGTGTTCAGGCGTCTGGATGTCCAGTTGTCCAGGTTCTAGGTGTTTGGGTGTCTAGGTGCTCAAGTATTCGAGCGTTTGGTGTTTCGGCTGTCCGGTTGTTTGTGTATTTGGGTGTCCGGTTGTTCGTGTGTTTGGATGTCCAGGTTTTCGGCAAGCCTTTTTGAAAGAATTATCACATCATAAATATATTTTTTACTATTGTAAAAATGCCATCCAAAACATGGTAGTTAAAGCATTGCTATTTTGCATTAAGTTTTAAAACTTTGTTTGGCATTTATGATATCTTTTAATCTTTTGCATTTATAATATCTTTTAATTTCAATCTCTAATTTCATTTCCAGGAAAACAAAGCTGTCATTCAAGTCATTCAAGTCACACGGCAGGTGCCATTTTGTTTGTCAGCTAGTTAAGTTATTTTTATTATGTACTTGATAAACGCAGATACACGTGCGTATTTAGTTATGATAATTTTTCTTTTCATAAAAGAATTTAAAAGCATGTATGAATCAGTATAACATGCTTTTTGAACAAAAGATATTTGATTCAACAAAGTTACAGAAATTTTATTGAGGATACATATAAGAAGTAAAATTGCTTTTAAATATGACATATTTTAGGGAAAAAAATTATTTTTTAATAGGGAAATTAAAAAACAATAGCAGTCATTAAAATTACATTGGACAAATCATTTTAAGCAAGGACAAATAACAAATGAGGTTGTAAAGAACAAAGAACAAAAAGTAGTATTTTAAAACAAAACTAATGAAATTATTGTAAAAGAAAAAAAGGTGTTACTTTTATTTTGACAAAATTGCCCCAATTCTTTATATGTATGGATATATATATATATATATATATATATATTTATAGAAAAGCTGGATATTTTTTTCAAGGTAATTAATTATATATTATCTCAAAAAACATAAATAATTAATTATATTTTTTAAATTATATAATTTACTATTTATAGCATTTTTCCTAAAACTTGATTAGAATTCTTTTAAAACAAATATAAAATTTGGCACATCAA